>JARHVA010003018.1:935000-1257500 GCA_037957365.1 Torreya grandis | reverse complement strand
GGGACACCTCACTCATAATTGTCTTCATTGTTTGGGTTGCATCCAGACCAGTGCCTCCCCCTTTGTCAATAATCCATCTTCTCAAAATAATGGCAAGTTGATAATCCCAACCACTTCTATATTGTTAATATTATACTCTACGGCTTGCTTAGTACCATAAATTTATTTCATCTTAATTACTCTCCCTCCATTAAATTGTGTCTACTTCTAAGTTTGTCTATTTTCTTACTCCACCCCCGTGTCCCAAAGAAACAAGTAAATTAATCTTTTAATAAAATAATTTTCCTCATTAATAGACTGAATTACACCCGAGATGACTACCATTAGTACTAAATCAATTATAAAAGTACTTTTCCATTAAATAAAATTTATCCTATAATTCCCATTAATTATCCATATTATATTTCTACACCCTGAACTAAATTAAAGTCATATTGAACTCTGATTAATAGCCTAAACATATATATATATATATATATATATATATATATATATATATATATATATATATATAGGAATCAATGAGATAAAATGAAAGTAACAGATAATTTTAGTCATGATTGAACTAGAATTCCTCCACCACCATTGAGACATAAAAAACAAAACAGGGGTCAGTTGTATGTTGAGAAAGTGATTTATTTCCTCTAATTCATCATGTTATTTCAAGTAATGAACAAAATAAACCACAAATTAATGTCACTATAGCATCTTACAGTATCATCACATATAAGTTTAACGATAAGAAAAAAGTACTTTTACAAATATATTTGTTCCCTATTGGCTAGCATAAGATCAAAGTTTGTTCATATATAACATGTAAAACAATCATCATCTCACAACCCATTCGAGAAATAAGTATTCATAACAAGGTCAATTGAAGTTTCATCGCGTAAGGACCAAAACATAGGGAATCCTTGTCAAATAAAGGCACCACAAATATTATTATTACACACCAAGGGATAAAATAATGTCTTGTCAACAATTCAACTCTCTCTTTATCTCGATGTTTATCCCATTATTAAGCCCTTTCTAAAATGATTAATAATGTCATGACATACTTACTATACCTAAATCAAACATCAAGAACATAATGAGTACAAAGGAGATTTGACTATGATCTTCAAGGTCATCACAATTGTGACTTAATTGGTAACTTCCTTAAGTCTACCATATATATTCATATATGCATCCAAAGCTATATATATATATATATATATATATATATTCCAGTAAGAATTTACAAAAGAGAGTAAGATGAGGTAGAAAATCTATAAGGTAGATACAAAACTACCCACGGGCTTTTCTTATTCCTATGTCCATTTATAAATCAAAGAAAGGTAGGCATATTCTACTAACTAAATAGGCAAACTCCAAGGGTACGCACCTTGGTGTAAATACACAAGTCGTTACCCATTTTCATGGCTCGATTGATTCATTATTTCTTAAAACAAAAACAAAAAACCATTACCAAGCGATTCTAGCATATCATTAAGCATGGTTGGTGTTTCCCTTTTTCCTTACCACTCATTGTTAGTTCCTCCAGTCTCACGTAAAATTTCAATCGATATATATATAGCATAAGCATTTCTAATGGAAGGCAAAAAATGACTAAAGCTTCAAAAAAACCACAAACTATTATATGAGGCAGATTTTGATCAAACAAAGCCTTGTACTCTACCTATCGCCCAATAAGTGGTAAATTTAATGCAGCTATCAAGGATCATAGTTGTAATCAAATGTTTTGGAATTTATAGTAATCACATAGTATACAAACAATCTTAACTTCATTAATTCCTCTTCTCCCTAGAAGCAAATTTAATCAACCACCACACCATTCACAAAGTTATGTTTTAGAAACCTACTAGAGCATCAACTGATCATACTAAATAATTCAAAATAACAATGGTGTATTCATTATTATAGTGCCCAACTAGACTACAAGCAATACCTCCACTCAGGGTCAAATTTTAGCTTAATCATGCAATAAGTAAATAAGATACTCCAACCTTAATTCATCCATGACATTTTTTATTTTTTTATTTTATTATTATTATATATTCTTTTTTTACTAAGAACAAAAATTAATTTAACAACTGAAAGACAACATCTCATCCTCAGTTCTTCTATAACGATTAGGTAGCTATGTTTATCTCACTTAGATATATATGTGTGCATATTTGTCCAATTCAGGCCATACATTTAATAGAATAAAAGCTAATCAAATTGATTTCAAAAATTCTTGAGAATATATGCAATCTACCTATTTAATATCTCATACCCAAAATCAAATAGGTATCTAATAAAATTTATAAATTTTACAGGTAGAGAAGGGAAGGATAGGTGCTATAGTAATAAAACTACTCTAAAATTGTAGACATGACTACCTTGGCTAGATTATTCTTTACTCAAAATAACAATATGAGATAAGATTCATCATTTTCACTTACTTGCTCAAAATTCTTCCTCCTGCCTAGTTCACAAAATATTCCTCCTCCTTCCCTTTGTTCCCCTTCATCAAGTGACTCAATTCTATTCTTAAATCTGTATCTGTTGCTAACATCATTAATTTCCACCACCTTCCCACAATGGTGCCACTCATAAACTATTATTATTTTAATATCAAGGGGACACCTCACTCATAATTATCTTCATTGTTTGGGTTGCATCTAGACCGACGCCTCCCCCTTTGTTAACAACCCCTCTTCTCAAAATAATGGTGAGTTGATAATCCCAACCACTACTATATTTTTAATATTATACTCTACAACTTGCTTAGTACCATAAATTTATTTCATCTTAATTACTCTCCCTCCATTAGATTGTGTCTACTTCTAAATTTGTCTATTTTCTTACTCCACCCCCATGTCCCAAAGCAATGAGTAGATTAAGCTTTTAATAAAATAATTTTCTTCATTAATAAACTGAATTACACCCTAGATGACTACCATTAGTACTTAATCAATTATAAAAGTACTTTTCCATTAAATAAAATTTATCCTATAATTCCCTTTAATTCTCCATATTATATTTCTACACCCTAAACCAAATTAAAGTTATATTGAACTCTGATTAATAGCTTATATATATTGGAATCAATGAGATAAAATGAAAGTAGCAAATAATTTTAGTCATGATTGAACTTGAACTCCTCCACCTACATTGGGGCATAAATAACAAAATAGGGGTTAGTTTTATGCTGAGCAATTGATTTATTTCCTATAATTTCATCATGTTATTTCAAGTAATGAACAAAATAAACCACAAATTAATGTCACTATAGCATGTTACAATAGCATGACATATAAGTTAAAAGATAAGAAAAAAGTAGTTGTACAAATATATTTGTTCCCTATTGGCTAGCATAAGATCAGGTTTTGTTCATATATAACATGTTAAACAGTCATCATCTTGCAACCCATTTGAGAAATAAGGATTCATAACAATGTCAATTGAATTTTCATCACATAAGGACCAAAACATAGGGAATCCTTATCAAATAAAGGTACCACAAATATTATTATTACACACCAAGAGATAAAATAATATCTTGTCCACAATTCAACTCTCTCTTTATCTCTATGATTATCCTTTTGTTAAGCCTTTTCTAAAAGGATTAATAATCTCATGACATAATTAATATACCTAAATCAAACATCAAGAACATAATGATCACAAAGGATATTTGACTGTGATCTTCAAGGTCATCACACATGTGACTTAATTGGTAACTTCCTCAGGTCTACCATATATATTCATATATACATCCAAAGCTATATATATATATATATATATATATATATATATATTTATATTAATATTCCAGTAAGAATTTAAAAAAGAGAGTAATATGAGGTAGAAAATCTATAAGGTAGATACAAAACTACCCACAGGCTTTTCTTATTCCTATGTACCTCTATAAATCAAAGAAAGGTAGGCATATTCTACTAACTAAATAGGCAAACTCCAAGGGTAAGCAACTTGGTGTAAATACACAAGTCGTTATTCATTTGCATGGCTCGATTGATTCATTATTTCTTAAAACCAAAACAGAAAACCATTACCAGGCGACTCCAACATACCTCAAGCATATCATTAAGTGTGGTTAGTGTTTCCCTTTTTCCTTACCACTCATTTTTAGTTCCTCCAACCTCACATAAAATTTCAATCAATATATATAGCATAAATATTTCCAATGGAAGGCAAAAAATGACTAAAGCTTCAAAAAACCACAAACTATTATATGAGGTAGATTTTGATCAAACAAAGCCTTGTACTCTGCCTATCACCCAATAAGTAGGAAATATAATGTGGCTATCAAGGATCATAGCTGTAGTCAAATGTTTTTAAATTTATAGTAATCACATAGTATACAGATAATCTTAAATTCATTAATTCCTCTTCTCCCTAGAAGCAAATTTAATCAGCAACCACGTCATTCACAAAGTTATGTTGTAGAAACCTACTAGAGCATCAATTGATCATGCTGAATAATTTAAAATAACAAAGGTGTATTCATTATTATAGCACCTAACTAGACTGCAAGCAATGACCTCAACTCAGGGTCAAATTTTAGCTTAAACATGCAATAAGTAAATAAGATACTCCAACCTTAATTCATCTATGACATTTTGTTTTTATTTTATTTTATTATTATTATTATTATTATTATTATATTTTTTTTTATTAAGAATAAAAAGTAATTTAACAACTGAAAGACAACATCTCATCCTCAATTCTTCTAAAGTGATCAAGTAGTTGTATTTATCCCTCACTCAAAAATATGTGTGTGTATATTTGACCAATCTAGGCCATACAGTTAATAGGATAACAACTAATCAAATTAATTTCAAAACTTCTTAATAATATATGAAAGCTACCTATTTAATATCTCAGACCCAAAATCAAATAGGTATTTAATTAAATTTATAAACTTTATAGGTAGAGAAGGGAAGGATATGTGCTATAGTAATAAAACTACTCTAAACTTGCAAACATTACTACCTTGGCTAGATTATTCTTTACTCAAATTAACAAGATGAGATAAGATTCAGCATTTTCACTTACTTGCTTAGAATTATTCCTCATGCCTGGTTCACAGAATATTCCTCCTCCTTCCCTTTGTTTCCCTTCATCAAGTGACTCAATTCTATTATTAAATCCATGTCTATTGCTAACATCATTAATTTACACCACCTTGCCACAATGGTACCACTCATAAACTATTACTATTTTAATACCAAGGGGACACCTCACTCATAATTGTCTTCATTGTTTGGGTTGCATCCAGACCGGTGCCTCCCCCTTTATCAATAACCCCTCTTCTCAAAATAATGGTGAGTTGATAAGCCCAACGACCATTATATTGTTACTATTATACTCTATGGCTTGCTTAGTACCATAAATTTATTTCATCTTAATTACTCTCCTTCCATTAGATTGTGTCTACTTCTAAGTTTGTCTGTTTTCTTACTCCACCTCCATGTCCCAAGGCAATGAGTAGAATAAGATTAAAATAAAAAAAAATTACTCATTAATACACTGAATTGCACTCTAGATTACTACCACTAGTACTAAATCAATTATAAAGTAGTTTTCGATTAAATAAAATTTATCCTATAATTCCCATTAATTCTACATATTATATTTCTACGCCCTAAACCAAATTAAAGTCATATTGAACTCTGATTAATAGCCTATATATATATATATATATATATATATATATATATATATATATATATATATATATATATATATATATATATAGGAATCAATGAGATAAAATGAAAGTAGCAAATAATTTTAGTCATGATAATAATCATGATAAACTCAAACACGATTGGAGGTATATACACAGTCTAGATAAATTTATTATACTAATTACTTACCAAGATAAAAGTGTAATGTATACAGGTAAGGCATGATTGGCATCTAGTTTATGATGGCCTATATAATGAGTTAATTATTTAAGAAAAACTTGTGGTAAAAAAAATCCCATTAAGGTGTCTTGGCTTCACCTGATAGATTGAAGCTTGTCTAAATTGTTGTGACTAGGAAGGGGTATTACATCCTCTCCCCTTATAAAAGTATCATCTTTGATGCACCAACCAACACAATGGGTCACCAAACCACACACTCCCATATTACACTCAGTTATCATAAGGTGAAAATAATTGATATCAACTACAAGTTGTTATACTCTAAGGATAAGTAAAACATCAAATAAAGCTCTACCTAGTGAATTAGCCTTTAATAGACAAAGATAATCTTATGTGTGTTTAAGTGGGGATCCACGTGAATCCATAAGTATAAACTAAGTGGTAGCTACCCACTTACAAGATGCATAATGTTAGTTCTTAAACAGTCACAACAACTAAAACCTCATAATGATGTTATCTAAATCTCCATAAGTATAAACTAAGTGGTAGTTACCCACTTACAAGATACAAAATGTTAGTTCTTAAATAGTCACAACAACTAAAACCTCATAATGATGTTATCCAAATCTCCATGATGCAAGTGCACAAAGTATCAATTTGTTGTATGATCATACTTAAACACTCAAGGACATCCCATGGATAACATATCAAATGAAAAATAAGTGTCAAACCATGGCAACATACTACACTACCAAGAATGTTATACAATGTTAAACCAAACTGTCATATTGATCCATACTACCCAACTGAGTCACACTGATCAATATCATAAGGTGTCAACTGAAACACAATTAGACTCATAAATGAGTAAGCGATAAAATAGTCAATCTGATGTAAGGCATATTGTCATACACATCTATCACCAACCAATTGAAACCCAAAATAATTTTATATGAACATGAGAGCTCCAACACCCATCTGATGTATAATTGCACTAAGAGAAGAAAAATAATGAGCACCAATCTATGGCAAATTTACACTACTAAGATAAAGGTTAATCCACATCAATACCATTTCGATCAAAATTGAGTAATATTGACCTATATTGACTCATGTTAAATCATAAAGAGCAATATGGGTGAAGTTGAGGCATAATTTGTTGTGTCATATGAATACATGAGTGTACACCCGATCTATTTATAGGATTATACTGAATAGGTGGTGACTATGCAATATGAAAAGTACATGTCAAACTATAAATCCAAATGCAATACCGAATCATGCCCACCACTATTGTGCCAAGTTGAACTATATTGAACTATACAACTACATTTTGGTCCCACATTTGGCATCATCAGAATATATAATACCACCTATTGAATTAATATGGAAATCACTATGCTATATCATGTAAACTCCTCAGCCTTCCCAACAAGATCACATTTATATGTATAAATAAATAAAACCACCACATCTAGTGCGGTGGAAAGGATGGCATCATGAACCAACATGACTAGTTCCCATCACGACCCACTAGATGTATTCCAAGTTACTTATCCTCCCCCCTACCATGCCACCAATGTAACATTTATGCACATACAAACACATGCAAAACTAGTACAACATTCATCGAGATAATTTTTCAAAAAATTAACTGATCATGTAAGAGTCAAAACCAATCCAAGTGATCTCAAATGAAAAGGATAAGCCCAGAAATCCAAACTATATATTTCAATAACTTCCATGATCAGTAAATTAATAAAATATATAAAGACAAGAAGATGGTGCTAGTTTATAATCAAATAAAAAAATGATAAGTTCAATCAAATAGGAAAAAAATAATTACTATTATTTTGATAAAACATGAGTGAAATACATATCAAATCATGAAAACTATATGAATTTACAAGTCACTCAAGGGGAGAATGAATTAAAAAAATCATCTCAATTACCTCCCAGAGTTAAGATGCATCCCGATTACCTCTCAAAGGTATGAGGCATCCTGATTACCTCTTAGTGGTTCGAGGCATCTCAATTACCTTCTAGACGTACAAGGCATCCTAATTACCTCCTAGAGGTTTGAGGCATCTCAATTACCTCCTAGAGGTATGAGGAACACTATCTATTACCTCCAGAGGTAAGATAAATATCGATAAATTACCTCCCAAAGGTCATACAATAATCGTACATCATTATATGTAATAGTGTCATAATAAAAATCAACTGAACAACTCTCGTATACAACATCTCATTGATATAAAATTACCAAATGTGACCATAATGGCTTACCATCTTGATTCCCCTATAACCAATCCACTTTCAAATATCATAATTAGTAGAGGGTAACTCTATCAAAACATAACCATATGAAATTATACATCCAAATTATTGTTAAAGGAATTGTTTGTGTAAGAAAGTGTGCTTGAAAATAACTATCATATGATAAAATCATTTGACTAACAAAAAGATCCATGTAATCTCCTCAAGAATGATAATGTGCATCAATTGTACTACTCTTCAATTCAAATCTAAATAATTAAGACTCCATCATTCTCTACTAGGTATGTTATGGATAAAACAGGGTTTTGTAACCCTTGACACATTCATCTAATATGTTATCATAGGTTACTTATCACAACACATAAATGGATGAAAAAATAATACAAAAAGGATAAGGGTTGCCTCCCATGTGCATCACCCACAGAGTTTGGTGATCATAATCAGGGTGAAACTACCTACTCTAGATAAATATCATAAATTCTACCACTTAGGGTTCTCTCATTTTTCAAAGGTGATAAGCATGTTATTTTATTTACTTAATTGTTGTTATCATTTTACTCCAAGGATAATACATAAGCAAGGAAAGTGATTGTCCAAACATAATTCATCAACATGAACCACTTTTCATACATAGGAAGGAAAAATACAACATCAGTCTAGTATACTTCACAAAGACCAAGGAGTACAAAATTTGGCATCCAGTGCCTCAAGAAACCATAGCATAATGGTATAATAAATATCGAGTTCCCACTTTATCCTAACTCAAGGGTTTTATGGTCTCTCCCCTTGTGCCTAACTATCAAAAACATGATGCTCTTTATAGGTTGAATAATTTGTGATCCATCCTCCACATCCATCCTTTGTCAATTCAAATGTCAACTGAACCTTACATGTATAATTCTTATCTGAATGGCCCACAACCCCACATAAAAATCATGTTCCCAAGGAATATTAGTTAGTGGTTGGGATCCCCATTTGTCTACTTGGTCCTACACCAAGGGTCTTTGTTGGTCTTCCCCATGCATGTTGACATACCTAAATCAAGGTAGACTTCTTACTCAAGGTAGCACATTTCCTAGAACAAAATAAATCCATCTGATAAGGAAAATGAGGGTGTCTTTTTGACACCTATGACTACCTATCTCTACAGACTCGAGCATAACATGGTTGGCATATTCTCAATGGGTGTTTCTGCATGGGTTTATGCACAAATTGTTGACCAGGAGGGGCTCATTTGGGTAGATATTGAGTCCACAACAATATCTCTTCTAACATGTGTACCAAGTACTGAAGTGTCTACAAAATCTATCAGTTTACTTGCATCATTTACTCTAGTGATGGTTCTTGGTGATTCTCATCACAGAAGCTACCCATACTATCTGTGTGTGACATACTGCAATGGTCCAAATTTAAAGTTAATTAGAAATAGTTGAAGCTAAACATCCCAAAGTTCCTAGTGTTTGGAAACTGAGCTCTAATACCAAAATGTTATGCCTTAAATTTTTGTGCCAAAATTTTAGGAATTTTTTTTTTACAATCAACGCACGTTCCAAGAGAGACATAAGAATAAGTTTAATAAAATTTTCACTAGAGATCTACAAGAAGACAACCCATACCCAGATCTTAGAAAATATCTTGGAGATAACTTTCTATGGTATGTCAAAGGAAAGACATTATAATAAATCTTCAAGGTTACAAGAGGGTGAACATAGACTCTAGCCAAGGAAGGTTGACTACTACCAAAATTAGCAAGAGAGACCAATGTGCACTTGAAGTCAGAAGCAAGGTGTGGCCTATCTTTAAATTTGAGAAGATATCTATATGTTAAACTTATTTTGACTATACATACACTTGACCTCATAATTAACCCCTTATAACACGAGCTACAAAAATGTGAAGGAACACATTGTTAAGACTACTATTTTATCATACATATTATTTATTGAGTTGTTTATACAATTTTACTTTATCAAAATTTAATCCAAATCACCTATATTTATTATTTACTAAAAGTTACAACTTCAATCTTTAACTCTTATCCTTTAAGACACTCATTTTTATCACTCCCATCATTTAGTAATTATTAATTAATAAATGTCAAATAAAAGTTTTAGTTTGGACCTCCTACCATGTTAGTCCTTCCTTTGTTTCATCGACCCTCCATTGTTAAACATTAGTAAGTTAAACTTATACTATCATAATGAAGGTTATTAAATTTATTTCCCTGAGAGGATCTCTTCGTTCCAATATCTATTAATTTATTAAGATGGAACCATGAATTTCTAAGGTTCCTACTAACAAGATTGAAATATCTTAAATTCGTTCTTGGTTATTAATAGGTTGCTAAAGTATTTCAATTTTTTGATATAATCACCCTAAAGAGTCCCTAAGAACATAAGGTCAAGGAATTCATGCAACGAGCTTACTTAAATTTCAAACACCATTTCTTAAATCAATGTCCTTACACATAAAGCTAGCCTCCCATCTTAGCACCTTAAGAAACCTGAGTCACCATACATCGAATATATTCCCTACTTTGCAAGATTAACATAGTCCATCCATTTAAGGCATTAACATAATTTTTCAACAAATTTTAATTTCATGAATATATCGTATCAAACTAACATTATTATTGATAGGTTCCTAAAAAGGTTTACTTTGCACAGTAAAGGAATTATATATGATTAGTTATAAATGGATGATTTAATCCTTGTTTCCATAATAAGTATGCAGTATGCAACTAGTTGTTTATATATACTCACGTCTTACTTATACTAAGGATAAATCATAATGTTTCATCCTAGAAAAGAATATTGGAAGGTTTGACTTCTGCTCAAATAAATTTATATGTTATGGTGCATTACTATCCTCCAATGTAGGGGAGTTTCATTCAATACTTATACTACCATGGGACAATATTAAAAAAAATAGATAAAATGAGCTAATGCTCTTAAGAATTAATTATCAAAACTATGCCAATAGACAAAATTTACAACTCAAGCCGAGGGTGGTAACAAGGTACAGATTAATAGACTAGTAATTTTTGTTCAATCAACAAAGCAAAGGAGCATAAGTAAACAATATTAATTCATATAGGCACTTATATTCAATGATGCAATAATATCACCAATGTCACTACAATTGAAAAACAAATCCTTTTCCATCTAACTCTTACTAGTTATCCAATTATATATTAAAACAACAACTATAAAATTAAGTGATTATGATTACAAACAAGGCCTACACCCATCTTCAATATAGATTACAATGAATTTTATGCACAATAGTTAGGATAGGAATAATACAAGATGACCACTTATAATACAATACAATTCTATATAACAAGCAATGTAAATATCACTACTATCTACTAAACTGGAACTCCTCTACCTGCATTGGGACATAAACAACAAAAAAGGGGGTCAGATTTACGCTAAGTGATTTCTTTCCTCTAATTCATCATGTTATTTCAAGTAATGAATAAAATAACCTATAGATTAATGTCACTATAGCATGTTACAATAGCATCACATACAAGTTTAAAGATAAGAAAAATACTTGTACAAATATATTTGTTCCCTATTGATAGCATGAGATAAGGGTTTATTAATTTATGACATTGTAAGCAATCGTCATCTCACAACCCATTCGAGAAATAAGGATTCATAACAAATCAATTTAAGTTTGATCACGTAAGGACCCAAACATAGGGAATCCTTGTCACATCCAAATTTTGCATGGATTATTTGTCATTCAGATAAAGGTACCACAAATATTATTTTTACACACCAAGGAATAAAATAATATTTTGTCCACAATTCAACTCATTCTTTCTCTCTGCTTATGACATTGTAAGTAGTCGTCATCTCACAACCCATTCGAGAAATAAGGATTCATAACAAATCAATTTAAGTTTGATCGCGTAAGGACCCAAACATAGGGAATCCTTGTCACATCCAATTTTTTCATGGATTGTTTGTCATTCAAATAAAGGTACCACAAATATTATTATTACACACCAAGGGATAAAATAATATTGTGTCCACAATTCAACTCTCTCTTTCTCTATGCTTATCCCATTGTTAAGCCTTTTCTGAAAGGATTAATAATCTCAGGAGATACTTACTATACCTAAACCAAACATCAAAAACATGAGGGCAAAGGAGATTTGACTATCTTCAAGGTCATCACACCTATGACTTAATTGGTAACTCCCTCGAGTCTACCATATATGTTCATACATACATCGAAACATATATATATATATATTTCATTTTATATTTATTTATATTAATATTCTATTAAGAATTAGAAAATAGAGTAAGGTGAGGTAGAAAATCTATAAGGTAGATACAAAACTACCCATGGATTTTTCTTATTCTTATGTCCATCTATAATATCAAAGAAAGGGAGGCATATTATACTAACTAAATAGGCAAACTCCAAGGGTAAGCATCTTGGTTTAAATACACAAGTCGTTACCCATTTGCATGGCTCGACTAATTCACTATTTCTTAAAACCAAAAGAGAAAACTATCACCAGGTGACTCCAGCATACCTCAAGCATATCATTAAGCACAGTTGGTGTTTCCCTTTTTCCTTACGACACATTGTTAGTTCCTCCAGTCTCATGCAAAAGTTTAATCAATATATATATAGCATAAGTATAAATATGTTGGAAGGCCAAAAATGACTAAAGCTTCAAAAAAAAGCACGAACTATTATATGAGGCAAATTTTGGTCAAATAAAGACTTGTACTCTACGTATCACCCAATAAGTGGAAAATTTAATGTGGCTATCAAGGATCATAGCTACAGTCAAATGTTTTGGAATTTATAGTAATCACATAGTATACAGACAATCTTAACTTCATTAATCCCTCTTCTCCCCTTAATCAAATTTAATCAACCACCACACCATTCACAAAGTCATGTTTGAGCAACCTACCAAAGCATCAACTAATCATGCTAAATAATTTGAAATAACAATGGCGTATTCATTATTATAGCACTCAATTACACTGTAGGCAATGGCCTCCATTCAGGGTCAAATTTTAGTTTAAACATGTGGGGAGTAAATAAGATACTCCAACCTTGATTCATCCAGGACATTTTATTATTATTATTATTATTATTATTATTATTATTATTATTATTATTATTATTATTATTATTATTAAGAACAAAAAGAAATTTAATAGTTGAAAGACAATGTCTCATCCTCAATTCTTCTACAACAATCTAGTAGATGTATTTATCCCTCACTAAGATATATATGTGTGTGTGTGTGTGTGTGTGTGTGTGTGTGTGTGTGTGTGTGTATTGGTCCAAATCAGGCCGTGCAATTAATAGAACAACAGCTAATCAAACTAATTTCAAAAATCCCTGAGAATATATATAGGCCACCTATTAAATATTTTAGCCCCAAAAGCAAACGAGTATCTAATTAAATTTATAAATTTTAGAGGTAGAGAAGGGAAGGATAGGTGCTACAGTAATGAAACTACTCTAAAATTGTAGACATTACTACCATAGCTAGATTATTCTTTACTCAAAATAACAAGATGAGATAAGATTCAGAGTTTTCACTTGCCTACTCAGAATTCTTCCTCCTCCTGCCTGGTTCACAGAATCTTCCTCCTCCTTCCTTTTGTTCCCCTTTATCCAATTAATCAATTCTATGCTAACATCATTAATTTACACCACCTTCCCATAATGACACCACTCATAAACTATTGTTATTTTAACACCAAGGCATCACCTCACTCATAATTGTCTTCACTATTTGGGTTGTGTCCAGACCGGTGCCTCCTCCTTTGTCAGTTGACAAGCCCAACCACTTCTCTATTGTTACTATTATACTCTACGACTTGATTGGTACCATAAATTTATTTCATCTTAATTACTCTCCCTCCATTAAGTTGTGTCTACTTATAAGTTTGTCCAGTTTCTTACTTCACCATTGTGTCCCAAAGCAATGAGTAGATTAAGCTTTTAATCAAATAAGTTTACACATAAATAGACCGAATTACACCCTAGATGACTACCACTAGTATTAAATCAATTATAAAAGTATTTTTCCATCAAATAAAATTTATCCTATATTTCTTATTATTTCTCCATATTATATTTCTACACCCTAAACCAAATTAAAGCCTCCTTAAACTTAGATTAATAGCCTACACACACACACACACACACACATGTATTTATATGTGTGTGTGTGTGTGTGTGTGTGTGTGTGTGTGTGTGTGTGTGTGTGTGTGTGTGTGTGTGTGTGTGTGTGTGTGTGTGTGTGTGTGTGTGTGTGTGTGTGTGTGTATTGGAATCAATGACATAAAATGAAAGTAGCAAATAATTTGAGTCATGATAATAATCATAATAAAATTGAACACGATTGGAGGTATATCCACGATCTAGATAAATTTATTATATTAATTACTTACCAAGATAAAAGTGTAATTTATACAAAGAACGCATGATTAGCATCTAGTCTATGACGCCCTCAATAATGAGTTACTTATTTAAGAAAAACTTGTGGCAAAAAAAAACCCATTAAGGCATCTTGACATCACATGATAGATTGAATCTTGTCTAAAGTGTTGCAACTAGGAAGGGGTATTATAGCATTTACGATATCTTAGTTGGGTTAGGTTATCTATATGTGTATTAATGGTGGTGTTAATACTTTGATATCTCTGATCTATGTTGCTTGCTATATCAAGCATAATATGGAAAGTACTTAGCTATGGAAATACTTATTAGCAAGTACAATATCCAAATACAATTGGTTTTGCCTATTCTAATGTTACATTAAAATTGTAGAAAGAAAAGGGAAAGGGAAAAGAAACTAAAATTGTGGCAATAAACCAAAATGTGTTTGATCTAATCTTTTGTCTGAGTTTAGCACAAAAAACATCTTAGATATGCAAACTAATTAGAGATAAATTAGTAATGTATGAGTGGTAATAAAATAACCTAAATACGAAAATGGGGTTAATGAACAAGAAGAAATCAAAAGGCACAAGAATACACAAAACCTTTTATCTATTGTTGAAAAATATCAACACTTACATATAATTGAAAAGGTACATGAACACTTATATAAATGAAATATAAGCCTAAGACATTTCAAAAAAAAAAAGACATGAATTCAAGTGAATTCAAAGAGTAATGATGATAGAACATAAAGATAATCCCTATTTATTACAATTCAAAAGAGAAGAAAGAGCAATGGTATGCAATTAATCAACCTAAAAATAGGTCTATGATCTCAAAATAGAGTGTCAAGATAAGAGATACCATATTTTTTAGGATAAATCAATTGATTTTTGTTTGCAATTATCCATCTCTAAAATTTGTGGTTGAGAATTCATGAGAACCCTTGAACACATTCTAAAAATATATGCATTGATCACTAATTTTTGTCTATCAATAGATTTAAAGCTATATTTGAGAATTAAAAATAATCCATTCATGCTACCCTTCTACTTATAGCTTTATCTCCAACTAATTAACCTAAAATAACCTTATGTAGTGCCCTAGAATTTTCAAGCCAAAATTTCGAGCAATTTTTTTTATAACAAAAACACACATTCCAAAAGAGGGACAAGAACTAGGAATCTACAATAAGACAAACCATACCCAGAGCTTAGAATAGATCTTGGGGATAACTTTTCAGGGTTATATGAGGAAATACATAAGAGAAACCATTGAAGTTACAAGAGGGTGAACATATATTCTACCCAAGGATGGTTGACCTCTACCCAAAAGTAGCAAGGAATACCACTATGTACTCGATATTAGAGGCAAGGTGTAACTTACCATTATATATGAGAAGGTGTATATATTTCAAACTTATCTTGATCATATATACTCTCAACCTCATGATTAACCCTTTACAATCACGAACTACGAATGTGTGAGGGGATTAATTATTGTGATTATTATTTTATCATGCATATTATTTATTAATATTCTTATACCATTTCACTTCCTCAATAATTAATACATCTCCCTTATATTGATCATTTACTAAATGCTATAATTTCAAACCTTAATTTTATTCCTTGAGATATCATTTAACTTATTCCCAACTTTTAGTAATAGTTTATCCATTAACTAAAAAGCGCCTTCAGAAAATATGTTTTGGTTGGTCCTCCTACTCATTTCACCCTTAAATTGTTTCATCGACCCTCCATTATTAAGCATTAATAACTTAAATTTATACTATAATAATGAAGGCTATTGATGTTATTTTTTTGAGAGGATATCTCTCTCTCTCTTTTAATCTATTAGTTCATTAAGATGGAACCATTTAGATTTCTAGGGTTTCTACTAAAATATCATAATGTTGTTCTTTGGGTATTAATAGGTCCCTAAAATATTGCAAGTTTTGGTTATAATCACCCTAAAGAGTCCCTAAGAAGATTAGGACAAGGAAAAATGTTGCTAGCTTACTTAATTTCAAACACCATTTCCCTAATTAATTTCCTTATACTTAATGCTAGCCTCCCATCTTAGTTCCTTAAGAAGAATGAGTAACCATACGTCTGATATATGTATCCCTCTTTGCAAGATTCACATTCTTCATCCATTCCAAATTTTATTTACCTTAAAATACCATATCAGATTAACATTATCATTGATAGGTTTCTAACCAAGGTTACTTACATAGTGAAAGGGAATGTATATGATTAGTTATAAATGAATGATTTAATCCCTACTTCCATAAGAAGTATGCAACTAGTTACTTATTTATATACTCATAACTTACTTATACTATAAAGTTATGTTCAACTAACTCCTTAATTCATCCCCACTCCTATATCAAACATCATCTAGAGTCGCATTTAAAAAGGTCAATTAAAGGGTTAAGTTTTGCAATAGATAAATATTTCACAATCTTGGTAGTGCAACTCTATCTGTCTATCTCAAAACTCAATGACTTCATTAGCTCAAATAAAACTCCTAATAAATTTGCTTAATTATCCATTTTGAGGATCCAAGATTTTTTACAACGGATACAAAATTTATAAAACACATTTGAGAAATAAATATAAGGGCAGGCTCAAGGATTACATCTTAAAAACATACCAAATATTAACATTTCAGACTAGAGACAAACAATCTACATCTTATTTTACTTATTTTGTGACCTTACTCAAATAAGTAAATATATGTCTCAAAATAATCAGTTACAATATGTTTTGAACACATGTAATATATAATTCTTTTCTCTACAAAAGTTACAAGTAAAAATGCTACTTTTCTTTATCCAAATGAGCAAACCTCTTGTTAAGCCTTACATTAACCACATTAATACAAGTGTCAGCTTAAAGCTGAGCAAGTGAATTCCATCACAAAATCCTCCCTATTATTTAATGGCAAGTCTCTCAATCCAGATAACTATTTTCATACAAACATGACCAGAAAGTAATTCATAAATGACATAAGAGTATACATCAAGGACACTAAGCTCTAACGAATACACAATAACTTTTTTAAGAAAAAGTTTAAGTTACACTCTTCCGCATGATTTTCTTCTATAATAACCACATAATAAGGCATATCAAATCTCACCTTCTATTTTCTCCCACAAAATAATTCAACCAAAGACTAGATCTCTAATAACACATATTGATGCTCAACCAAATATGTGACTTATCAATGCTATCTTAAATTATCACAATCTCAAACAACTAAAGCTTATAACTGATTCAATATGAGGAAGGTTGAACAATCGTTTCTTATTACCCAAAACTCATTACAAAAATTACATAGCAATTCAATAATAACAAACACTTAATTTCTTATAGACTAATATGTTAAATATAACAATCTCAAATTACATTTCCCAAAACCCATGAGTATCTTATTAAGAATTTAAACCAATCCATTCTAAGAATAATTTCTAATTTCTTTCTATTCAAAATAAAATTAATTTAAACCAAAAGCTTCCAACAAGCATAGCAACTAATGAGCATATCTCCATAGTTTATTTATTATGCCCTGAAAGATAATTTATAATTTATAATTTCCTTATTGGCATAAAAAAATAGTAAGACTAAAAATAATTCCCAATGCGGCATAGCAATGAAAATGAGTTACCCATATTCCGTTGAACAAACCATTGACTAACAAGTGCAAGATATCACCAACACTACAAAGAATTAGTCTCAAAAGCTTGCCCAATTTGGGATGTAACAAAGAGAGGGGTGTGAGTGGGGTCAATAAGGAATCACTTCAATCATGTACAGCCATAAGGCAGAATTAAACTACACAATAGTTTTAATATTAGATACCCAGAAGGAACGTGGATCAAGGAAAAAGAGAATAAATGTTGTTCTTTCACCTATTGAATGAAGCACAACAGAGAAATAAAGCACAATAGTCAAGACAATAAGATTTTATAGATCCCATTGCATAGGCATAGCCAAAATGAGGCACTATATTTGATAATTTACCCAACACAACCCAAAGTGAATGTAACGTAGAGAAATTAATATTGTGTGGATAAATAAATGCATGAAAATAATTGTAAGTAAATGACTCACATCTACTTAGGAGGTCCAAATCACCAGTATGAGAGACGTCAAAGCATAGTGTAAGCTAGACATTAGAAAAAAAACACAGTGTACTGAAATATGCACAACAATGTAAGGGGTAAAAAAATGGAAGCATCGACATTTCTCCACACAGTCACCTCCAATATGAAATGCTGAAATAGGAAAGAAATACTTGTAACCCATAAAGGAGACAAATTTTATTTAATGGTGTGCATAGGTGGGAGTTCTTGCCACTAAACAACTCAATTAGATCTCAATAAACTTCTATATCTGATGGAAACCACTGCTATGCACCAGAGAAAGGCTAGATGGAACAAATTAATACATTTGACATCCTATATTTCCTCAAGTTACTTAGTACTAGGTATCCTTGACACAAAAATTATCAAAATTAAGAGCCAGACCATAAAACAACATAAAGAAAATATGGTAGAATTACACTTGCCTAGTGTTGTGGGACGCCCTCCTCCTCCTCATGCTCACTTTAGTGCTTCCTCCCTGTTGCTCTCGGCAGAATTACACTTGCCTAGTGTTGTGGGATGTCCCCCTCCTCTTTTTTACTATAGCTCTTCTTCCCTACTGATCCTAATGTGGCGCCCCAAGCCACTTGACACTAGGCAAACCCTTGAGCTAAAGTTTCAGCCCACTTAGATAGCCAGAGCTTCAATGCTCCTAAAAACCAATGCGAAATACTATGCATTGACCTTCATTTATAGCTACTGGTAGAAGTTTTTGGACTAGGCTCTTCTTGCGATGAGCTTCAATAAATAATATTTAATGCATTAAATAAATAGATATTGGTAGGATTATATAGCCACCAAAATCAAAAATAGGATGTTGAATTAAATGTTGGAGGTTGGTTGACCGCTGGAGCTAGTAGACATTGAAGTCTTCCATGGTGGTTGATAGATGGCGAGGATAGATGGTGGGCTAGAGTAGACATGACTCAACCACTACTTCAGCACTCAAAAATATGGTGCCATTCTTTGAGGAGTTATCTAGGTGCAAAGAATAAAATATAGGTATGAGCTTGTCTGCCAATAACTCCACTACTACATCCCATCACTCAAAAGGCTTCCACTTAGCATATTTTAAAACATTAACAAGTAAAATAGGAAGAAAATTTGGCCTTGAGATGATACACCCTCACAATGCCAAATCTACAAGATTCTCTTTCTTTTCTTTTCCAATTTGTTGCTTCCCTGGATTTTCCTCTAGTGTTGTGCCCCATCAATCACTACCACCATTTACCTAGTTTGTTTATCTTTTATTCCTCAATAGGCTCCACCATGTTGCATTCTACTCAACCTAATGATTTTCTTCATTCTTTAATTATTATTATTGCCATTTTCTAACTTATACTTATTATTCTTTATTATCATTATTTTATTTTATTTTAAATTGTATATTTCAATGAGTATAAGTATGTTTATATGTTAAAGTTATCATTTATTTAATACTACTTTATTAAATATATGTATGTATGTATGTATACATATGTGTGTGTGTGTGTGTATGTATGTATATGTGTGTGTATACATATATGTGTGTGTGTATGTATATACACATTTATATTCATTTATTAATAATCATCAATTATTACAAAATGGATACAAGAATGCAAATGCTTGATTTATTTAATGCAAGGAGACTCCATAGAAACTCTTTATTATACATATTAATTTCTTGCTCGATGCAGTCACAGGTCAAAGGATTGAAATAAGGTGCTCAAGACACCACCACCTAGAAACTGCTCGACAATAATACTTGTACAAAAACACTGACGGGCCAAGGGAAGAAGCATGTTTAATCGAAAACCGAAGTAACCAACTATAAGAACATATCCTCCGAAAAGACTAGACAAAACCTACTCGACATAGAGACCAAAATCAACACACCGAAAAATAATAATAATACATCATCGGAGAGGCAAAATTGTGAAGGATGGATATTACACCTTCACCCAAAATATCTTCCATTTGAGTTATCTGACGATTCTAATATTCAAAGCTTTAAGTAAGTTTTTAAATTAAAATTGGTGAATATCCAAACATATTCAAATATTAAAATATTTTTAATTTAATTAATCAATGAAATAAAAAGCTCTTATTGATTCTCATCCACTCATTGCTTTCTCTTAATTATCGCTAGATTAATTTTTAAAAAGGTCATATTTATCCATTGCAACATATTAATTAGATAAAGAATTAACACTCATTTATTATATGTGCAATATTTAAATTATATAGCCCATATATTTACATTATAACTTTTAATTTAAGAATTAAAAGGTTGATAAATAAGGTGAACTTGGAAATATTACAATATTGTCAAAATGTGGGCATTTCTTAACAAGCAGATATGTTATTGTCTAATAAAGATTCTATTTCAGTTCAAAGTAAATCTTTCAAGGTGTAAAACATGAATATTAATGCACTAAAAACCTTTTATGAGAAGTTTGGTGAGAAATTCTTCTATATTTTAGTAGAGGAAAAATGTAAGATTTGAGTATCATTGTGTGTTTTTCTAGGCTTTTGTGGTAACCTAGGCCTCATGTCACAACTCATAATCAATATGAACTATTAGAGAGGGGTTTTTTGTCGTGTTATTATGCTTGTACATAATATTTTTTTGTTAAAGGGTATTAACAATTAATTATGTAAAGAATATATTAATTATATATGTAATGAGTATAGTTATTAATTATATTTAACTATGTAATTGACCTTTTTGCTTAGTGTAATGACCATAGTTAATTTTTTAATTAATCCTTTTGTATATGGAATGACTATTTTTTAATTTTGTATGAAGTGACATTGTTTACTATGTATGTAATGACACTTTGTTAACTATTTATGTAATGTCTTCACATTATTGTGTATGTAATGACTTTAGTTAATTATGTATGTGATAGTTTTAGTTAACTAGTTATGCAATGAATTTAGTTAACTATGTATTTAATGAATTTAATTCATTGTGTATGTAATGACAACAATTAACTATGCAACAACCTATGTAAATAGTGTACACTTATTCTATATGTAATTACTATAATTGAATGTGTATGTCAACACTATATAAATTGATGGGAAAGGCTTACCAAACATGTGAATTGTACAGTATATACATACACTGCATTAAATGTGTATATTAACACTTGAGTTCAACCTCCATTATTGCATACACAACTAACTACAGCGATTACATACACAATTCATTATATTCATTACAAATATTAAAAAATAATTAATTATAATTATTATGTATATAGTTAACTGTAATCATACATGCACAGTTTGTACACTATACACACATTAAGTTAGTTATAATTATTACATATATAGAAGTTGGGCCTAACTTGGTTTGCAACCTTAATATAATAGAAACTTGAAATGTAATTCAGAGATTTATAAATCACATTTAAGCATACATATGAATGTAAAACATTGAAATTAATTTCAATGATTCGATAAATGGCATTTGCTAAATTTAGTACGTATAAAAAAGGGATGAGTGTTTATCTTTTCTAGTTGATTGTCTGACTGTGACTGTATTCCAGAAGTGAAAATTAAAATGAAGCATCCAGTGATTTGCCTAGTTCATGAACTGTACTTCAATTTACGAATGGTTGATTCCATAAATTTGGGTCAGAGTCATTGGTCGATACTAAGTTGTGCATAAATAAGGCATTGTGATCGTATGATCACCTTCACCTATCTTTGTATGCTTTTTATATGCAATCCAGAACCCTGATGATATGCACAACTCCATAAATTAGCATCCTTCATCTTAAAACCCTAGGTGTGCTTGTGAAGGTGAGAAACCTATAAAAATGGAGAAAGTGTAATGGGATAAGCTAGCCACAATCACCCATATTTAACGATTGATCATTGTTTGCATCTCTAATACTCCGAGGAGGAAAATTAAGTCACGCGTAGGTCTCCCACCTAATGTGATTGTGCAATTGTACTCATTTGCTATATGTATGCAGCTAATGATTTAGCTTTGATATTTAGCAATGATTTATTTGACTTGGATCTGGTATACTTTAGACATGGCTTGTAATTCCTCCTAGAGATAGACTCACAATTTGTAAATAATAAGGAAAATTTGTTCAATATGCAATAGCATATAAATGTGTATCAAATAAGTGTCAAGTCCTCTTTCTAATGAGACCTTGATTTGTTTAAATATGAGTCCAATTGAGTATGCTAGTGGCATGCAAGGCAAATGAGCCGACCCTAAATAAATGTTTGATTTTAAAGATTAACCATTGTTGGAAGGGTTAGTTTTGGCTAGATCGGGTTAGTATGGATTGATGATACTAACCAAAACTAATGGAACCAACTTGTATATAGATGGATTGAACTAAGGATAAGGATATATATGTGTAGGTTATTTATCAAGTTTGAAATAGATAGAGGTTCATGTAGGTGTGTAATAGTAGGACGGAGGGGTCAAACTCCGAAGCTAGCATTTAAATGTGAGAATGACAAATTATGACTATGTTTGTGTGTTTAAATCATGCATGGTAAATATATGTCAATATTGTCATTGTCAAGTACTTAATACTAGTGTTTAATATATACAAATGCCCCTATTTTATTCTAGTAATGAAATTGCTAGAGTAAAAAAAAAGTACTTGAGCATGTACAACACACTTTGTCTTTAGCATGAAACTCTAATTTTGCAGGCCACTCAATAGAAAAACCTGTAATTATGTATAGTCAATGTCCATAAATTGACACTTTTAATTTGAAAATATTTTTATTTTAATTTTAAAGAGCAAAGTTAAGAGTACACATATGTGTTGGTGAAAACCATGTTGTCATTGCAACTTGTTGGAGATGATGTTTGCTTGTTGAAGCATTGGAGAAACTTGTGATTCTTTGTTGAAGCAGGTGAAGAGTTGGGGTGTTTGTGCCCCAAATTTGAGTAACCCTATAGGATCATGGGTTAGGAAAACAATATTTCTCAACTCTCATGAATATGGGGATAAGTACACAATGTACTAACCGAAATAGCTATATAGGTAAAGAGTGAACCATCAAGTTAGGTTTTCTCAAAGAAATTAAATCAACCATTGTAGATGGCTTAAAGATTCAATTGTATAGTTTCAATCAAGTTCACTCCATGTAAACAAAATGCATGATCAAAAGGGAATAAACACATGTTTGATTATATATTTTCACTCAATTTTTCTCAATGTAGAATAAAATGTAAGATCGAAATAGAATGAATAATATTTATTCCCTCATCATGATTGCAAATATGATAAGTGTAAACTGCAATGATAACCATTTTTCATTCATCCATAAATTGTGTTGTTGTGTACATGCATGATCAAATATCATGCCTCATGAATATGAAAGTGTGTATATGTGCATGAACCAATGTCATGCCCCATGAATCTATACCAACTAATATATAATGATATGCATTCATGTCTGAATTTGAGAACATGTATCTCAAATGTATGTGATATGAAAACTTATAATTCTTGTTCATGTAAATTGTGTACATATGCCCATGCATAGGCACCCAAGTGTGTATGAATTTGTATTCAAGTCTTTGTAAATTGAGTGCATATGCATGACATATGACCCCATAATTTGTATTGATGTGACAATATATATCATGTAATTGAACCATATGATATATGAATCATTCTAAATATTTGAAATATGTACTATAATCTAATATATTTTTCATTCAGGTTTATGTCTTTATCACAATCTCACTGTAATGCCCCCATATTGAGATGAGGGTTGTGTCATGTAAATCACTCATCTAAAAATAAAGCTTAATTGTATTATATCATGTATAAAGAAAGCATCATATAAAATCATGTGAACATATAGAAAGTATGTCATCACAGCAATGTATATGTCCATCAAGGCATGTATGTAGCATATGTAGTGCATGTCATATAAGTGTACAGATATATGTATTAATGAAACATGTTGTATTAGGATCATTTAATAAGACTAAATAAAATTGCATGATATAAATCATGGCACCACTCACAGTTAAGAAACACAACAAGTGCAACAAGCTTAAGAGTTAGTGTCGCATATAAGGCCAAGGCCACATACAAAGAACATAGAGACGTCAAAAATAAATAAGGTCAAGGGCCACACACAAAGGAACAAAACTATGTTTCAAACAAGGGACTTCAAAGATGATGCATTAAACAACGTCAAGGGCCACACACAAGGGGCAAAGATGTCGCAATCAAATCCAAAGGGACACATAATAGATGAGCACAAAAAATTATATCACGTAAGAGAGTAACAATATCAATGAAACATATAACAACTAAAGACTAGCCTACACCATTCATATGTATCAATGTCACATCATGGTACAATAGCATCTCCATATAACATTGTAATATATGAATAACTAGCAAGATATATGGAAGCGATCTAAGTAGCTCAACATGGTAGAAAAATTCATATAAAAATATAACCTATAATAGTGAAACATGTGAAAAAATATGCCCCCAATATCGGCATAGCCACTAGGTAGAGCAAAGTCCAACATTTTGTATGTCCATGTGTAGCTTGTATGTCCTACATTGCACTCATATACCATAAAATGCATGTGTATATGAGAAGAATATGTTATCTACCAAACATGATAAATAACATATTTTTTCTAGTATACTCTAGCAATCATGTCATGCTTAGGTCCTGATTTTTGAATTTTTGAATGTTTTTATACTTTCTTGATTATTTATATTTTTGGAATATTTTGACGTTTGGAGAAGCTATTGATGATTGCATCAATGGGAGGATCATGGGAAGTTTATGTATCAAATAGTGAAACAAGCCTCTATCATGGACAAAAGGTGCTAGTCGTGTCATGTCAAGATCAAATAAGAAGTCATGTGGTGTGCCACAATTGTCATAATCATTGCTCATAGAATTTGGTGTGTGATGGATGGCACTAGGTGGCTAAGGACTCTGTGGGATATATTGTCTAATAGAGGAATGTCTCACTACTTGTGCACTTTGTAGAACACGTTGAACTATCTATGGTGAAAATTGAGTAAGTGGTGTAGGAGATGGTGGCTTATAGGGGCCCTAAGTAACTATCTAATGTGATCATCATTGAAGAGCTAGATTTTTAGTAGGCCTAACTATGTTCCTCTAAAGTGGGTATATGAAAATATCCTACATATATGTAATAATCATCGATGTATAATGATCATGAATAGGAATACCAACCATCTTTGTATAATGATCTTAAATAGGTGTAACAACCAACTACGATGGTAGTGGGGAGGAGGAGATACCATTGAATGTAGAGGGTATTCATACCATACACCTACAATTGTGACTACCATGTTGTAGTTTACATACTTTAGGCATCGGTGCACTATAGATGGTATTGCACAAAGATTTTGCATCCAAGGGCATCCTAAAAACATGTCAAAGATATTATTACTCTATAAAACTAAGAATAGCATAACTAGTATGACAGAGCTCACCTGAAGAGGTAGTACTATGTGTCCCAAGGTATTTTGTTTATGTCCTTAGAATCCCTTAATTTTTCTTGATGTATATTGTAAATTTTTTTGTTTGTACCCAAGGGAGTGAATAAGTGTCATTGTGCAAACATTCTCACTTTACCCATTATCGATCATGACATTGTGTATGGGTTGCTCATTGATATAGGCTTGTATGAAGAGTGCATGAAAATTTGAATCATCATCAATAATCTCATTGTCATTGAATGTGGTTATTGGCCAATGTGGTGAAGTGCCAACAAGTGGGCCAATAATTGCATCTATTAGGTGGTCATACATCGCAAGTGGAGGATGCATTTTATATGCATAGTGTACTTCTAAAGTATACTTAGTTTATGTTCTCTTGTGTTTAGGAAATGGATTACAAAATACCTTCAAATTTTATTTCCATTCTAATGTGGTCTAGATTCATTTTTAGAGGTGCCAAAGTCGATAATGTTGTCATCTATAAGATCTTGTATCTTATGTCTCGATTTGAAGCATTTATGCATAGAATGCCCCATAATGTAATGATAATCACAATATGAATTTATGTCATAGATATGTGGTGTAGACATATTTAAATCGATTTATTCTAGTAAAGAAGTGTAATAAGGTCTTACTTGAGTAACTTCTTTAATATTAGATGGGGAGGTGATGGTAATCTTGAAAATTGTCTTTTTAGTGGAGCTATCAATTATAGTTGGTTTGTCAGTTGTGCTATTGCATTGATTGTAATCTTTGCCTCCTTCTGATTAAGTTGGTTTGACCTTGTAGCTTTGTTTGATTTGAAACTTAGTTGTTGATGTGGTTGTAGGAATGGATGTATACTTGAGACTGTTCAACGCTATTAGTTTGACTTTTATGTCCCTTACTATATAAAAAAGTTCATCGAAGGATTTAAATCTCTTGAATATAATTAACTCATGAAGCAGTGCTAACGAGCTTTGTTTGAATATATCTTGTAATTTATTATTGGTCATCATCTGGCCAGCATAGGCTTGTACTGAAGTACATAATCGTTGATTGGTTCTTTAGAGCCTTCCTTAAGTTTCTAAATTTATGTGTGGGATAGTTTCTTCTTGTCAAAATGTGTTAGAAATTAGTCTGTCAAGGGGTTGAATGATTTTATGGATTGGAGAGGGATTTCATAGAACCATCACAATGCATAGTCCTTGAGACTTTTTGTAAATAGTTTGGTCAATAGTTTTCATTGTATGCATAGTCCAAGCATGTTGCATTGAATGAACTAAGGTGTTCCTCGAGATCACCTTTACCTTAGTATAATGGAATCTTGGGAGCGACAAAACTTGTTAGTAAAGGATAAGTTGCTATTTTATGGGATATATAGTTATTAAGCAAGGCATGTGAATCCCTTGAATGACTAGCTCTAAATGCACTTGCCTCTAGTTGCAACACCTTAGCGTGCAGAGTTGTAATAGCATGTTCAAGGCAATGTCCAGTATGTAAGATTGGTAATGGAGCATGTTTAGTCATCATGGGAGGAGTGAAGTTTCCTTGTATAGGAATAAGTATGAATATCTATTGAAGGCCTCATGTTGCTCCCAAAACTTAGGTGGATCTATTGAAGGCCTCATGTTGCTCCCAAAACTTAGGTGGATGTCACACAAGTCACTCAAGGTGTAGGTGTAGGGAGGTATCAATAGTTTAGATCTGAACATGATGTGGAAGCTTGGGCCAATGTTTTATACTATTCTCTTGATATATATAACATTGCATCAATTTGGGGTGGATTCATGTTAAGATATCCAATGAATTCTTTATCATCCATGGCCTCTAGTTGATCCTTAACAGTTATGTCATGAGTATTATTAGTCTCAAAATTCATGATAAGTCCATCAATAGAGTCGATAGCAAAAACTATGTAATATGTATTAGGAAGAATCAATGTGGTCATACATGCCCTTTGTTGTCTAGTGGCAACAATAGGCAAATCAGATTGGACGTTGCAACAATAAGATTAGAGGAAGGCTTGGGATTGTTCATTGTTAATTTCAACTTACAGATACTAAAATATGATTATATATAGCATCTCAGTCTTATACACTTGACAAATGCCAATTAGGATTCTACCCTCTAATCATAGACCTTTCGATTGCCAAAGGCTCGCATTCATCATCTCATTGTGCCTAACTACTTATCTTATAGTCTAACCCTATCATTCTGATGACCCAGATCACTTGTACACTATAAAAGGCTTAAAATATAATCTGTATCCTTTACTATCAGTTATAGACCTTCCATATTTCTCTATCATGCCGGACATTTGTGTTTACAAATGGACACTAATGTCTAGTTTCCTTATCAAGTGTTTGTACCTCAAAATTTATCCAAATTGTAAATCTTTCAAAATGTATGGGTTGACCTATTTGTCTTATTTCACCCTTACGTGATATACTTTCAACAAGTATGGTATAAATACAAAACCAAGACCATTCATCATTATTAAGCACACATATAGCAAATACAAAGACAACACATATTCAAGCTCATTGAATCAATTACACAACTGGGTTTTACTACCCTATTCTTCCTTATTTATATATCAGTCATAGGACCATTCATATTATACACTTGAAGCATTCAAAGAACAACTCATGAACTGTATTTGTCAAGTTACAAGGTAGATCATTGCATGTCTTTGCATATAACATATTGCATATTTGTGCATACGCAAACCCAAAATTAGGGGAGAACTACATATGTTTGAGGTCCTCATTGGAGTATTTTCTATGTTGATAGTGCTCATTGATAGAGGGGTCCTTGAGGTCAGCTTGACTTCGTAAATCTACTAACTTATTTTTTGCAAGGTGACCTAACTTAAGGTGATGAATTAGGGTTGAAACTACACAGTCATACAGATCATGTGTGTATGATCTAAATACATCAATAAAAAGGTGATAAAAAACCCTAACAAGCACATGTGATAGATTTACAATACAATGAATATTATGTACAAGATAGAACAGTCAAGACATGGACAAAACCATCGACACAAGTGCCCACAGGTCAATGCAATTTTCAAGGCCTTCAAAAATAATATTTCCATAATCTAATGACTAGATCCTAAACATCAATCTGCATGTTTCCACCTCTGTACAACTCAAATTTGTCTACACATCTACAAATAAGATAAGTATTATCCCTTCCTTGTGTTTTAATTATCAGAATATCAATTGGCATTGTACTTTCCATATTTAGTAATTTTCTAAATTCAATATATTGTGTTATTTGAATAAGTTTAATTGGCTTGCTATAAAAAATATTATTCATCCATATGATTAAGCCATTATACCCATTTAACCCTAACACCCAATCTCAGAAAAAGGATTAAGCATTTGGTGAACCTGACAGGAATACATTTAACAATCCATTACAAGATCATTATAAGAAAGATCCAGAAGTGAAAATGGCATATGATGCATATCCTCCTCCACCATAGTATGGGCACCCATTAAATGGGATTATTGGATATTTTATGTGCACAATACTCCCTATGGTTTAGATACCTTCAATTACATTTAATGAGATTAAATTGTAGATAATGATTCAGATCTTCACTCATTGTTTATTATAGCATACCTTGATCATCAACTTGTACACAGTCTTATGGTAGATAATGGTGTTAGTGAGAATATATGTGCCATGAAATTACTCACACATTTAGGATATATGCATGATGATTTATAGCGTTCAGCCAAAATGGTCAAAGCATTCGATGGGATATCACATCAGGTTATTAGTGAGATTGATTTACCTTTACAAATTGGTCCAACACATGTGGTCGCTACTTTTTATATTATACCATACATGGGAGTCTTTGATATGTTATTGGGATGACCTTAGATATATAGGCTCTATGTAGTACCTTCCACAATACATGGGTGTATTAAATAGTTTCATGCTAATATGGTAATTACAATCCCAGAATACCATATAAACATCCACTTGAACAAGAGAAGTTTATTCTAAGACAACTATTTATAAAACCTACCAAGGCTAATCATGCACAAAAGGGTAAGCAAAAGGCAATCCTCTTTCCTAGGTGGTCTATACTTGAGAGATTGTTCCACCAAAGATACACAATGGACTCCACGAAATCCTCATCTACACCTACACAATCCACTAAGTTGTTAAGAGTAAATAAACATATTCCAATTACAACTGCACCAAAGAAACCGCATAACACTAAACAATAGTTCCAATAACCACTACTCCTATTACCTCTTTACAACCACAAATTCCTATGAGACAACTGCAGAGTACCACAAATTCTACAGTTCAATATATGACACATATGCATGCTTTTCACAATATCACTAGTTTAATTGTACCATATTTTGAGTTTAGAGCTTCATATGAGCATCCCTTAAATGGGATCATAGGTTTAGACCTTTTTCCTTTCCAAAACTACAAAAATATAAAAAAAAACAAATATTCTAAAAAAATACAAATAAATTCAAATAAAAAATATATAAAACATTATTTTGCATATACATGTTTACTAGCTCCTTGGCATCTATGTTGTTTACTTAATGTTAGTAGATAGCATATCATTTGTTTTCTAAACACACATAAGTTTCATGCATACTTGAGTGTAATATAGATATACATTAGACCTATGATACTTGCACATATAGATGTTGGACATTTACTCTTCTCACGTGGCATACTACATTGGGGGCATTTATTTCTTTAATCATGATCGACACATGTTATATTATTTTATGATCAATTTTACATTATCATGTTGAGCTTATATACTAAAGTTTACATATACTCATGTTTACATCTTACACTATGTACTTGATATATTATGTTACATAACATTTTTACTAACACATATATGTAAGGACTAGTATGATATGTTTATGTTGGTTGCTTATAACTCATTTATTCACATTATCACTTCTTTGAGTGTACTTATTGCTTGTTATTGTCTTGATTGTAGAACATATTAATGTTTCTTGCTTGTAGTCCCTTGTGCCACTGATTGTTATTTCTTTGTGCGTGTACATTTGAATATGTCATCCCTTCGAGTATGTAGCATTTAAACATGCCCCTTTTTTGTAGTCTGCTTAGACCCACTTTTGTTTGACATTGAGTGCTCTTGTATGTGTGTTTGATTGCTTGTTGCACTTGTATTCTTACTTTATAGACGTTTATATGATCTATGTCATGCATCTTAGATATTTTTTTTATCACATACTATGATCTTCATCAATATATCTACTTAGACATGTTACTCATATATGCAACATAATACATACATAGATAATAAAGTCATCTTATCCTTTTAAAGTAAGGAGACTAATAGATTACATTCCCTTCACCTCAAAAGGGGGGCATATTAGTTGTGTTTTGGATTGCTAGATGATTTGAGACATCGACTAAGGACATGTCTAACTGAAAATAATAACCCCTTATTGAGTGGGTAGTGGATGCTCAGAGCTTAGGTTGGAGAGGTGTGGCCCCAAAGGCCCAAGCCTCCCCAACCGTACTTTGAGTATCCTTGGTCCCTACCAAGTCTTTATATCCCCCTTCTATGTATATCCCTAAGGTTTATACCTCGACTGTAAATAGTTGTGTATAACCCTCTGGCCTATACCCTGACTATATGAGCAACTCAAGAGAAACTTATCTGAATCCTAAGATGAGTTGAGATGCCTTGATTCCCTCTATATTGGGGGAGCTCCAAACTCTAGTATCATAGAAGATGAGTAGATGAGTTGAGTTTCCCAACTATATATAGCTACATCCCTTTAGTGAATAGTTAATAGAGAGGATGTAGATAGTCCTAGAGTCTATAACCCTATGGTTTATAGGGCTAGAATCTATAACCCTATATATTATAACCCTATAGGGACTTTATAGGTTGATCTAAATTATATAGCCCTACAATCTATAACTAGTAGAGACCCCATAAGTGTATAGCCCTCTAGTTTATACCCCAACTAAATAATCCAACTTATGTGAAATTGATGTACATTCTAAGATGAGGTGGATAACATCTATCTCCCTCTATGGGGGGACCTCCTATATAGTATCAATGATGATGAGTGATGAGTTATATACCCCTACTATCCATAGAGACTATATCCCCTTGTTTTTTATAGTGCTATAGGGTCAAATTGAGTATGTGCTCCTTCCCTACCCCAATTTTTGAGGGGGGGGGGGGGGGGAGTTGGGGGAGGTAGAGAAGACTAGATAGAGGTGAGTGATCATGAAATTATTCTAGTCTAGTCCAATCTCAACCTAATCCAACTATCCTAACCCTAGTAGTGTTTTGAATAACTAGATGAGTTGAGACTGGACTAAACTCTAACTAAGGACATGATAGAAAACTAAATAACTCATTAATGGCCTGGGGTAGGGGATGCTTAGAGGTTGGGTTGGGAGGTGGGGCCCCAAAGGCCCAAGCCTCTCCAACTATACTCTAAGTATCTTCAGTCCCTACCTTGTCCGTATATCCCCTTATATGTATAGTTTTACAATCTATACCCCAACTGTAGACAGTGGTGTATAGCCCTACTGTCTATACCCTAACTATATGAAAAAATCAAGAGTAGCTTATCTGCATCCTAAAATGAGTTGAGAAGCCCTAATTCCATCCATATGGGGGAGCTCTTAACTTTACTATCATATAAGATGAGTAGATGAGTTGGGTTTCTCGACTATATATAACTATACCCCTTCGATGTATAGCCATTTTAGAGGTTGTAGATAGTCCTAGAGTCTATAGCCCTAGGGTCTATAGGTAAAGAGTTTATAGCCTTACAGTTTATATCCCTATAGGGACCTAATAGGTTGATCTAAATTTTATATCCCTATGGTCTATAGCTAGTATAGACCCCATAAGTGTATAGCCCTCTGGTCTATACCCCAACTAAATGAGCCAACTTATATGAAACTGATGTGCATCCTAACATGAGGTGGATAGCATCTATCTCCCTATATGGGGATGGGGGAACTCCTACCTATAGTATCGATGATGATGAGTGATGATTTAGATACCCCTAATGTATATAGAGAGTATAGCCCTTGTTGTCTGTAGCGCTAGAGAGTTGAGGTGAGAATATGTTCCTCCCTTCCCCCAGTTTTTTAGGGGGAAGGGGAACTAGGGGAGGTAAAGGAGACTAGATAGACAGGAGTGATCGTGGGATTAGTCTAGTCTAGTCCAGTCTCAACTAATCTAGTTATCCTAACCCTGGTAGTGTTTTGGATAACTAGATGAGTTGAGATTGGACTAAACTCTGAGTAGGGACACGATAGAAAACTAAATAACTCATTATTGGGTTGGGATAGGGGATGCCTAGAGCTTGGATTGGGGAGGTGGGGCCCCAAAGACCCAAGCCTCCCCAACCATACTCTAAGTATCCCCAATCCCTACTTAGTTTGTATAGTCCCCTTCTGTGTATATCCCTATAGTCTATACCCTGGCTACATGAACAATTCAAGAACAACTTATCCACATCTTGGGATGAGTTTTGAGGCACTAATTCCCTCTATATGGGGGAGCTCCTAACTCTAATATCCTAGAATATGAGTATATGAGTTAGGTTGCTTGAATGTATATAGTTATACCCCTTTGATTTATAGCTAGTAGAGAGGTTTTAGATAGTCCTAGAGTCTATTTCCCTATGATCTATAGGGCTAGAGTCTATATTTGTATGATTTATAGCCCCATAGGGACCTAATAAGTTGATATAAATTCTATATCCCTAAATTTGATAGCCATTAGAGACCCCATAAGTGTATATCCCTCTGATTTGTACCCCAACTAAATAAGCCAACTTATGTGAAACTGATGTGCATCCTGAGATGAGGTGGATAGAATTTATATCCCTCTATGGGATGGGCCTCCTAACTCTAGTATCAATGATGATAAGTGATGACATAGATACCCCTTCTGTCTATAGAGAGTGTAGCCCCATGTTGTCTATAGTGCTAGAGGGTTGAGGTGAGTATTTGTTCCTCCCCTCCCCTAGTTTTTTAGGGGGGAGGGGAGTTGGGGTAAGTGGAGAGGAATAGATAGAGAGGAGTGATCATGGGATTAGTCTAGTCTAGTCTAGTTGCAACTAATCCAACTATCCTAACCCTAGAAATGTTCTGGATATATGTATGAGTTAAAACTAGACTAGAGTCTAACTAAGGACACGATAGAAAACTAAATGACTCATTAATGGGTTGGGGAAGGGGATGTTCAGAGGTTGGTTTGGGGAAGTGGTGCTCCAAAGGCCCAATCCTCCCCAACCTTATTTTAATTATCCATGGTCCCTACCCAGTCTATAAAGCCCCCTTCTATGAATAACCCTATGATTTATATGTCGATTATAGATAGTGGTGTATAACACTATGATTTATACCTAAATTATATGAACAACTCAAGAAAACTTATTTGCATCTTGAGATAAGTTGAGAGGCCCTAATTCCCTCTATATGGAAGAGCTCCTAACTTTAGTATCATAGAATATGAGTAGATGAGTTGTATTGCCCTACTGTATATAACTATACCCCTTCAGTAAATAGCTAGTAGAAAGATTGTAGATAGTCATATAATCTATAGCCTTATGGTCTATAGGGATAGAGTCTATATCCCCATAGGGACCTAATATGTTGATCTAAATTATATATCCCTATGGTCTATGGCCAATAGAGACCCCATAAGTGTATAGACCTTCCTTCTATACCCCAACTATATGAGCCAACTTATGTGAAACTGATGTGCATTCTAAGATGAAGTAGATAGCATATATCTCCCTCTATGGGGGGGCCTCCTAACTATAGTATTGATGATGATGAATGATGAGTTAGATACCCCTACTGTCTATAGAGATTATAGCCCCTATTTTTTATAGCACTATAGGGTTGTATGCACTCCTCCACTCCCCTAGTTTTGAAGGGGGGAGGGGAGTTGGAGGAGGTAGAGAATACTATATAGAGAGGAGTGATTGTGGGATTAGTCTAGTCTAGTCCAGTCTCAATTAATCCAGCTATCCCAATCCTGGTAGTGTTCTAAATAGTGAGATGAGTTTAGACGAGACTAGACTCCGACAAAGAACACAATAGAAAACTAAATAATTCATTAATGGGCATGGGTATGGGATGCTCAGAGCTTGGGTTGGGGAGGTGGGGGCCCAAGCCTCCCCAACCATACTTTGAGGATCCCATGTCCCTACCTAGTTTGTATAGCCCCCTTTTGTGTATAGCCCTACGGTTTATACCCTGACTATATGAACGACTCAAGAGAAAATTATATGCATCCTTAGATGAGTTGAGAGGCATTGATTCCCTCTATATGGGGGAGTTCCTAACTCTAGTATCATAGAAGATGAATAGATGAGTTGGGTTGCCCAATTGTATATAGTTATACCCCTTTACTATATAGTCAGTAGAGAGGTTATAGATAGTCCTAGAGTCTATAGCCCTAGAGTCCATAGGGATAGAGTCTATAGCCCTATAGGGACCTAATAGGTTGATCTAAAGTATATATCCTTACGATCTATAATCAATAGAGACCCCATAACTGTATATCCAACTTATGTGAAACTGATGTGCATCTTGAGATGAGGTGGATAACATATATCCCCCTCTATGAGGTGAACCTCCTAACTCTAGTATCAATGATGATGAGTGATGAGTTAGATACCCATATTGTCTATAGAGAGTATCGCCCCATATTGTTTATAGTGCTAGAGGGTTGAGGTGAGTATGCACTCCTCCCCTCCCCTAGTTTTTGAGGGGGGAGGGGAGGTAGGGCAGGTAGAGAAGAATAGATAGAGAGGAGTGGTTGTGTGATTAGTCTCATCTAGTCCTATCTCAACTAATCTTTCTATCCTAACCCTGGTAGTGCTCTGGATAGCTAGATGAGTTGAGACTAGATTAGACTCTGACTAAGGACATGATAGAAAACTAAATAACTCATTAATGGGTTGGGGTAGGGGATTATTAGAGCTTGGATTGGGGAGCTGGGGACCCAAAATCCCAAGCCTCCCTAATCATACTATGAGTATCCCTGTTCCCAATCTAGTCTATATAAACCACTTATGTGTATAGCCCTATGGTATATACCCCGACTATATAAACAACTCAAGAGCAACTTATACACATCCTAAGATAAGTTATGAGGCCATGATTCCCTCTATATGGGGGAGCTCCCAAGTCTAGTATCATGGAAGATGAGTAGATGAGTTGGGTTGCCCAACTATATATAGCTATACTCCTTTGATGTATAGCCAGTACAGAGGCCGTAGATAGTCCTAGAGTCTATATCCTTATAGGGACCTAATAGGTTGATCTAAATTCTATAATCATACGGCCTAAATCTAGTAGAGACCCCATAAGTGTATAGTCCTCTGGTCTATACCCCAACTAAATAAGCCAACTTATGTGAAATTGATGTGCATCTTGAGATAAGGTGGATAACATTTATCTCCCTCTATGGGGGACCTCCTAACTCTAGTATCAATGATTATGAGCGATGAGTAGATACCCTACTATCTATAGAGAGTATAGCCCCATGTTCTCTATAGCACTAGAGGGTTAAGGTGAGTATGCACTCGTCCCCTCCCTTGGTTTCCAAGGGGGGAGAGGAGTTGGGTGAGGTAAAGAAGACTAGATAGAGAGGAGTGATCATGGGATTAGTCTATCTAGCCCAATCTCAGCGAATCCATTTATCTTAACCCTAGTAGTGTTTTGGATAGATGGATGAGTTAAGACTGGACTAGACTCTGACTAAGGACACAATATAAAACTAAATAACTCATTAATGGGTTGTGGTAGGGGATGATTAGAGCTTGGGTTGGGTAGGTGGGGGCCCAAAATCCCAAGCCTCCCCAATTGCACTCTACGTATACCTCGTCCCTACCATGTCAGTATAGCCCCCTTTTATGTATATCCCTATGGTCTACACCTCGACTGTAGATAGTGGTGTATATCCCTATGGTCTATACCCTGACTTAAAGAACAACTCAATAGAAGCTTATCTACATATTGGGATGAGTTGAGAGGCCCTGATACCCTCTATATTTGGTAGCTTCTAACTCTAGTATCATAGAAGATGAGTAGATGAGTTGGGTTTACCAATTATATATAGTTATACTCCTTTGGCGTATAGCTAATAGAGAGGTTGTATATAGTCCTAAAGTCTATATCCCGACGGTCTATAGGGATAGAGTCTATATCCCTACGGTCTATAGGGATAGAGTCTATAGCCCTATATGAACCTAATAGATTGATCTAAAATCTATATCCCTACGATCTATAACCAGTAGAGACCCCATAAGTGTATAGCCCTCTAGTCTGTACCCCAACTAAATGAGCCAACTTTATGTGAAACTGATGTGCATCATGAGATGAGGTAGATAACATCTATCTCCCTCTATGGGTAGGACCTCCTAACTCTGGTATCGATGATGATGAGTGATGAGTTATATACCCCTATTATCTAGAGAGATTATAGCCCCTTATTATCTATAGCGCTAGAGGGTTGAGATGAGTATCAGCGCCTCCCCTTCCCTACTTTATGAGGGGGGAGTGGAACTAGGGGTGGTAGAGAAGACTAGATAGAGAGGAGTGATCATGGGATTAGTCTAGTCTAATCTAATCTGATCTAATCAAGCTATCCTAACCCTGGTAGTGTTTTGGATAGTTGTATGAGTTGAGACTAGACTAGACTTCGACTAAGGTCACAATAGAAAACTAAATAACTCATTAATAGGCTAGGGTATGGGATGCTCAGAGCTTGGGTTAGTGAGGTGGGGCCCCAAAGGCCCAAGCCTCCCCAACCGTACTCTGAGTATCCTCTATCCCTATCCAGTCTGTATACCCCCTTTTGTGTATAGCCCTACGGTCTATACCCTGACTATAAATAATGGTGTATATCCCTGCGATCTATACACCAAATAGATGAACAATGTATTTGCATCCTGAGATGAGTTTAGAGGACCTGATTCCATCTATATGGGGGAGCTCCTAACTCTAGTATCATAGAAGATGAGTAGATGAGTTGGGTTCCTAGACAGTATATAGTTATACCCCTTCGGTGTATAGCCAATATAGAGGTTGTAGATAGTCCTAGAATCTATATCCCTACGGTCTATAGGGACCCAATAGGTTGCTCTAAAGTCTGAATCCCTATGGTCTATAGTCGTAAAGACCCCATAAGTGTATATCCCTCCTGTTTATACCCGAACTAAATGAGCCATTTTTTGTGAAACTGATGTGCATCCTGAGATGAGGTGGACAAAATCTATCTCCCTCTATGGTAGGGACCTCCTAACTCTAGTATAAATGATGATGAGTGATGAGTTAAATACCCCTATTATCTATAGAGAGTATATCCCCTTGTTGTCTATATTGCTAGAGAGTTGAGGTGAGTATGGACTCCTCCCCTACCCTAGTTTTTGAGGGGGGATCAGAGTTATGGGAGGTAGAGAAGACTAGATAGAGATAAGTGATCGTGGGATTAGTCTAGTCTAGTCCAGTCTCAACTAAACCAGCTATCCTAAGCCTGGAAGTGTTTTGGATAGCTGAATGTGTTCAGATTGGACTAGACTCTGACTAAGGACATGATAGAAAATAACTTATTAATGGGTTGGGGTAGGGTATTCTCAGAGCTTGGGTTGGGAAGGTGGGGTCCCAAGGCCCAAGGCTCACCAATCGGACTCTAAGTATCCCCATTCACTACCCAGTCTGTATAGTCCACTTCTATGTATATCCATACGATTTAAATCCTAACTATAAGCGGTGGTTTATATCCCTATCATCTATACAAAACTAATCCCATTAATATCCTATGTAATTGCATTGAGAATTTCAAATGCATATTCAAAACACTTTATTAAGAAACACCATTTTTACCAAGAAGCATCCTTTTTACCAAGATGTACTATATTGAGTCTTTTCTTTCTATAGAAGTTGGCTCTTTTGAGTAGAGTGATCGATATTTAACGCCTTCGACAGCCTTAGCACTATTCCCCTTTTGTGGTGTTGGCATGAAATTTTATCAGGAGGACAAATCAATGACTTCACATCAATAGCATGGAGAACAAAGTCCCTCTCCTATTAGCAGGCAAAACTACCTATATTGAAAGCAAAAATAGAAAGCAAAAAATATTTACGAACAAAAGAATGTAAAATGTAAATCATGGGGTAGTACTTTTGACCTGAAAGTATGAAAAGGAGTTTTAGAAAGGAATATATATGGAGAGAGAGAGAGAGAGAGAGAGAGAGAGAGAAGGGATAAGTTTTGAATAACAAACTCGTCAAGTTATAAACCGAGACTAGACGAAAGTGTTGAGAAGAAATTTTAACTTTCAGAAGAAGAAAATCTCTCTCATTCAATGGTCAAAAAGACATAATCATATCCTTAAGGATATGAAACATACACCAGAAGACTATTTGACTATGATAACAGAAACTAATAATATTTCATATTTTCTAACAAAAACAACTAAGAAATTGCCTATATTCCCACCGAGAATTTCACATGTGTTGGAAATGTAAATTACAACTCTATGTAAAAAATTTGTAATTTAACCTGCTATTCTCAACATTTTTAAAGTTTATAACAATGGCAATGAAATCAGATACAATGAATTAAGAAAAAGACATAATTCAAAAGATATCACTAACACAAAGTTTAGAAACACCTTTCTTGTATTGATTCTGAAGTGTAGAAAGACTAATCTCCTTTTACAGTGCTCTGCCAAAAATTATATATGTTGTGAACCCTTATTATGAAGCTTTAACTTGTATTTATAAGTTAAAATGGGTGGTTATGGTGCAAAACCACCTATTTTGCCTTTTTACAGAAGTGTTAAAACACCAATGAGAAATTACAATTTTGAAATGGTGCAAAACCTTTTTAAGCATTTAGCACCACTTGAGAAAACAATTGAGGTTTTTGCACTGCTTGCAAAAGTACATCATCAACTTGCACAACTTGAAAAAGCAAGATGACAAAATTGCAAAGATAATTTGCAGAAATACAATGCACATTTACAAGGGGAAAAAGAGTGCAATAACACAAGTTAGGTACAAAGAAACAAGAGAATAGAATGCAGAAACATTGGAAGCAAATCTTTATTCTTCTTATTCTTGTATTAACAATTCTTTTCCTTTCAAGAAGTCAGCAAATCTCTGGAGAATTATCTTGATCAAGTCTTCATCTAGTCCATCTGTGTACCTGTAGGCAATGTCTGCTGAGTAATCTAACTCTTTCATTTCATGAAGCTTACCTCAGAGACTATTTTCATATCCAAATTATCCACATCCACTTGACATTTAGACAACTGACGAAGTTTTTTATAATCAAATGTAGATGTAGGATTGGTAATGTCCATAATTTGCTCTTTGAATTTTCCAATTATGGTTTCAATTGAAATCAGATTTCCCTCTTGATCCTTGTCATTGACAAAATAACAATCCAACTTCTTGATTTCAATGTTGATTTCCATCATTTTTTCACTTCCAAGTGACCTTCCATCATTGAATTTCTGAACACATGCTTGAAGGGACTAGATTCTAACTTTGGTGGCCCAAAGAAATTCAATATGATAGACAATTTCATCCTTGTTGATTACCCCTTTTTCAACAAGATCAACATAAAGAAATTTCAAGAATTCGACCAACCTAGGAATGAGTTCCTCCCAATTTTGTTTCTCCTGAATGTATCCATTTTCCTTTGTTGCTAGTTGTTCAGATGGTGATTGAATTTTAGAGAACATTGTCATTGTAGCGAGAATTTTTTAGGTCCTTTGATCTGTAACTTTTTCAATCCAGTCTTTCACTAGATTACCCATTTGGCCCACCTCTCTCACTTTTTCCAATGTCTCGGCATGAAGACTTGATGAAGCGATAGCTGGTTGACCTGGCCTGATCAATTTATGTATTATTGGGTTCAATTGTTCCACCTTCTCTTTCAGTTCATCTTTCATCACCTTGTCTTTGTCTATTTTTTCAAAGATGGTGCCAATTGCCAACTGAATATCACCTTTCATCCCTTCTCTGGTTGATTTTCTCACATGAAACCTGGATACCTAGTAGTCTTCAACCCTAATTTTTGACTTATCCATTTCAACTGTAGGAATGGCCACTTCTCCATATTTTTTATCTTTTCATCAGTCACCACTCACGAAACTATCCTCGCTTCTTGGGCCTCTTTGAGAAAGACGTTAAGGTTCCAAAATCTATCTCTTCAAGTTCAACAATTTTTTTCGTTCTTTTCACTACTATAGACAACCAATCTGAATTTCTCGTGCTTGAGGAAGGCAATGGGACAGAAGTTGAAACAGATGGAACAATCCTGGCTATAGTTGAAGAAGGTGTTTTCTCAATTGGGGCACCTTGAAAAGATGTTTCAATTTGCTCTTATGTATTGATTGTTTCAAAATGAATTCTTGGAGAAGGAGCAATGGGCAACTCAGGATTCGAGTGAGAAAATGAAGAGATAGGAGTAACTTCTTGCAATGGAAAAGTAGATGACATAGGGAACATTGTATCATTTGAAGCTAAGAATTGTTGAGTTGTGTTCTCTATTAGTTCTTGAGAGGATGGAAAACTATCAAGTGAAACCTCTTGAGGAACTCAAATTTTAGGAGAAGAAGAAACATTTTCACCAAACCTTTTTATTTTCAGCTTTATAGTCTTTCATGGTTGAACATCTTGTTGAGTAGCTTCAGGTTCACGTGCCTCTTCTATCATAGGAGGTTCTCCATTAGGGCATGCCTCATCTATCTTTTATAACTCATCTGGTTGCTTATAGAAACTATCAAATTCATCTTCACCAAGAGGTGTAGGGAAATCAACATTCGCAACATCAACTCCCTTGCCTTTCAACCATTTGAGAGTTATGTGAAGTACAGTTGTTGTCCTAATTCTAAGAGAAGTAGATTCCCTTTTGTCCCAATGTACTATAGGCAATGAATTTATTGCATTGCTTTTTTTTCAAAGATGGGGTCCAATGTGACCTCATCATCCACTAAATGTTTTGTCACTTTCATTATGTCAAATTTGACTATTTGTTTCATGGTAAACCGTTAATAGTCTTTGATTCTCACTACTTTCACATCATCACAATCCATCTAATAGTCTTCAAAATATGGAACATGTTAAAGCAAAGATCAAAGATTGTGTTCAATTAGGCCCTTATTGTCAAATGAAAACTTGTTTTCAAATGTCTTAAGGTTATAGTGATACATGTATTGCTCAACTATATTAGCCTTCACTAATTAAGGCCAAATATACCTACCAATAGAGATTAGAAACTTGATCCCTGTTTTATATCAGCTTGTCAGGAACTTGTGTTTCAACAAGTTCTCTCACTAATTCCATCAATGCCCATTTATCATTGACATATCGTGGGAGCATGTACGGAGCAACTTCACAACCATTGATTCTCGAATAATTGAATGTTGAAAAATATATGAACCAAGTTCTCCACCTTGTTATTTCTGTAGTGACCACAACTGATATTCTTGTGTTGAAGAGTTCCTTTTCAAACAATTGGATGACGAAATGAACAAATCAATCATTAACTCTTTTGAAGTGACAAGCATTTTCCTCCAATGTTAGCTGCGGATATAAGTCATACACCATTACTTTCTTGAAATCACCCACTATATGCAATATGTAAAAATACCTTTGACTTGCTACAACATAAACAAGATACGAAGTCATATAGAATTTTGATGTGTCTTTTATCTCCATGAGCTGCTTGTGAATGGCATCGCTGATCAATTCCGCCTAATTGATAGATTATTTTTAAGGCTGATCCAGATGAATATATACATCCATGTCTAAAAATTTTTTGTCATTTGATTTCTCACTATCCTGTGCAACAATGTGATCATGTCACTTATCTCATTTTTGAAATCTGACCTTGAGAGATTTTTTGGAAGCCGAGTGGAGGAATGTTTCAGTTTAGTCAACTAGACTTTATTAACTTGTTTAGAACATGCAATAACCTTGTCATCCCAAAAGCTTTGGGAGGACTCAGGGGTTAGATTCACAAAGGCTTCACGATCTGGAAGGCAAAAAATGTTGTCAATTTGCTCAGGGAAAAAACCTCACTACCAACTCCCCCTGAAGATCTTTTACCTCTCGTGTCTCTAAGTTATAATTATTTGCCACAATCAAAAGTAACTTAGAAGATTGTAATGACACTGAGAATGCTACCACCTATACCAATCCACTGTCACAAATACTTTGGTCAAAATTCATTTTATGTGCTGCATTCATTTTTTCCCAAAACTCATCCAAGTTGATGTGGCCTAGATCAGTGTCAACGATATTTTCAATGTTGGACTCCAGTGGTGAAGAAAGTGTCACACCTTGAAATTGGTACTTCATGATTTCTTTGCCTTTACTCAGAATATCCTTTTTCGGATTATGAGATGAAGACATCAAATTCAGTAAAAAAATAACAAATTTAAAAATTTGCGAAAAAGCTCATTATTTGTGAGAAATGAAGGAAAGGTAAATTGAAGTATGTACTCGCAAATTGATTGTGCAAATCACGTCAACATATTTTTAACGCTCCTTGTATGAATTTCAATTTTCCTTTGACCAATTTTTTTGCTTACAAATGGATATGTAGAAAATTTCTCTGTGTTGCTTATTATAAACTTTTCTAGCCAACAAAAATGAATGAAAGAAATTATAACAATATTTTGTTTTTTCAATTTTTAAACTATTTTCTTGTTCACTGTGATTTTTAATTTTTGGTAATTTAAAAATCTCACAAAAAATATTTTTCTTAAATCACCACTCAACGTTGAGGAAACTCATGACCGTGCAATGAACCAAAATGATTAAAATTCATCACCGCCAATTTTATTTCCGGCTTTTACCAGTTCAAGAAAAATAAAAATTTGTTAGAAACCCTGTCAACCTTTTCAATGTCTTCCTCAAATCCAAAAATGCACCAATTCAAAAACATGTAAACTAAAGATTTATAAAATTGTCAAAATAGCAATTTTCATGCCCAAAATATGTTCATTCATTTTTCTCCTTTTTTATTTTCCATCTAACTTTTTATTTTATTTTACTCCACTCAGCAATTTTTTTTATTTTTTATTTCCCTCTAACGTTTTTTTATTATTTTCACCTGCCTTTCTCACGTAACCGTATGGCCTATCGTACGGTAGTCGTACGGTTTGGCTTTGGGGAAAAATTAAAGTTTTTTAAAACTTTTTTTGGTTTAAACCTGCTCATAAATGAAGCCATACGATTTCATGGAGAGAGAAGAAAATCAATTTTTTTGAAAACTTTTGACCAAAGCTGCTCAAAACTAGGTCGTACAACTTCGTTGGTATAAAAAAATTGAAAATTTTAACAAAAACCTAATCATATTGGAGGGTCGTACATCCTGTTTGCGCTCCACTATGCAGAAAAACCAAGAAAAGATTACCAAAATGAACATATGGTGCAGGTTGTACAGCTAGTCTGGCTAAAGAAAAATAAAAATAATAATTCAATTCTACCTGTGGAAATGATATGGCATGTATGGTGCCTTTGTTGGCCGAGAAAATCAAAAAAATATTCATCAAAATTTGGGCCGCTTGTAACTTCAAATTTGTTCTTATTTTCTTCTTTGGGTGCGTCGGAAGGAAATTCGATGTAGCACCTAACTTTGTCTTGGAAAATATTTTTGAAATTCTTCATTGACTCACACGATAAAAAAATATTTTCTTTTTCATCACTCTGCCCCCCTTCAAATTCGATGTAGCACCTAACTTTGTCTTGGAAAATATTTTTGAAATTCTTCATTGACTCACACGATAAAAAAATATTTTCTTTTTCATCACTCTGCTTCAAATTCGATGTAGCACCTAACTTTGTCTTGGAAAATATTTTTGAAATTCTTCATTGACTCACACGATAAAAAAATATTTTCTTTTTCATCACTCTGCTTACCTTCAGTGAACTTGAGAAGATTTCTCCTTGGTAGTCGTTGGCTAAAACACAGATGGAAAATCAATTATTTAAAAGATTTAAAATTTCCCAGAGTGAACATGCAAATTGAAAAGATAAACTTAAAAGAAAGACAAACATATTTTTTAAAACTAGCCGAGGAAGCAACGGTATTTGCACAATTGACAAAAATCTTTTAGGTGTTTGCATGTAGGTTTGAAAATAAGCTTCAATTTGCAATGACAATTTGAACGGTAAAAATGCAATTTGCAAAGTGAAAGTTTACATTAATACGGCTTATAAAAATGTAATTTACATTTGCATGACTTGCAGAAATAAAATTTTGAGTTACACGGAAAAGGAAAATTCAAGAGAACCAAAAAAAATTTCTCTATTTGGACAAAAATTTAAAAAAAAATTTCAAATTTCACCAAAACTAAAAAAGATTTCGCAAATTGCATGAAGATCGAAAAAAAAATTGCAATTTGAACAACTTTTTAAAAGGAATGTGTGTTTGCACAACTCATAAAAAGTGAAATGATTTTTGCAAATTACAAGGAATGATAGTGGCTTTTTGCACAAAATGTTCAAACGTATTTTTAAACAGTGCAAGATAAAAAGTGAAAAAGCCGTAAATTTTTAATTAATCAATTTTTTGATAAATTAATGAAAAATTTTGATTTTTTTAAGATTTTAACTTTTTCAGATGAAAATTTTAAAAAAATAACTATTTATTAAAATTTAATTTTTCCACCAATTTTTCATCGTTTTCAAAATCTACGACAACAGTTGGTTTCAATTGGGATTTCAAACTGCAAGGAATGAAAAAACTTGAATTCTCTGATTTCGTAGGTCAGCGCTTTATCCATTGGGCAACGAAATCTTCAGCAGCAACTTTGATGGATTTAAAAAATCTTCAAATTTTTTATCTTCGAGAAAGGGATGGGTCCTCAAACCATCGAAAAGCTTTCACATGTCAAAAAATAGTGTATGCGATGGTTAGGTACTCAGTGTAATAGGTGTTTTCACTTATCCAAAAGGATGGTATATACAAGGACATATTTAGTTATGTGTTTTGACACAAACTAAAATGCGAAGAGAGAAGTGTTTTTTTTTACACTTATATATCTGGTTCCGACCAACTAACAGTCAGTTCGCCCATCTCAATCGTATGATAAATGAACACTCGATGCCGAGTTAGATCACGATTCACTTGAAAACTTGCATGCCCAAATATGACCAACTGATAGCTAATTCATCCATCTCAATTGTATGAGAAATGAACATGCGTTGTCAGGCCAGATCATTTATTCTCTTGAAGAGATCCATGAAAAACCTAGCCAATCTGTTACTCTTGTAAAACTTGTGATCACCCATGACGTTCCCAGATAGAGATCATGGCAACAAAAATGTGCAGGTAAAAAAACCAAAACACGGAGGAGGGGCAACAAACACATTGTTGTCTTTATTGAAAAAAAACACGCACACCAAAACAAAAACCAAGAAAGAAACACATCTAAAATTGTATTCATATATGTACAAAAGAGGGCCATCTAGTTCTTACTAGAAATAGTGTTTCAAATATTGCCCACTGAAGGGCAATCGCAGATGAGTTCCATCACGATACACCATGTAAAAAGTGTTGTTACCGCAAAAGTGTTTGATCTTGAATGGCCCCATCCAAAGTGAATCAAACTTTTCGTGACTCCCTTTTGATTCTCTGTGACTATTCCAAAGTAGAACCAAAGCTTCTACTTGGAATTCTTTTTTCTTAGTCTTTTTGTCAAAGAGAACTTTGACACGAACCTGATGATTTGTGATCTTGTCACCCACTTGTATCATCTTTTTCTTCAAGTTGTTGTAAATAGAATATTCTTTTATCTAATGAGCTTTCAAAATTCAGATTTTTAACTGCTCTAAATAGTTACAAGGCAGGTAACTCAAGAGTTATAAGAATCACATCATCTATTTCATATAACAATTGCAATGGAGACATACCAATAGCGTTTTTCGGAGTTATACAATTTACCCAAAGAGCATCATATACATTTTTGTTCCAATTTTTTTTTATTCTTGTCTACTACCTTACACACGATTGTAAACAAAATTTTGTTGTTCGATTCAACCTGACCATTACCTTGAGTATAATAGTTTGATGAATGAGACAGATAAATGTTATATCCATATAAAAATGCAATCATATTTGAAGAATAAAAGTTAGAGGCATTATCTACAATAATGTTTTGTGGGATTCTATATCGTACCAAGATATTTTCCTTGATCAAGTTGCAAACAATTTCTGAAGTTGTTTATTTTACAAGAATCGCTTCTACCCACTTAGTGAAGTAGTATGTTGCTATAAGAATGTAAGTATGACCTGCACTCAAATGAGGGTTCAATATCCCAATGAAATCCAGTCCCCATTGCTAAAAAGGTTCTTCAACTATTATTGGTTGAAAAGGAAGTGTTGTTAACATGGGTTTGCCTACAAATCACTGACATGCCTCACACTTTCTCACCCATTCGTATGAATCTTTGAAAAGCGTTGACCAATAATAATGAGCTCTAAGAATTTTATATGTTGTTACCCTGGCAGAAAAGTGCCCTCTACAAGCCTAATCATGAAATGCTTGTAATAAATTATTTTTATTGTTCTTTGTCCATGCACCTTAAGAAAAAACCATCAATGTTTTTTTTGAAAAGAGTGTCGTCCCATATGACATAATTATTAGCCTGTAGTTTGATTATTTTGCATTGTTTAACATCCAAGTTTGAAGGACATTCTTTGTACGTTAGGTAGAAAGAAATGTCAAAAAACCATTCATCAGTAGAATCAACAAACAATATCATAGGAAGTTCTTGATCATCTTGCTCACCTAAAACTGTTGAAGATTTTGATTGAATATCTCCTTATTCTGCCATGAGTTGACATAGTCCCTTTTCTCAAACTAATTTGTAGGTTTTATTTCTAGATCATATTCTTTCACTTTAGTTATCTAATTACCTCGTTTAGAACCAGGGTCTTGTTGAGTCAAAATAGATTTGACTATTGTACTTGGTAACATTATCATAGAATGTGAATGCAATACATAATACTTAAATTGCTTGACTGCTTTCACGACTGCATAAGTGTGATTTTCCTTAGGAGAATATTTTAATTCGTAATCCTTGAGATTGTAACTCATGAAGGCAATTGGGGATTTGATGCCCTCATTTTTCTGAATCAATATTGCTGAGAGTGTATACTCTGAAGCATAGCAATGAATAATGAATTCTTTCTTAAAATTAGGGCATACAAATGTCGGTGCATGATCAATAGCGGTCTTTATCTTCTTAAATGCCTCTTTACCTTCATTGTTCCATTTGAAATAAGGTTTTCCTTTCATCATGTCAACAATATGTCTTGTGAGCTCAACAAAATTAGGAATGAATCTTCTCAAAAAGTTCACTTTATCAAAGAAAGAATGTACTCATGGTTTACTAGTAGACAAAGAAATTTTTTGAATCCCCCGAACCCTTTTTGGATCAATCCTTATTCCTTCCTTCGAAACAATATGACCTAGAAGTTTACCTTCAGTCACTCCAAAAATGAATTTCTTAGGGTTGAGAGAAATTCTATATAAATGGCACTTTTCAAACTTTCTAAATGTGCATAATTATCTTCTCGTTTTTTTGAGAAAACTCTCAGATCATCAAAATACACCACAATAATTTCATTTTTCAATTCTCTAAATGCCAAATCCATTGCCCTCTAAAAATTAACTCATGCATTGATCAATCCGAATGGCATTCGTTTATATGCAAAAGTGCCCCAAGGTGTTGTCGAAAGTTGTTTTATGTTGATCTTTCCTGTTAACCTCGATCTGATTATATCCTAAGAAACCATCAAGTATCAAAAGCATTTCAGCCCCTGTTACTGCTTAGAAAACTTTATCCATGATTGGCAATGGATAATTATCTTTGAGAGATGCTTAGTTAAGGTCCCTAAAATCAACACATATTCTAATCTCGCCATTCTTCTTATGAACCGATACTATCTTAACTACCCATGTTAAATGGTGGGTAGGTAAAATAATGCGAGCATCAAGCATCGTTTGCACTTCAGCAAGAATTATTCTTGTTATTTTAGGATTGTATTGTCTTAGTTTCTGTCATTTTGCAACAGGCTTTAGAGGAATTGTATGTTGCATCTATTTGGGATGAAAAGACTTAAGGTCTGCGTATGAATATGCAAGTATATCAATATACTTACAAAGAAGGCTAACAAACTTTTATTTTTCTTCAAGTGAACAACATTTTTCAATATTGACGAACCTAGGATGTTCTTTTGAACCAATGTTTACTTTTTCATAGTCGACAGAATCAAAATTTCCTTTTGCATGTTACTTTTTATAAATCTATCCTGTTTATCAAATAATTATTCTAAAGAGACCAAGTCTTTAGGAATTTTGTTTCCTTTCAACTTGATAACACTTTCTTCATCTTGTTCATCTGTGATTCCCTCTTTTGATGTATAAACTGAAGATTCTTTGTATAAGGAATCACTACCTTCAAAGTACATTTTTTTGAAAATGTTTGCTTTCTCAAGGAAAGAGATAAACTGTTAATCATTATTAAAAAAATTCCAATTATCTACATTGTCTAGGATGTTTGGTATGTATATTAGTTCAATCATGTATTTTTCTGTATTAATATATGTATGGGGAATCATCAAAGAAGCTAATACTACCAAAGCATCAACTTTAGAGTTATGTTCTCAAAGAAATATATTGATAGAGAAAGTATCAAAGATTTCAATGCTATCCTAGACTTTATTCCTATAATATCTTAAATGATCATTTTTCACCTAATATTGACATTTTACCTGTTTTACAACAAGTTCAGCGTCACTCAAAACATTCAAATTCTTTATTCTTGTCTTTTCTGTCACTTGCAAACCCTACAAAACTGCTTTGTATTCAATTGTATTGTTGGTACAGTCAAATTGCAACTTATAGCAAAAAGGAAAAAATTCCATAGACAGAGATATCAACATTCCTCATGTGCCTAAACTTGTGACAAACAACTACTATCAAACTCCATCATCCAAACGTCATTTGGATCTGATTGCATGATTTTTGGTAGCTCTATATCTTTCTTTGTCATTAGAAGACAGTGACCAATTCATGCATCTTCATACAAAATATCAACTCTTGGATCATCAACCTTTTGAACTGTGTATTTTGTTTCCAATTCAAGTTCTAAACACTGTTTGACTCCTTTTACTAGAAAAATGGCATGTGATAAATCCAATTGGATTTCACCTTCCAGTTCTTTGTAAAAATTTCTACCTAAAAGAATGTCATAAGCTACTGAAATATTTGCAACCAAAATATTAATTTTGATTCGCTTTTGGGGAAAATATGCCAAAGACACTTGTGCATCCTTAATTTGTCCAATGAGAAGTGTTGGGAAAATAAACCGGAAGCACACAATTGATTACCAAACCAAGCAACTTAATATGCGGAAATTAACCAGATTCACCAAGTAACTAGAATTCAGAATAACACATGATATGAGAGACAATACACAACTTGTATTAACACTTTATACAGAAAAGAATACAATAAAGAAGATGCCACTTCTTCTCCACCAACTTACAGAGGTTTCCCACACCTCAAGTGAACAGTAAATCTTCTCCCCAAAGCTCTCCCTCTCAGGTCCCAACACCCAACTCAAATACAGAGTTGGTGTTCACCTCCTGTGCTCCACGCACACCACAAGTGCTCCACGCACTCCACAAGCACTCCACGTGCTCCACAAGTACTCAAGGTACTTCAAGTAGATCTCCCATGAACCTGCAATAACCTGCACTTCAACAGACCATACTTATGGAAGGAACTCCCTTGCCTTCCTCTTAGCTCTATCCGAGTACACACCTGTACTCCAAGTAGATCCTGCCTGATACTGCTCCCTATTGTGTTGCTGTCTATATGATCTTGCACACCTACAAATCAAACACGGTTCTGCACACCTGTGAACCTTGACCTTGCACACACATACACCTGCAGATCAATGATCTTACTTACCATGTAGATCTCCTATATAGGCCATGCAATTGTGACCAAGATCCTACACCCCTGAAGAATCATGTTGACTCTCCAATCCAGCACCTACACCTGGTACTGTGGAACTAGGAGGAACACCCTTGCTCACCTCACACACAGAAGGAACAAACTTTGCTCAACTCAAACTAGAACACCTTTCCAATACAACCATGAGTCTATTATATAGATCTCATCCAAACAATGATTAGACATCTAATTACAATAATTAGATTTGCAGCTCTCAGTTTAAAAATAGATCTCTTCATGCAAACACTTGGTTCGTTAGCTAACTGCCCGTAATTAGCTCGCAGTCGAACCACACAGGCGACCGACGTCGGTCCCTGTCCGCCTGGGGGTCGCCGACGCCGGCCGATCCATGACCGACGTCAGTTGCCTTCTTGTCTTATCCTGCCGACGTCAGTTGGCCAGACCAACCCCTGTTTCTTCTGACACTCAGCAACTCATCCTGCAACCTCTTCCATGTCTGCATCAGTGAAGCTTTTAGCTCCACAACCTAACAATCTCCCACTTGGAGAAAAACAGCTGCACTGTACCTGTACCTGTACTCTGACTAATCTGTTTCCTGGTTTGTATCCCTCTTCAAGCTCAACCCTGAAGACAACCCACCACACAACCTGTGATGTACCTCTTGTCATCCGAGTACCCTGCCACATCCGAACCTACAGACACATGTAGTGAAGTCCTGACCCTGCATAGCATGAATCCCTGCTGCCGATCCCTCTCAAATACCTGAGAACCCACTTCCCCGAATTGGCTCCTAACTCTCTGACAGCTCCCACTGCATGGGAATACTCAGGTCTATACCAGACCTCATGTGATTTCGGACACTGTACCTGTCCAGCCCTTAGTGTGCTCCGGCTCTGCATCCTGAACCTCGCCAGCACCTGATTCACATCAGCTCCCACTCGAGACAAAATCAACCTGTGATCTCCATGTCTCCCATGTCAAAGAATTCCGCTGCTCCAAACTCCTCATGACATGCCACTAAACTAATCTTACCCTTAGCTCAGCGAAACCCTGTATGTACACCCCTGCTAGCTAGCATACTATCCACATACAGCAACAGAATGATGTCATGACTCATCATCCACCTGGTAAGGCAAACCACAGTAGTTACCCTGACATTGACTGAAGCCATGCTTCGTCCTCCACCTGTCAAAACCTGTACCACTGTCCTGCAGCTCCTCAAGACCATATGCCTGGTCTTCCGTCTCATGTATCCATTCTCTCTATTCTTCTACTAAGGAATCCATTCGTCTCTGTGCTTTCATACCTGCTGGCAACCCTACCAAAACACACATGTTTGGTTCTCCTCCAAGGAATCACATCCTCATCCATGCCAAGCTCACACCTGTTTCCTGGATCCTTCCTGCTCTACAATCAGCAACATGTATAAAGAAGAGGAACAACGAATTTGAGGGCCTACTTACGTCTTCAGTCCTCCGTATGGGTGTTTGAGACTCCTTGACAGCGTGTTGTCCACCCAAAATCCGTTACAGTGACCGACCTCGGTCACCCCACAGTCTGCATCCGACCGATGTCGGTTCCCATGCGTCTGTCCCTGACTACCGACCCTTAATTTGTCCAATGAGAAGAACTTGTTTTGCCTCCATGGAATAATAATGCCCAAAGGTCTTAGTGCAAGTTAGGCCAAGAGCATGAGCAACTTTGCTAGGCATCCCTTGAGAAATAAGGAAGTTTAGAAAGGGTCAACTTTATTGGACTTGAAAGTGGTTGCGGCCATAGAGTTGACTTGATAGGAGGCAACAGGATTATTTAGAATTCCCTTTAAATTGGTCTTTTTAGCATTTGGATTTTTAACTTTGATGAAATCAACTAACTTATCCAACTATTCTAGATATGCTCTCAACTATTCAGCTTGTGACATTTGAATTTTAGTTTTGTTGACATGATCAATTATGATAAATTTCTAGAATGGATCTCAACAGGTTGAGAAACATTGGAATTAGACAAACTATGTATCAGTGGTTGCTTTCCTTTTGTTTGCAATGGTGGGGTGGTAACTCGTGGGAGGATAACCTTTAGAGTTTCCTCCTGTGAATCAGTAGACTATTATTTTTATTCTGAGTTCTAGTGAAAACTGATAATGATTGACTATTCATATCCCCAACACTCTCTTCATAATCATCTTTATCTAAATTATATTCCAGAAACGAATTTACGAAGTCACCATCAGGTTCTTCAATTTCACATTCTTAAAGTTCTAGATTTTTGGATTCATTTTCTTCTACAACTTTTTCACATCTAAATATTTCTTCAGTTTCTAAGACTACGTTCACTGGTGCATTAGTGTTTTAATGAGGAGCCTCAAGTGCAAGTTTTGGTTGAGTAGCTTGCAGTCTAGGATGATCTCTTTGAAAAGGAACATAATTACTTCTTGAAATATCTTGGTACAGAGTTGTAATGGCTTTCTAAGGTATTTGTTTTTTTAGGGTTGTTATATCATTAGCCATTTTCTACAAGAGTTGTTCTGTTACAGATTGTTTTAAAATTTGAGCCTTATTTTTTGAAGGTTATTTTTTAAGTTTTTCAGACATTATCATGTCATCTTCAACGTCAATAGCCAATTATGGGACTACCTCCAAATCTACTACCTTAGCTCTTCTCAATTGATAAATTACTTCAACTAACTGAGAGTTGATAAAGAAACATTTTTTCATTTTCATTTTTAGGTCATGTAGTAGCTGGTATCTTATTTAACAGCGTGTTGAATTTGGCGACAAACTCTTTCATTGGCTCATAGACTTCATTTTTCATTTGTGTAAGCTGAACAAGCAAAGCATGGGCATCTTTGGCTAGTTTAAATTTGTTCTCAAATTTAGTCTTCATGGTATTATAGTTAGTAATAGATCTTGGAGTAAGATGGTAAAAGCAATCTACAGCCCCATCGTGTAGCGTTTCGACAAATGCTCTGATAGCAACATCTTCATGCTCAACACCTAAAATGCCACATGCAACATTGAAAATTGTAAGGCGTTCATCTGGATGTTGTTTTCCATCTCCATGAAATCTTAAAAAGTTCTTTCTTGACCCTTTTGGAATGTCATGTAAGTATCCAAGAGCCAATGGATCGATCACATTTTCCCACGGTAATGCCATAGTTTGAAAAACTGTTTGTAGGGGAATAACAGTTCCTGATAAGACAAGAACTTGACTTGTCATAGTTCCTCTTTCAGCGTGCTTATTTTTCTTAGAGGTTGAGGGAAGACTTGTTTTTTTGACCTTTTTCTGATGTTCAAGACTCAATTTGAAGCTAGAATGTTCTTGTAACTGATAAAAAAGGTCAACTTCACCTTTTGACTTACTAGCTCTAGTGAATTTTTTTTCTACCAATTTGGAAAAAAATTACTAGCATTGAGACACAGGTTGAAGTTGAAGATATCTCTGAGCTAGGCTTCTTTGTTGTATTTTGTGTGAAGCCAATGCTTCTGCCCTATGTTCTAAAACTACTTGATCTTCTTCTTCTTCTAAGATTCCAACTGCTCTATGAAAATGTGCAAAACTCATCCTATTATCCCAAGCAAAAGTTCTCAAATATGATGAAATATCCTCTTGAGTTTGCATTATCTAATCAAGGTTAGGTTGAAGAATTGGAGCTTGAGGTGCTTGAATTATCATGAGAAGAAACTTGAGTTGCAGAAAGTCTTTAATTGGCTATACGAACTGCTCTTCATGTTTGTCTCTTTGCTTGTCTTCTTGAGGCAATCTCAAATTTTTTTTGGGTAATAGCAGCATGTGTTTCTTCTATATCTAGTTCTATCCTAACAGTATCAAATTGAGTGTTGCTTGTTCTATTGTTAAAATATTGAAACTAGATCTTCCTCTGAAGCTTCATCCCAATTCAAACCAGGTTGATGATTTAGATTTTGAAGGCTTGAAATGGTCATATGTGAGTTTATTGACTCTGGGTTGTTAGACAAACTCTACGAGCTTCTCTTTGTACATAGATTCTTTTCGCTTTTTCAGCACGTTCTAACTCTTGATTTAGGATAGCTAGGATGATTTAAAACTGAGTTACAGAGATTTTGTTAGAATCCTAAAATATTTGGTTGACGTTTAGCACAATATCTAACTGAGTAAATTGTTTCAACTCTTTCACTTTTTATCCCATTTGGCCCACCACTCTCACTTTTTCTAGTGTCTTGACATGAAGACTCGATGAAGCGATCGCTGGTTAAACTAGCCCAATCAATCTATGTATTATTGAGTTCAATTGTTCTACCTTCTCTTTCAATTCATTGTCACCTTGTCTTTGTCCATTTTTTCAAAGATGGTGCCAATTACCAAATGAACATCACCTTTCATCTCTTCTCTGGTTGATATTCCCAAATGAACCCTGAATACTTGGTGTCTTCAACCCTGATTTCTGATTTATCCATTTCAACTACAGGGATGGCCACTTCTACATATTTTTCTCCCTTTTTATCTGTCACCATTCGCCAAATTGTTCTTCCTTTATTTGGCCTCTTTGAGAAAGTTGTCAAGGTTCCAAAATCTCTCTTCAGGTTCAATAATTTTTCTTGCTCTTTTCACTACTTTATACAACCAATCTGAAGTTGTGCTTGAAGAAGGCAATGGGACAGAAGTTGAAATAGATGGAACAAGTCTAGCTATAGTTGAAGAAGGTGTTTTCTCAATTGGGACACCTTGAAAAGATGTTTCAATTTGCTCTTGTGTATTGATTGTTTCAAAAGGAATTCTTGGAGAAGAAGCAATGGGCAACTCAAGATTCAAGGGAGAAAATCAAGAGATAGGAATAACCTTTTGCAATGGGAAAGCAGATGACATAGGGAACATTGTATCATTTGAAGCTAAGAAATGTTGAGTTGTGTTCTCTACCAGTTCTTGAGAGAATGGAAAACTATCAACTGGAACATCTTGAGGAACTCAAATTTTAGGAGAAGAAACATTTTCACCAAACCTTTTTATTTTTAGCTTGATAGTCTTTCATGGTTAAACATCTTGTTAAGTAACTTCAAGTTCATGTGCCTCTTCTATCATGGGAGTTTCTCCACTAGGACCTGCCTCATCTGTCTTTTTTGGCTCATCCTATTACTTATAGAAGCTACCAAATTTGTTTTCACCAGGAGGTGTAAGGAAATCAACATTCGCAACATCAACTCCCTTGTTTTTCAACCATCTAAGAGTTATGTCAAGTATAGCTCTTATCCTACTTCTGAGAGAAGTAGATTCCCTTTTGTCTCAATGTACTATTGACAACAGCTTTGTCATGATTCCCTGTTTTTCAAAGATGGGGTCCAATGTGACCTCATCATCCACTAACTGTTTTGGCACTTTCATTATGCCAAATTTGATTATTTATCTCATGATAAACCATGAATAGTCTTTGATTCTCATTGTCTTCTCATCATCATAGTCCATCCAATAGTCTTCAAAATGTGAAACATGTTGAAGCGAAGATCCAAGATTGTGTTCAATTAGGCCCTTATTGTCAACTGAAAACCTACTTTCAAACGTCCTAAGGTTATAGTGAGACATGTATTGTTCAACTATCTTGGCCTTCACTAATGAAGGGCAAGTATACCTTCCAATAGAAATTGAAAAATAGATCCTTATTTTATATCGGCTTGTCAGGAATTTGTGTGTTTCAACAAGTTGTCTCAATAATTTCATCAATGCCCATTTGTCGCTGACATATTGTGGGAGCATGTACGAAGCAACTTCACAACCACTGATTCTTAAATAACTAAAGATTGAGAATTGTATGAACCAGGGTCCCCACCTTATTATTTATGTAGTGGTCGCAACTGATATTCTTATGTTGAAGAGTTCCTTTTCAAACAACTAGATGATGAAATGAACAAAGAAATCATTAACTCTTTTGAAGTGATGAGTGTTTTCTTCAATGCTAGCTATGGATAGAAGTCATACACCATTGCTTTCCCAAAATCACCCACTATATCCAATCTATTAAAATACCTTCACCTTGCCATAGTGTAAACAAGATATGAAGTCATATAAAATTTTGACGTGTCTTTTACCTCCATGCGCTGCTTGTGAATGGCATCGCCGATCCATTCCTCCCAATTGATATATTGCTTATTTCTAAAGATGATCCAGATGAATCTATACATCTATGTCTAAATATTCTTTGTTATTTGATTTCTCACTATCTTATGCAACAGCGTGATCATGTCACTTATCTCATTTTTGAAATTTGACCTTGTGAGATTTTTTTAAAAGCTGAGTGGAGGAATGTTTCGGTTTAGTCAACCAGACTTTATTCACTTGTTTAGAGCATGTTATAACATTGTCATCCCAAAAGCTTTGGGAGGACTTAGGGGTTAGATGCACAAAGGCTTCACGATTTGGAAGGAGAAAAATGTTGTCAATTTGCTCATGAGTAAAACTCACTACCAACTCCCCCTAGGGATCTCTTACATCTCGTGTCTCTAAGTTATAATTATTTGCCACAATCAAAACTAACTCAAAAAACTGTAATGACATTGGGAACACTACCGCATATGCCAATCCACTGTCACAAATACTTTGGCTAAAATTCATCTGATGTATTACATTCACTCTTTCCCTAAACTCGTCCAAGTTGATGTGACCAAGATCAATGTCAGCAATATTTCCAACATTGAACTCCAGTGGCGAAGGAAGTGTCACACCTTAAAATTGGTACTTCGTGATTTATTTGCCTTTACTCAGAATCTCCTTTTATTGAGTATGAGATGAAGACATCAATTTGACAATAAAATTGACAAATTTGAAAAATTGTGGAAAAGCTTCTTATTTGCAAAAAATGACGAAAATACAAATTGAAGCCGTACTCATAAATTGATTGTGGAAATTACTCCAACGTATTTTTAACACTCGTATGAATTTCAATTTTCCTTTCACCAAATTTTCCACTTCCATATGCATCTGTAGAAAAAAATTCTATGTAGCTTATTACAAATTTTTTCGATCAATGAAAACGAATGAAAAAAAATTATAAAAAAATTAATTTTTAATTTTCAAACTATTTTCCTGTTCTCTGTGTTTTTTAAATTTTCATAATTTAAAAATCTCACAAATTTTTTTTTTAAAATCACTGCTCAGCATTGAGAAAACTCGTGACCGTGCATTGAACCAAAATGATTAAAATTTACCACCGCCAATTCTATTCTCAGCGTTCAACAATTTGAAAAAAATAAAAATTTACCAAGAAACCCTATCAACCTTTTCAACATCCTCCTCAAAGCCAAAAATACACCAATTCAAAAACATACAAATTGATGATTTACAAAATTCGCAACATAGCAATTATCATGCCCAAAATCTTCTCAATCATTTCTCTCCTTTTTTATTTTCCACCCAACAACTTCTTTTTATTTTATTTTTCTCCACTCAGAAATTTTTATTGTTGTTTATTTCACTCAGCGCCTTTTTTATCTTTTTCTCTTGCCTTTCCCACCTAGGCATACGGCCTACCGTACGGTTGGCCATGGAGGAAAAATAAAAGTTTTTAAACCTTTTTTGCTTTAACCGGCTCATAAATGAAGCCGTACGATTTCATGGAGAAAGAAGAAAATCAAAATTTTAAAAAAAAAACTTTGGACCAAAGATGCTCAAAAATAGGATGTACGACTTCGCTGGTGGAGAGAAATTAAAAAATTTAACAAATACCTGACTCTTTTTTAGGGTTGTATTCCCTGCGTGTACTCCACTATACAAAAAAACCAATAAAAATTTTACGGGGATGAACATATCGCACAAGTTGTATGGCTAGTCTGGCTGAGGAAAAATAAAAATAATAATTTAATTCTACCTGTGGAAATGGTATGCCCTGTATGGCACCTCAATTGGTCGACGAAACCAGAAAAATATTCATCAAAATTTGCACTACCTGCTACTTCAAATATGTTCTTATTTTCTTCAATGGGTGCTTTAGGAGGAAATTCGACGTAGCACCTAGCTTTGTCTTGCAAAAGATTTTTTAAATTTTTCGTTAATTCGCACGATAAAAAAACATTTTCTTTTTCATCAACTTCCTTCCCTTAAGTGAACTTGATAAAAAAATTTCCCGGTAGTCGTTGGCTAAAATACGAATGAAAAATTAATTTTTTAAAATATTTAAAATTTGTCAGAATAAACAAACAAATTGAAGAAAGACAAACTTCTTTTTTAAAACTACCTACGGAAGCAATGGTATTTGCATGATTGACAAAAAACATTTATGAGTTTGCATGTAGGCTTGAAAAGAAGCTTCAATTTGCAACAATAATTTGCATGAAAAAAATACAATTTGCAAAGTGGAAGTCTGAATTAACACGGCTTGTAAAAATGGAATTTGCATTTGCATGACTTGCAAAAATAGAATTTTGAGTTGCGCCAAGAAGGAAAATTTGAAATGTTTTTGCAAATTACATGAAGGTTTAAAACATTTTTACAAATTGCACGGAAACCGAATTTTTTTTTGCAATTTACACGGAAACTGAAAATTTTTTGCAATTTGCATGGGAACCAAAAACTTTTTCGTAATTTGCATAAGAACCAAAAAAAAATTTACAAATTGCCCCAGAGCCAAAAAACACTACAAATTGCACCAGAGCCACAAAAGATTTTGCAAATTGAACGGAGACCAAAAAAGTTTTTGCAGTTCACACAACTTATTAAAAAACAATGTGTCTTTTTACAACTCATAAAAAACAAAATGATTTTTGCAAATTACATGGAATGTTAGCGGCTTTTAGCACAAAAGGTTCAAACGTGTTTTGAAACAGTTCAGATTAAAAAGTGAAAAAGTCATAAAATTTTAATTAATCAATTTTTTGATAAATTAATTAAAAATTTTGATTTTTATAAGATTTTGACTTTTTCGGACCAAAAAAAAAGCCATTTATTAAAAATTGATTTTTCGTTGTTTTCAAAATCTATGACAACATGCAGGTTGAGTTGGTTATACCACTTAGTTTTATTGTACTTCGATTTGAGTTGTGCGATTGAAATTTAGTGATCTCAATGGTCATGTCACAACTCACCCTTGTAACAGATTGGGACATAATTACCCTCTAAAATTTACTCTTCAAATCTCTAAAGTTTAGGTTTGAGCTTTTTTTATTTCCAATAATTCATAAGGAAGCATATTTATCAAAGCAAAGTACCAAGGGGCAACGTGGTTGCATTGACACAGATGTACTCGTTATTTTTTCTTTTCAAATATTTTAATTAATCAATTTCAAATTACATGCACAGCTTTATAGTATAACATGCTCTTGGTTACAAGACATACACCAACAACAAATTTTACTAGGACTCGAGCAAAGGCAAAGTGTGTTATACACACCCATGGAGGCATTTCTTTCCTTTGACCTAGTAATTTCATCATTATGTACTACTAGATTAAAGGGGCAACAAATGTAGATACTAAAATCTAATTATATATAACATCTCAGTGTTTTACACTTGAAAAATACCAATTGCGGCTCTATCCTTCTGTCTTAGACTTTTTGGTTGTCAAAAGGCTCAGATTTGCCATCTCATTGTGCCTAATTGCTTATCCTATAGTTTGATGCTATCATTTTGATGACCTAGATCACCTATACACTATATAAATTTTAAAATATGATCTATAACCTTTGTTGTCAATTACATACCTTCAAAAAAATTATATCATTTCGGACACTTGCATTTACACAGGGACACTTGCGTCAACGCTAGTGCCCAGTTTCCTTATAAAGTGTTCATACATCAAAAGTCATCCAAATTGAAAATCTTTTGAAACATATGGGTCGGCGTATTTTATCTAACTCTTCTATGAGATACTTTCAAAAAGTATAGTATAAATACAAATTAAAGACTATTCATCATTATCAAGCACACATCTAGCAAATACCAAGCAAACACAAATTCAAACTCATTCAATCAATTGCACAACTGAGTTTATTGCCCTATTTTTTCTTATTTCAATATCAATCATAGAAGTAATCATATTACAGGGCTGAAGCATTCAAAGAATAGCTCATTAATGGTATTTGTCAAGTTACATGCTAAATCATTGCATGCCCTTGTATATAGCATATTGCAATGTTGTGCATACACAAGCCTACACTTAAGAGAGAACTACATATGTCTAAGGCCCCTCTTGAAGTATTGGTTATGTAGGCAGCGCTCATTGACAGAGGAATCTTTGAGATAAGATCAACTCCGTGAACCCACTAACCCATTTTTGACAATGTGACATAATCTAAGGTGAGGAACTAGGGTTTGAACTACACATAGTCATACAAAGCACGTGCATGCGATCCAAAAACATCAACATAAAGGCAATAAAAAACTTAACATGCATAGATGGTCACTTCACAATATAATGAATATTTCGTATAAGGCAAAACTATCGATACACGTATAGAGGCATCGATGCAAGTGTCCAGGTCTCCAAAAATAATAATTCCAGAATTTGATGACTAGAACCTGAGCATAAACCTGCATGTTTCCACCTTTGGACAATTCAAATCCCCCTGTACATCTACAAATAATCTAAGTATTATCCTTTCTTTGTGTTACAATTGTCAAAATATCAATTGGCATTGTACTTTTCATATTTAATAATTTTTTAAATTCAGTATTTATGTTATATGAATAAGTTTAATTGATTTGTTATAGAATAATTTTATTCATCCATTTTATTAGACTATTCTACCCCTTTAACCCTAACACCCAAACTCATAAAAAGTGTTAAACACAGTGTTGTTAACATTCTTACATTTGATCATGTTGACCTATTTGCTTACATAATTGATCCAAATAAGATACATTATCCATGTAGAGCTATATGCAGAGAGTAACTTCATGACTTGTGTTAACAAAAAAAAATCATTCATTATGGCCATGATTAATGGATAATCAGAAATCAAGTCTAAAAATAAAATCTGAACGCTGAAATCTGAAATCTTAAGAGGGAATAATGAAGATCTAAGGTTGAAGGTGAAAATATTTTTTGCGTATGAAATCAAAATTGAACTTTGAAACCTTAGGTCAAAAAAATAAACCTTAGGTGGATGGTTCAATTAATATTGGGGTTCAATATGTTTTACCCTAATTTGGTTTTGCAACCCTAATAGGATATAAACACGTAGAATAATTCAGATAAATAGATATGATATTAAGCTTACATTTGAAAGTAAAATATTGAAACTGATTGCAATGATTTGACAATTGACATATGTTATATATAATAAGTAAACCAAAGGGATGAGTAAACTTTTATGCTTAGTTATTTGATTGTGACTATATTCGAGAAATAGAAATCAAACTAAAGCAACCATATGATTCGTCTGGTTCAAGAATTGTACTTTTGTTTGCGTAGGGTCAACTCTATCAATCTAGGTTAGTATCGTCAATCGATACTGACATGTGCTAGTTGGCATTGTCCTATGCAAAAATGATGAATTGTGACCATACAATCACCTTTGCTATCTTTGTATGTTATATATGTGTGGTCCCAAACCCTGATCACTTGTGCAACTCCATAAATTAGCCTCCACCTTGAAACTCTAGGTGTACTTATGAGGGCTAGAATTTGTAATGGGATAAGTTAATCCCAAACCCATGTTTGATAATTGACTATTCCATTTATATCTAATATTCCAAGGAGGAAAATCAAGTCACACACAAGTCTCCCACATATTGTGATTGTGCAATTGCATTCATTCCCTATATTTATGTGGCTAATTATTTGACATTAATACTTGACAATGCTTACTTTGACTTGGACTTGGTATGCTTCAGACTTGGTTTATGATGAATAGTGATAAATTCTTAATTTGGGAAGAATGTGTTAGATTTCTCATTGTGTAATAGTGTTCTTAATTCGGAAAGAATATGACAAATTTGTTCATTGTGCAATAGTGTATAGATGTATTTCATATAAGTGCCAAGTACCCTTTTGAATGAGACCTTGATTTGTTGATATATGAGTCCAATTGGGTAATTTATCACATACACGCTAGGAAAATAAGTAGACCCTAAGGACATGTCTAATTTTAAAAAGTAACCATTGTTAGAGGCAGGTCGATTTTGACTAGATCGAGGTAGTATCAACTAACGATATCGATCGACACTAATGAAATTGACCTATGTATAAGTAGATTGAATGGAGGAGTTAAAGATGTATGTGAAAGATATTTAACAAGTTTGAAATAGACAATGAGGTTCTTGTAGTGTGTAACAAGATAACAATGGTCAAACTCATAAGCTATCATGTAAATGTAAGAGAATGGAAGATTAGGACTATGTTTGTGTGTTCAAGTCATGGGCAGTAAATGTGTCAAGCTTGTCATTGTCAAGTACTTAATACCAAATTTTAGTATCTACAATTATATGCAAACATATAAATTATACATTATATACATATATAGTTAATTACGGTGAAACATACATAGTAGATGTGCTATATATGTGTGTGTGTGTGTGTGTGTGTGTATGTGTGTGTGTATATTATATATATATATATATATATATATATATATCGTCATTACATACACAACTAAATAGAGTCATTACATTTACAAACAACAATATTCATTACATACACAGTTAACTAATATCATAACATACACAATTAACTAATTCATTACATACACATTTAACACAATATCATTACATACACAGTTAATGCAATATCATTACGTACACAATTTAAATATAGTTATTACATATACAAAAGGGTCAATTTCAAATGATCTTTGTCATTTAACAAATACATCGAAGTAAATCAAACATGCAAGTTGGAAAATAAAAAATATAAAATTATGTCAGTGTACATGGAGGTCAAGCGGGCAATGGAAATTGTCAAATGGTCAATAGTGATTACTTGTATATATTATACATACACACTAGTTGCAAACTATATACACAATGACTTATAATACAATGCATTACATACTTATTTTCATTTATATTTGAACAAAATGAAAAATCCTCAATCACTCACTTTACAACCTAACTTCAAAATAAAATATGATTTATCAAATAGATATTGAAAATAAATTTTTCTTTCATTGTACTAAACTAGTGAAAACAAGTAATTATAAAATATAAAATTTTAGGGCAAGATCTACAATCAAATTCAAAACTAGTTTTGCGATTTCATAAGATCATATCTAGCTTGTTGAGTACCATTTATTCCAACAATGTTTAATCTTAGAACATAACACACCATAGTGCAATTTTAGAGAGCACTAAGATAGAAAATGAGACTCATCGGTCTACTACAATCTCTTACTTGAAATGCACTTTTCTTGTAGTCTTATAAACATGTTAGCATTTTTCAACAACCACCTATGTATTCTTATTAAAAATTGAAACGTTTACATATGTAATGATTATTTTAAACTATGTAAGTAACGACACTACATTAATTGTGTATGTAATCACACTAAGATGATTGTGTATATAATGACTTTAATTAATTGTGTATGTATATATTGTACAAGTGTGTACATAATTGTTATAACTAATCAAGTATAAAAACATTCTAATGAACTGTGTATGTATATAATGTACAATTTATATATTTGATAAGCCCATCATAGATAGTGATTTAAACAATTCACATGTTTGATAGCCATTATGTACATAGTTATTTCCAGCCATTACGTATACTGGTAATTATATTCATAATGTACAGAGTTAATCAACGCCATTAAGTGCATGATGATTTATAGTCATCGCATGCATAGTTCATTAGAGTCATCATATATACAATTGATTATAGTCATCACATAATTTTTAAAGGTTTGTAATGCATTTGAACTCATTCATAGTGGATTGAATTACATTTTACTTATTATTTTTTTAGTAGGTGTAGAAAATGGGGTCGAAGTGAGAAAAAAGTTATGCTCTTCCAATACAAAATACAACAAATGCCTCTTCTCTTCTTTGACATTGACTAGAGTGAAGTGAAAGACAACATTGGATGTGTTGTTTATATTGTTGCTTAGAATACTATAAAGAGAGTCGATTGTTTTCTTAGCAAACATTAAAACTCAGGTTTTAAAATAAGTTTTCATGTGTCGCATAGAAAAACAAGTCCCACACCATTATCTTTAAAAGAGGTCAGAAAAGAACCCCCCCACTTAAGAATACAATGTGAGTCATAATTTGTTAACATATATATATTTTTAATTGAAATTATGCTTTTCTATTATTATTTTTAGATATTGGTGAACTTATGGACCACAAGACTTCTACAATGTGGATTTTACGTCCTATGATCCAATCAATGTACCAAAGAGTGGGAAGGGGAGTCATCCTAGACACAAGCACTTAAAATGTTGAATACAGTGTCATTTCACCATCAAACTTCTTGTTCACAATCCTAAAAGCATTGTAATGATGTATCGGGAAATGCACCATGTTGACAAAATAGAAAATGTGTCAAGGTCAAGGAAATGAATTCATAGGTAGTCATCGGTATTTGGCTCTACATATGAGTGCAAAATTGGTGGAGTGCGTGGTTAGATTATTACTATTGGGCATGTTTACAAAGATTATAAACTAGAAACATCAATGTATGGTACATGAAAATCGACTATTTTTAATGGGGTCACATGTAGAGATGACTTCCTGACAAAATACAACATTAAAAATATGTTAGAACCTTGAAGGAGGTGAAATATAAATTCCACCCAAATAATGCATAAAATGTCTGATAGAGGGTTGAAAATATTCTAGAGAAACGTCTTGAGTATAGTAAATACTTTGCCTCAAATCATTGCCACCTACAACTGGTGGAGGCATTTGTTGCCTCTCCAACTATTATCTCAACTCATCTCTCTCTCCAACTGTTGCAACATAAGTTTTAGCCCCAGTATCAACATGCTCAAATAAAGGTGCATGCACACCCACATTGTCATCCATGCACTCAATAATTCCACCTCCAACATCATTTGGGATGCTTCATGTCAAAGGGAAAATGGAACCATCTACAATGGCTATTCAATATGTATGTCCTACAAAACAAACATGTCATTTACACCATACATTATAAACTTTCAAATAAAGTACAATTAAATACAAAAATATCAATACACATATTTATGGTCACCTTCAGTGGATGTAACAGGGTGTCTAGCAGCCTGACTAGTTCCACCATCATCCCTGCCATGTGCTTGGGGTGAAACTCTAGAATTGTCAGTGACAATATAAAAATAACAAATGTCATATAGTCTACATCCACCTATGGGTGTACTCTTCGGTACAACCCACATCATCAGTATCCACTATGACCGTGCAAGATCCACATCTCCTACAGGAAGCGATGCTAAATGTCACGCCCAAAAAATTTGTCCCAAAACCCATGTTTTTTTTTTGTTTTTGTTTTTTTTTGTTATCTTATTTCAGTGATGCTTATTTATTCACTATGATTGCTTAATGTTTATCTGTTTTGACTTGGTCAATGCATAATTGAAGTGTGACACACACAATTAATACATGATTTATTTAATATATTTGATTTCTACCACGAAGCCTTTTTAAGGGTAGAATATATAAGTGTATGAAGTTAAGATCAAGGTGATACTAGAATCAATTAATGATATTATGATTAATGAAGAGAGATGAGTCACCTTAATTAAAAGCGATTAATTATAATTTATTAATTTCAAGGATCATAATATTATTTATACATAATTCAATGAACACACTCAATGGAAATGAAGTGAGCTAAAACACAACACTTTAACACGGAGTTCTCACTTTAAAGATCACAAAGAAGAGTCGTCTAACACTATACAACTCCACTCTCAAGGCATGCAAAATAAGGAAAACAATCAAATTTAAGGTAAAAAGGGTTGTCAGCAACTGCAATGATGATCAAATTAATATTAAACATATATATTCAATCAAAGATGTATGAGCCCAACATGAAACAAGGCGATAAACACCCCTACTTTAACCTAAGAACCTAGACCTACTGCCCCCACCACAATTTGGGCAGCTTACATATACTCCATGGAATCAGGGTCCGATGTAGTTCTCCTTACACTTGTGATGGCCTCCTCCACGAGACATCATTACCGAACAAGAGTTGACGATCTAAGCCAACAAGAGAACTAGTACATCACAATGAAAGTCAAGTGTGCCTAATAACTCATTTTTTATTATTTTAATGCAGTCAATGACTCAACAATCTCTGACTTGTATTGCTCAGAGAAACTCCATCTCTTGAGAAAATCTTTAAAGGTGACACTAAGGTCATGACGACATAAAATAACTCAATCACCAAATATTCAATGAAGGTGACTATCCCACACAAATGACCAACTAACAAAACCACACGGTTGAACCTAATAATAAATACATATATGGAGAAAACTTCCTTACCACTTGCTAGTAAGCAAGTGCACCATGGATTAAATGTTAAGCACGTAACGTTAATTTTCAGTTGCCCACATTAAGAGAGCATCCTAAGGGTTAGTTTCCTAAGCATGTACCCACTCCCCGAGCTGCCTACATATCATGATGCTTCCATCACACATAGAATCAGAGTTGTATTTAAATAGTTTCTAACGAGTGTTAGTTTAGATGTGAAGACAATCAATCTTCACCTATTAATTACATGACTAAGTGCAACATTGTTATCCCTTATGGGTAACATTGTGGCCACCAATTGGCTCAAGCATATCTAGGCCCTACTAAAAATTACAAGTACCTCCATACATATGGAAAGTACGAATGTATAGAAAACTAAACTCGAATGCAGAAACCAAGACTCGTTCCAAGGTTTAAAACCAAAAATACTTCAAGTGGGCCCTTTCCTAGGTCCACCCACTGGCAACTAAGGCTAGACACAAGTATTTGGACTTGTGTCCTCAAATTCAAACAAAGACAACAAATATAAAAAGGGTAAAGAAATAGTGTGGAGTAGTCACGACTCAAGTTATAAGCACCAAACAACATTAAACCCACCATCGTGACAAAAGACCCTACCAAACGAGACAGAACACAAAAAAATTCACACTAATAATCAGGTACAAAAGTACCTCTACTTTAAATCCGAGATAAGAGGATAAATTTATTTTTCACAAAAACTAACTATTTAAGCTATAAATATTACGTGTAAGGCAACAAAATATTTTTATAATGATAAAGACAATGATTTAATCTATTATTCCATAGTGATTTTAACTACTTATAAAATTTACCTCAAATTTTTAAAATAAATTGGTTATGAAATCACTATAAAAATAATAATAAATCTTACAATAAAATTTATTTTATTCTTTCATGATAATTTAAGGTTGTTATAATTTACTTGCAACTTCAAGATTTGAAAATTATCATACTTTAATATTTTAACTATACATGGGTAGTTTAATTTCCCTAAAGTGCCTTTAGAAATGATCCCCAAAAGAATGCTACTAAGTTAAACTTTATTTAACAATGGTTGGATGATTCCACAACCTAAAAAAATCATAATCAAACTTTAATTTTGACAAACTTTTAGTATAAATATTTATTTTTATTATTAAAAACGAGATTGCAATTAAATTATTAAAAAAAAACATTTAAATAAATTGTTTGATCGTCTTATTACATTTTAGTTGTTAGAATTTAATTAATTTAATGTGTAAAATATCTAAGACTTAAGGAGCCAAATAATAAAATGATTAATTAATTATCAGTTGGGTTAAATAGTAAATTTTGAATAAGTTTAAATTACCCAATTAAAATAAATCAAAATTAATTAAAAAAACTAAAATTAAACTTAAACTTCCAACTTGACTGAATGATGGTGAATTAAAATTCAGCCACTACATTAAATAGATATCATCCACAAGATCTAGGTTTTCAAACTTTTACCTTAAATTTTTTTATAAAAAAATTTAAAGTTCTAATATTTTTCTTCATTACTCCTTTTTTTTTTTTTTTTTAATAAATAAGTTTGGAGGTTGGAAGTTTATGGATACTCTAATTGGTCCACAATTCATTCATTGGAGAATATATACAAACTATATATATACAATTTTAGACAATCATTTATTTATAAATTCTTTTAAAAATAAAATTATTTGTTTACAGATTTAAATAGAGTTTTAAATATGTAAATTTGTTTTATAATTTTTCAATATTTTAATATTTGAAAAATTATATATATATATCATTTTAATTATTGTAAATTTTTCAACCCATTTTTTTTACAATTATAAAATTAAATTAAAATTAAAAAAAAAAAAAAGTTACATGTCTGTCGGGCTGTGCAGGGCGGTCTACACAAGGCCGCCCGCTTACCACCCCAAAACCGCTTCTTTTGGTTTATTATATATATATATATAATTTTATTTATTCATATATATAACCTTGTTTTTGTTTTTTTTAACAATATGAATTTATATTTATATAAAATAGTGTTTTGTATCTCTTTTTTTTTCCTTTTTTTTTATTTTATTTTTTTTATTTTTTTATTTAAATATTTAAAAAAAATCAATATAAAAAATTTAATTTTTAATTTCAATTTTTTAAATTTTTTTACTTTAATATTAAAAAATTAATTTTTTTATTTTTTAATATGTTTTTTATTTCAATATATATATTATATGGATTATGTTAACTTTATTTTATTTAGATTTATATTTAAATATATATATATATATATATATATATATATATATATATATATATATATAATAAGTTAATAAATTATATTTTAAATATTGGTATAGTTTTATTTTCTTTTCTTTTGTCCTGTAAACATTCAACTTATTGTTTACTATTTGCACTTAAACAATATAACCAATATGATCATTTTAAACAATATAACCAATATGATCATTGTATACTTTTTTAAAACAAGTAAAAATCACAATTATTTTACCACGTGTAAAAATCTTGGATGAACGATTTTATTTATTTATTTTTACTTTAAAGTTTTTAACTTTTATGAGTAAAAAAAGAGATTAAAAAGAACATGAATATTATTATAGATTTATTTAATTATTTACTATTTACTTTTTCAAATATCAATCAACAATTTTTTTTTCTTTCTATAAAGAAATAAAAGATGAAGAATGACATTTTCATCAACATATAATTTAAATAAATTATTTTTATTTATAATATTGATTTCATCTAAAATGTAAGGAGGAAGAGATTTAATATTCTCTAAATGGAAATTTAACATACTCAAAAGAACAAATTTCATTTCAAATTTGATCATTCCAATATACAAAAAGGAGAGTAAAAACATGCAAATCATTTTTATTTTCATAATATCAAGGGAGAGATATTAGTAAAGGATTGAAAGAGAGAAGGAGAGAGATAAACACACAAATAACAGACTAATTCTAACTTCCATTTTATCAATATCTGATAAACCAAACCTAACCTTTCCATTACATAAGTACTAAGATAAGGGATACCTCCCCTTCATTTTCCTTAAAGAATATATGTTCTCATGGCTCCATGAATATCTTCTCAAACTTCCAACAAGCTCTCAAACTTCAAGACTCCATTAAGCTTCTCTTTCTCCTCCCAAGCACCACCAAAAGAATGAATCCCCAAAACAAGACTAAGTGTGTGAATTAAAAAAAAAATCTAAATTTCTTATCCCAAGAATTTTTCACCCAACCCAATAAATGGGAAGGTACTTTTCTTACAAGAGTCGCCTCATATCTTACAAGTCCATACCTCCTCTTAATAACCTTACAAGCCCATGTAAGCTTACTTGTCTAAGTCACCCACTTAGCACAAAGTCAAAAGGGTCTCTTACACTCAACAATGACTTCTCTTACATTGTCCAAATTAACGGTCCAGAGCACATCCACCCACCCTACTCTAGGTCTTAACTTAGCTCTTCTAACCTTCGTAGAGAGACTAGACACAAGTTGCTAATAAAATCAATTACAAAACTCTTCATGATTTATGTGGATTTAAATATTTATTGGATTATGATTTAAATAAAAATAGATTTTTCTAATTGTATTTTAACAAGTAAACTTTCAAAACAAAGGAGGGAACAACATTTGAATTTTTACACATTTGAAGACTCAACAAGATAGGAAAATGCATTGATGACAACAAGGTCATAGAGGTTCAAACATAAGTGGTATTACGCACTCTCCCCTTATAAAAGCATCGTCTTCGATGCGTCAAACCAAGTCAAGTGGTTGAAGAACCACACACCTCTAAAGACATACCAAGTTACAAATAGTGCAACATAAGCTATCATAAATATAACAACAGTCATCACTTATGTTTTAATTTCCAAATATTTAATTATAGATTATTAATATCCTTATGCTTGTTTAAATTATTCTTAAGGATTTCTCGTTAACATTTAAGACTTATCAGCATCTTTTATTATTATTTTGAAATTGATTTTATTACAATTAAAAAGGTTTTTAAGTTAATAGTTAACATTAGTCTCTTTTATGCATATCCCAGTGTCAAACTGTCATATTATCATACTATCATCCAAATCTATCCCAACCAATTGAAACCTAAAGATATTATGTAGTTGTATACCTAAAGATATTATGTAGTTGTATAACACTGATATGTAGCATGTGCAATTAATATACTATTTTGTTGTAATGACATAATGATTAGGCTATGTGTCATACCATGGTGAACATACAAGGTGAAGAACAAGTACCAAATCATGGTAGAACCACATAAATCAATACCGAACAATGTTGAGCAATAACGTCAACTGTCCATCGAAACATAATGTCATGTTATTCCTTCTGAACAAAATATCACGACTCTAAAGAATTTTCATATATAATATACGCTACCAACTGATATTATGAATTGTCAAGATCACTAACAAAAGTATAATTACTTATCTACCATAAAATAATATCGTATCCACTATGCAACAAGCAATAATAAAAATGACTACCAAGTCATAAAAGAAAACATATAATGCTGGAAAAATATCAAGAACACAATAGTGTGCAAAAAATAATAGTCCTCATCAACTGCATCATCAACATCTCGTCAAAACTCCTTAGAGCTCCCAAAACTACTTAGACTTCCTAACTACTTAGACCTCCCACAACCTCCTTATTCCCTCCTTAGACCTCCCAAAAAAATGGTCATAATAATATATATAAAGAATAATCAACACCACATTTAGTGGTTGGAAAGGATGGTGTCACAAACCTATCTCACAAAGGTTCCCTTCTCAACCCAATAGCATTTTCAAGCTACTTCTTCTCCCACACATTACGCACATTACAACATATATATAGAAAACAAATGAACCAACATTCGTCAAAAATCAAAATACCATAATAATTTTAAAAAATCAAATGTCAAAATAATCAGCAATCACAATCAAAGTAAATCCATTTGCTTCAAATTCAATTAAAATAACTAATAAATGTTCAAAACTCTAAAAGAACAATTAAATGTAAATTCAAGTTCAAGGATTAGTGTTGGTTCTCCAAGTAAAATCAAAAACATCACATTACTCAAACTAGGTGACTATAAAAGTCACCCAAGAGGAAAAGGAATCAATAAAACTCAATCATCTCCCAGAGGTGAGAGAACAAAAGCAGCTCGACTACCTCCTTAAAGTAGGAGAAAACATCACATTATCTTCCATATACATCTCAAAAGAGCAACATAATTACCTCCCAAAGGTAATAAGTAAGACTCGACTACCTCCCAAAAGTAGAAGAAACAAAAACAACATTAATCCACCCTATGCCTCTCGATAACAAGTGTTAATGTAACTGTATAGAAATAGACCAAGTGTAAATCTCATGCCTGGCACCCAGTGCCAAAAATGCCCCAAAAAATCTATCAACTATCTCAAAGTCTCTTAATAAACTGATATACAAGTCTCTCATCAAATAATGTCATTTTTTATTGTTGCACTTAACTCAAATATTTTTCTAGAAAAACACTATTCAATCATGGTTGTCTTGTTCTAATGAAAATTAATAATTTATGTTGATAACTCTCATGTAATATCACTAATGTAAAGATCTTGTTAGTTGCACTATCACAATTAGTTCACAAAGATATATCATTGTTTAATCTCAAGTATCGTGTCCAAAGTAGAGTAATCATATATATTATAAAAATTAAACTCGCACTTACAACCATTATGCCATGCTCAAACAATCACCCAAGTGAACCATAATCGCAACACAAGCGGTCATCTCAAGGGAGAACTAAAAAACTTACTAATTCTCTCATAGGTAGGAAGGTATATTCGTTCTAGATAAAGAAGAGGGGGACACAAAAGTAATCTATCAAGACCCTAACTGCATACTTACTCTCAATTCACTTGCGGTTACATGCAAGGTTCAAACTTCTTAACTCGAGGACAAAGTTAGAACTGACAACACTCTTATTCTAAACGTAAGGCATTTAAACCATATTAGGTACCATCTGGTTATATAACAAACAACGTGCACAAAGTTATTAACACACTAGGATTAACTAAATTTCACAATTACAACATAATTGAACAATGCCTCTTTACAACCTCATGGCTTACGTTTAACCAAGACAAACAATGAAACGCTAACTAGAGCACACTAACTTAAAACTACCACTATTAATAGTTTGATTTAAAAACAATCACTTTTATCATATTGTTAACTATATACACATTCCATTATTAGAGTCATATTCACTCAACGAACTAACACATAATTATAAGAAGTATATGAGGAATAGATTAAAGTAAGTATTTACCATGCACATACATACATATAAAATTTCTTCACATATAATAGCAGACTGATCAATTTTCTACTTAAAAATACCAGATTGATCAACATAAGCATCCATTAATGAGACACAAGAGCAATACAATCAACTAGAAAAGTTCATCATTTTATCCACTTCAGAGTCCAATGGTCCACAGTGGCTAGATACTCAACCACAATAGCAAGCAAATAACAAGTGGGTTCTCTCTAACAAAATGCTCCCATCCACCAATGGATTAAATCCTACAACTAGAATTTAGTGATTCCCAAAGTAGTGCATGCTTAGAATTAAGTCCACTCACATCGTGTCATTCCACTTGTACACACGTGAGTAAAAATTACATAATACATGTAGCAAAACATCAACACTCCAGAGCTTTCAGTGTTTAACCGTGCTCTAATACCAAAATGTCACGCCCAAAATTTGTCCCAAAACTCATGTATTTTTTTTGTTGTTTATCTTATTTCAGTGATGTTTATTTATTCACTATGATTGTTTAATGTTTATCTGTTGTGACTTGGTCAATGCACAATTGAAGTGTGACACACAATTTATTACATGATTTACTTAATATATTTAATTTTTACCACGAAGCCTTTTTAAAGGTAGAATATAAGTGTATAAAGTTAAGATCGAGGTGATACTAGAATTAATTAATTACTGATATTATGATTAATGAAGAGAGACGAGCCACCTTAATTAAAAGCGATCAATTATAATTTATTTATTTAAAGGATCATAATATTATTTATACATAATTCGATGAACACGTTAAAGGGAAACGAAGCGAGCTAAAACACGACACTTTATAACAAAGTTCTCATTTTAAAGATCACAAAGAAGAGTCGTCTAACACTATACAACTCCACTCTCAAGGCACACAAAATAAGAAAAACATCCAAATTTAAAGTAAAAGGGTTGTTAACAATTGCAATGATGATCAAATTCAAAATTAAATTAATATTAAACATATATATCCAATCAAAGACATATGAGCCCAACATGAAGAAAGGCGATAAACACCATTATCTACCATAAGAACCTAGACCCGATGTCCCCACCACAACTTGGATAGCCTACATATCCACTCCATGGAATTAGGGTCTGATATAATTCCCCTTACACTTGTGATGGCCTCCTCCACGAGACATCATTACCGAACAAGAGTTGACGATCTAAGCCAACAAGAGAACTACTACATCACAATGAGAGTCAAGCGTGCCTGGGAACTTATCATTTTCTTGTTTCAATGCGGTTAATGACTCAACAATCTCTAACTTACATTACTCAGAGAAACTCTGTCTCTTGAAAAAATCTTTAAAGGTGACACCAAATGTCATGACAACATAAAATAACTCATTCACCAAATAATCAACGTGGGTCACTATCCCGCAACAAATGACCAACTAACAAAACCACGCAGTTGAAGCTGATAATAAATACATACACGAAGAAAACTTCCTTACCACCTACTAATAAGCAAGCGCACTAAAGATTGAATGTTAAGCACATGTTCCAAGAACTCATTAAATTTAGTTTTCAGTTGCCCACATTAGGAAGGCATCTTAAGGGTTAGTTTCCTAAGCCCTCACCCACTCCTCGCACTACCTACATATCTACGATGATCCCATCACACATAGAATCAGGGTTGTAGTTCATTATTCGTAACGAGTGTTAGTTTAGATGTGAAGACAATCATCTTTCACTTATTAATTACATGACTAAGTGCAACCTTGTTACCCCTTGCGGGTAATATTGTGGCCACTAATTGGCTCAAACGCATCTAGGCCCTACTAAGAATTACAAATAACTCCATGCATATGGGAAGTATGTATGTACATAAAACTAAGCTCAAATGTGGAAACCAAGACTCGTTCCAAGGTTACAAACCAAAAAGACTTCAAGTGGGCCCTATCCTAGGTCCACCCATTGGCAATTAAGCCCAGACACAAATATTTGCACTTGTGGCCTAAAATTTGAACAAGGGCAACAAATATAAAAAGGGTACAAAATAGTGTTGAGTAGTCATGACTCAATTTATAAGCACCAAACGACATTAAAACCATCATCGTGACAAAAGACCTTGCCTAATGAGATAGAACACACAAATTCTCACACTAATAATCAGGGACAAAAATACCTCTACTTTAAATCTGATATAAGAGGATAAATTTTTATTTTCATAAAAACTAATTATTAAAGCTATAAATGTGTGTTTAAGGCAACAAAATATTTTTATAATGAGAAAGGCAATGATTTAATCTATCATTCCGTAGTGACTTTAACTACTTAGAAAAATTACCTCAATTTTCTAAAAAAATTGATTATGAAATCACTCTAGAAAAAATATTAAATCTTACAATAAAATTTATTTTAGTCTTTTAGTAATAATTTAAAGTTATTATAATTTACTTGCAACTTCAAGATTTGAAAAATATCAGTATTTTAACTATAAAAACATGGGTTAGTTTAATTTTTGCAAAGTGCTTTGGAAATGACCCCCAAAAAAAATGTTACTAAATAGGTTAAAATTTATTTAACAATGGTGGAATAATTCTACAACCTAAGAAAATCATAATCAAACCAAAAAATAAAATAATTAATTAATTATTAGCTGAATTAAATAGTAAATTTTGGATAAGTTTAAATTATCCACTTAAAAGAAACCAAAATGAATTAAAAATAAATAAAATTAAACTTCAATTTCCCACTTGAGCAAAGTGATAGATTAAATTCCAACCATTAGATTAAATAGATCTCATCCACAAAATCTAAGTTTCCAAACATTTGCTCTAAAAAAATTTATAGAAAGATAAAAAGTCCAAGTCTTAATATTTTTCTTCATTTCTCTTCTTTTCTTTGTTTTTTTTTTTTTTTTTTTATTCTTTTTTTTCTTCCCTTGTGGAACTTAAAAGAATAATTAATTCACAATCCGTTCATTGGAGAATATATACAAACTGTATATATACAATCTTAGATAATCATTTATATATAAATTCTTTTAGAAATAAAATTATTTGTTTACAGATCTAAATAGGGTTTTAAATATGTAAATCTTTTTTTTATTTCCTTAATATTTTAGGATTTAAAAAATTATATATATATATATATATATATATATATATATATATATATATATATATATATATATATATATATATATATATCATTTTATTTATTGTAAATTTTTCACGCATTTTTTTTTACAATTATAAAATGAAATAAAAATTAAAAAATAAAATAAACTACAAGGTTGGTCGGGCTATGCAGGGCAGCCTGCACAGGGCCTTGGCCCCCTGCCACGAAAGGTAAGGAGGGAAGGGCAAGGGTGCCCGATTGGTCGACCCGCTTCCTTTCCTCCATAATGGAGGGGGTTGCGATCAACGCAATTGCTACCCCAAAACCCCCAACAATTCTTATATATATATATAACCTTGTTCTGTTTTGTTTTTAATTTAAAATAATATAAATTTAAATTTATATAAAATATTGTTTTGATTTTTTTTTTTTTCCCTTTTTTTTTTTCTTTTATTTTTATTTTTTAATTTATTTCAATATAAATCAAATGTGTGTGTATATATATATATATTAAAAATTATTTATTAGATATATATTTAAATAGATATAATAATAATATTTATACTTTTAATATATATACACACCACAATGATAGTTAATAAATTATATTTTAAATATTGGTATAATTTTATTTTATTTTCCTTCATATTATAAAGATTCAATTCATTCAACTTATTTTTTTATTGTTTGCACCTAAACAATATAACCAATATGATCATTGTATACATTTCTAAAACAAGTAAAATCTTGGATGAACAATTTTATTTATTTAGTTTTACTTTCAAGTTTTTTAAATTTTTTATTTATTTGGTTATTATTATAGATTTATTTAATTATTTATTATTATTTATGTTATTTTATTTTTTCAAATATCTACCAACAATTTATTTTTCTTTCTATAATTAAATAAAAGATGAAAAATGACATTTTCATCAACAAACAACATATGATTTAAATAAATTATTTTTATTTGTAATATTGATCCCATCTAAAATGTGAGGAAGATATTTAATATTCTCTAGAAGGGAATTTAACAAACTCAAAAGAACAAATTTTATTTCAAATTTGATCATTCTAAGATTAAAAAAGGGGATTAAAAGCATGCAAGTCATTTTCATTTTCACAATGTCAAGGGAGAGATATTAGTAAGGATTGAAAGAGAGAATTCTTACACATTTGAAGGCTCAATAAGATAGGCAAACGCACGATGAGGACAAGGTCACAGAGGTTCAAACATAAGGGGTAATACACTAAATCTGCATCACTAGGATGTTCCCTATCTCTACAATGATGGGAGGCCATATGGGTCAATGTCCACTGATATGTTGTTGGCAGAATCTCATGCCTAATGTTGAACTACAATCTCTCAAAAAAACCTAGAAATCGATCATGCAACCACACACTAGCCTTGATCTGCCAAAACTTGATGGCATCCTCCAACCAGTGCACAAACCCTTTGTACAGTGTCCATGTGATCATATTTAGATCCAAACGATCAAACATAATGCGGTACTCCATGGCGCTCTGGCCCATCTGCCTCCTACCAACCCACCACTCAACATGTCTCTGCGGATGTACCCAACTGACACGATGACCTCCAATAGGCCATGTAACAACAATATAATCATAAGCCCATACGTGTAATAGGGTAGTTGAGCCTAAACCTCCAACATGATCCTCTCGAGTGAATTTATGTCTTTGTACAAATGGGCTAACATAGTATGCCCCTAAGAATATTTGGTGCCATGATCCTCAATATGTCAAACTATATGGTGCATGTGACATGATATTGTCATTGCACCCCCATCCACATCTAACAAGATGCTAAGAGAACAATGATTGTTTCCGCAAACACATAACATAACATAATCTTTGACAGCGAAATAGTGGTATCACCATCTCAATAATGAACTCCTCTAGCATTCCAGTCATATATTGATGGGACATCTAATATGACTCATTCCCTATGCACTATACACCAAAGCATGGGTGTCTACCACTGACAATTTCCGAATATGCCAGACATCCTCCAAAGTGATTGTGATATCCCCAATAGGAAGCCAAAAGATGCATGTATTTACATTCCACTTCTCGACCAACGTAATCATCAAATGCATATCATATGGTATATGACTATGACATGAAACATAGCTTAAACCCAACCCATCCAGTATCTGCCACTTACTAATTAAGAGATCTAACCCTTGCATAGTCTACATATGCCTCCCATCTTTGTGCATAAACTCAAACAAAAATGATTCAACATGATTCAAGCACATAAATCAAAAATAAACATTTCCATGTTGGTACTAATTGTTTTAAATTGAAGGCATCAATATAATGCAGTAGTTATTTATGGTCCTTGGACACCTCCATCATAATTATACCACTATGTAGGATGAGCCTGGGAAAATCTTGGATGGATTCAACAGAACTTGGACGTTGCCATCTAACAAAGGACACCTCTGGAAAATCTCAAAATCACACAAACATGCTAAAAAATGGAGGATTTTCAAAAATGCAAAATTTCAAACATGACAAAATAAGCTAAAAAATGTGAAAGTTTCGAACATATTAGGTTGAACGACTTTTCCCCCTCTAAGTTACTCTTTAAATGCTCAAACTGAGTCAACATTGCATCTTGTCGTAGAGGCATTTTGGATACTTAGACCACAAACGCAATCAAGCACTGTTCAAATGAATTGTGAAAAAAATAAGGCAACCTATTTATATGTTGTGACTTAATGCTCTAAGTTGCAAAAATTCAATTTGCCAAGTAATACTTATTACATTTGTAGACACGATATCTCCAAATCAGTATATTGAATTTACTCATCATTAGTTGCATTGTAACACACGCAATATGTTCTTGCACATAGTAATAGTTCCATAAACATATATGACAATTTCTAAAAAATTGCAAACATATTCCTTATACAAGATTTTACCCTGATTCTATTGAATGGAGGTAACATTCAGACATCTATTTGCGATATAATTACTATTGCTTAGGGAACTTATTAATAACGTCTTATGAGCAAATCAACCATGCCAAACATTTTGTATCACATTCAAATAGCTATTAAGGATAATTAATACTAAGTTCAAGCTACAAATATAAGTCAAGTTGTGCATATTTCAAAGCAAATTATTCAAGAGCTAATCAATTCACAAATTTGCAAATATCTAAACTCGAACGACAAGTTTATCATATTCGTTAAGCACATTACTTCGTCATTTGACATGGGCCACGTGTTATTACATAAACTTTCCCAATTACGGCAATTATATATGCAAATACATATTTTGACATGATCGATTTGATAACCTATATATATATAGAGAGAGAGAGAGAGAGAGAGAGATAGAGGCATTCCTCAAATCAAAAGAGGCGCATACAATAGGCTTTCCCCATTTCACAAAGATATTCAAATTGGTACAAATTGCTACATTTATTTATATTGATACAATTGTTCAAATTGGTATATATATTCAGATTGGAATAGTTATCATATTGGCACATTCATTCAGATTGATTAGTTGGTTTAGATTGGGTCACATCATAATACAAATACATACAGGTTACATTTTTATACATAGTGGGGCATCTGCAATGCATATGTCATGCAGGGTACATATTTTTAGGATTCTTCACAATTAGCAGATTGATCATATGTAATAGAAAATTATGTCATTCCATATTCCATGTTCGTCCTAATTGTTTTAGATTGAAGACATGAACAAAATTTGTGTGTCCATTATTTAAGTTTATTATGTTGGCACCAGTTGGATCACCCAGGGGGCATCAACACAGTTTATGCATCCACTATTGCAATTTTTTATGTTGGCACTAATTACATCATATCAAGGCATGAACATCATTCACAAACATGCACACTATTACACTTTTCTATTTCTTTTTGGGTACCATACCTAGAAGTGAACATTTTAAATCTATAAGTCATGCAATCGCTGATTCAATTAAATGAGTAGTGTCGTTGAGGTTCATTGATGTTCAATGGCCTAAGTATTGCTTTGCAAGTCCAATATGTGACTCCCTCTTTCATCTTGAGGTTCAAGTTTAATTAAATAAGTAACACAATTGAGGTCCAACGATGCTCAACAACCTACACACTATTTTGAAAACCACTTGGAAGCTTGTTCATTCCCTTGTTCAAGAAGTGAACGAGCCTAAAATCACTTTTCTCCATTCGGATTGGGTCAATGGATGATCCACGACATCTACATGCTTTGCAGCATGAGCATGCTTCGTGAACAACACAATGCCATGTGCATATAGGTGTAGTTATTATGTGCATATATTATGATATCTTATCATGACTATAATTTATTTGGACAATAATCTATCTAATTACATACACCATGACTATAATTTATTTGGAGAATAATCTATCTGATTACATACATCATTTCTTGTAGAAACATATGGACACAGTGCGACATTGGGGTAATGGAAACTTCAAGTTCACAATCACCAACACAAGTTTACATTCCCTTTATCCCTTCAAACTAGTATCTGTAGTTACACTTAAATACTATATTACATAAAGGGTATTTGTAAATACCCAAACTTGGTATAAGTCTTGTTTGTGCAATGCCTCTCTCTCTCTCTCTCTCTCTCTCTCTCTCTCTCTCTCTCTCTCTCTATATATATATATATATATGCAATGGCCTCTCTCTCTCTCTATATATAGAGGCATGGCATTATATGTATATGTATATATATGTGTGTGCGCAATGCCTATATATATATAGAGGCATTGTAGATGAGTGTGTGCCATGTGCATATATATATATATATATAGAGAGAGAGAGAGAGAGGCATTGCATATACATATATATATAAAGAGAGAGGCAATGCACAAACAAGACGTGTACCAAGTTTGGGTGTGTGTGTGTGTGTGTGTATTGGTATTATCATATTCTATATTTTTTTTGATTGTGTAGTACTCTGTTATATTATTTCTAACTTCATTTACTATGTCACAAGGATCCCTAGACTTGTTTTACTTAACATCGAGTTTTCCTTAGTTTTCGGATGAATCTGAAATTAATATATCCTATTGTCATATGCATGTCTTCAAAAAATTTGGAAATGTCCTCCAACGTTTTTCAAATTAGTTTGGGCACATTTCCTTTGGGACCATTTTATTTTACATGTTTGGTTGCTCTTGGGTCAACTTTTACCCACCAAGTTCCCCAATTCAAATTTGAAAACTCTATATATACAAAGCCCCTTGAAGGCATTGAGGGACAAGCATTAAATGTTACAAAGTTACATACAACGTACACTTTACTCTTAGCTTATTAGTCATTGTGAAATCTAAACTTTTTACGGTCAATATCTATTTTGCATGCTTGTACCAAAGTAGGGCCTAGGTGAAATAGAGTCTAGAATAGATTCTACATGACTTCACATACACTCAAATTATAGGAAGAAATTCATACAGTTTGAGCCCTCTTCAGAGTATTGACAATGTAGGCAATGTTCCACTAGTTGACGAGGATTCGTTGAGGCTATTCCAACTAAAAAGACTAACCATTATGCATAATTTTATAATCAAAAGTGTAAGAGCTAGAGTTTGAAAAAAGGAGGGAGAATACAGGATTATTTGCTTGTGACTGAAGATGATTGAATAGATAAAATACAATTACATACACAGGCACATAGCCCTGAAGTAAAATAGTTAAACTCTGCGTCTTCAGACGAGTTCATCAAAATCAAAGAAAAATCACCATTCACAGGTCTTTTCTAATTCCAAACTCATCTTGTGCAATTATCATAGTTGATATAGCTATCAGTATCTAATGGATATCATAGAATACACAGACCAGAATTGAGACACAACAAGCTAAGTAGTTTGTATCGCCTAGATGCTTGATTATTTATATATTTAATATGTGTAATAAATTATAGGTAGCATCCAATTTTGTATGATTATTAATGTACATTTCATAATTTGAATATTCAAGGGTTTATGTTTGTTTAGATGACACTAATAAAAAATATACTACAAAATAACAAAGAGTCAACTATAAATACAAATAGATCCTAAAATTATACTCATCTTTACAAATCTTAACAAACTTGAAGAATCATTTAACAATCTCTTGAGACATTATAACAAAGACATACATATATGAAATCCCCTCAAAGGATCAGTGCTAGAACCAAGCTTGATACACATGAAAGTCAAAGTTGTGTGGTGCCAAGTGTCTAAAGCCAAATATTACATTGCATTCTAGATTAAGCATGATGTTGCACACACACACACACACACATAAGTGGGAGAACTACATACAATTTGAGCCCTCTTCGAAGTATTGGAAAGTATTCAACACTCAACTATTTAACAGGTAGTGGTTGAAGTTGTCCAGCCCAAAATACAAACCCCATATTTAAAAGTCATCTTGTAGTTGAAAGCACAATTAGGGTTTCAAAAGAAGGAAAACAAAGTTCAAAAAAGAAGATAGAAGACAAACACACACAAAAGAAGCATCTACAGGGACATGGACAAGGGTCTCAGGGGTTATAAACCCACATAACATACAGGGACATTGCTAGTAGAACTTGGACAATACCAACTACCACAAGGGTCACAATTTACTAATAAGCATCCACGTTGGGTTTGAGCCCCTATTTTCTAATCTGAGCAGTAATGAAACACATACAAAGCATTTTCAGACATAATGATAGTTTTTGTGGGTGACAGAATATTCGAATAAGCTAAGTACACTTATACCAGCTTGTACTATCAATTATAAATATAGTAAGTGCACTATCTATCCATTCTTCAATTCAAATTTGTATATTATTGTTATATTTTACATAAATTGAATTAGCTCTAGTTTTACACTAGTTTATGACATCTTAATCCAAAATAAGAAAAGAATGTCCAGGGTGTGTTCATCTCCTAATAGGTTATATTTCAATTAGGGGGTTACTCAAATGTATTTTGGGAAAATCTTTTCAATTTTCTCTCTATCATCTTCATGTAATTTTATTTTTTCATCTACTTCTTCCTTATCACAAATCTCATTTACGGCTATATCTTCTAGATAACTAATTTTTTCTTCCTCTTCTTCATTCTCTTTTTTAATCTCATCCATATTATATTCTACACTATCTTATTTATTATCTTTAATCTTACCTTCTACATTATCCACTATGTCATCTTCCATCTTTCTTTCTCCTATTTCTTTTATGTTTTCTCTTTTTCTCTTATATTTTAATTCTTTCTAATTCTAATCTAGCCCTTTCTTCTTCTAATTCCATTAGAGTTTTTTAACTCTTACTAATCCCTCTTACATTATCCAACCTTTTATTTTCCTATATTCTAATCACCTCAACCATCATACCTTATTTCTAAATTAATTACATCCTTTAAAGGATCACTCCCCTTCTTGCACACCATCCTTAGGTGCCTAGCCCCTTAGATAGGGCTAGCACATGATTTTCATATATTTTTCTCTTTGCCAACTATGTAAAAAGATTCCTTCATTCTTGTCTTTCGAAAAAAAATATGATTTCCTTATTTGACGCTACTCTCCCCTTGACATTAGATTTCAAAGGTCCAAGCAATGCCACCTAATGTTTACATAAATTAGATATTATGTACCAATTTAGGGATCAAAGGACCTAGATTAGAGTTACTGTTACACACAAAGGAGTAATACATTCAATTTAATAGATTATTTATGTTATACTAAGCCAATTACCTATAATTCATGCATATAAAACATAACACAATATTTTCTACTCTAACATCTCTTTGTGTGTGTGTGTGTGTGTGTGTCTATCACAACTACAATACTCTTTATCCTTTATAACTCTCACTCACATATTTTGCTTATACATATACTTCCCATCTTGAATGCTCTATTTTTCCACACTATTTTACATCTGTATATAACCCTTAAAAGGCAAAGGTTACATCTCTTCACTCCTTGGTTATTTTTGGTAACTAGTAGTTTATACTTATTCACCTTCTTAACTACCAATTAGAGGATATTTACTTATATACCATAGTATATATGCATTTTCCTTGTATAAACTATAGTATATAACTATGATAATACCTAATACATTACACCAAAATATTTAATGCCTCAATAAGTTGAGATATTAAGGGACGTCTCTTGAAAGTGTTTATTCTTCATCCAAGGGCCTAGAAGAAGTTGCAAAACTTCATGCGGTGCCACATAGTTCCCATAGTTGTGTTCTTTTGTTCTATCTATACTTCACCTTTATTGTCACCATGGCATGATTAGAGCCTTTGTAATATACATGAATGCTTAGATCACTCTCATGAAGAATCATGCCAACAAATCTCTTAACTGCCACCGAGGGTCCTCAAACGAGAATCAATGCTTTTGTCTGGCATTAAAATAAAAATAATTGTCATACCTACAAACATATGGAACGTTTGCAAGTAGATCAATGTTTATATAAATCCATATAAAGAACTGCTGAAATGATTGAATAAAAATGAAAAATAAGAATAAATACACCTAGTGATATGTGGACTACACCACTCTTTGTAGAATCTTTACATGTATGAAGTGTGTCTTATAAATCCTTGGTGTGCACAATGTGCCATATAACTCTTTTTTGTGTGCCTCTTAATTGTAGAAGCAAAAGTCTTTTAACCCTCTAATGTGCACCTCCAACTATGCAGGAGGGAAGTATATGAAGTGTGCCATGATGACTATCTGGTGAAAATAGTCTTAGTGTGCCCTATTGACTGTGTTTGGGGCAATATGTGTAGTATCATCATGTGTTCAATGCAATATGTCTTGGTTTTGATTAAATCAATTGTCATTAACTCTACTTGGGTGCATTGTCCAAAGTCAAGTTGGTAGGGTTTTCCTAGTCGTTTGCCTTAGTATGCACATCATTTAAAAAGATAATAGGAGTGGCGAGCTATGAAGTATTTAGCCACTAATCCATATGACTAAGCCATTGCTTTGTTCTGGGAAAACTTTTGTGAATAAGGCATGGGGTCTAAAACATTGACTCAATTGTGTGTCTTAAGTAAATCTTTGTCAAAGCTTTTTTTTAAATGATATGTTATATCACAATAAATATGAAGTAGAAATAGAAGTCGAGATGAAAAATATTCTTATAGATTCTATTGTGTAAAATTATTTTTGTCCTATGTATCTAATGGCACAAAGAGATCGCTTTTCAAAGAAATAAAAAAAGAAATGGAGATGTTTTATCACACTCTCTCTACTTCTCATGGTTTTGGTTGTGCCCTAACCTCAAACCTATCATAAGCTTAAAAGGCAATAGTTCCATGAGGAGGTTGAGATTTTCAAATAAAAATTTCAAGCCATAGATGGTAAAAACTCTAGTTATATTATGCAAGTTCTATGCAAAAATTACAATTCTTTGAGCTTACAATTGCATGGTTTCATCTGACATAAAATCACTACATACATGCTTTTGTTCGAGGAAAAAATGTCTTAAGAGTTGGGGTCTCATGGAGGAGTCGACGCATTGCATAACTCAAAGTAGAACCAACCATTCATACAACCCTTGCCTTGTCTTAAATGATGTCTTCCAAATGTCCTCTTCCTTTATTCTCACTTGGTGATACCCATATTTCAAATAATGTTAATAAAATACTTGGCATGGTAAAGTTGATCGAGAAGATAATCAACCCTTGGAAGAAGGTACCTATTTGTCATGGTTATTTTGTTAATTGCTCTGTAATCAACACACATTTTTCATGAACCTAAGAATAAAGATTATAATTGTTGTTTTCCCTCACTGGCATCCTTCAAGGACTGCCTATACAAAATGAGATTTTGAAGCAATTTGTATGGTAACAACTAAATTTTGTGCTCTATAGGCCTCACAGGTGGAAACCCCTTGGGCTCATGAAAGACTTCCTTAAATTGTTGCACCAACTCTCTCATATGCTTATGCTCTTTGTAAATAAACATACTACAAGAAGTTTTATGTGCAGCCACTTCTTTCTCTTAAATACCTCTGAAAAGAAGTAAAGCAAACTTCCCACTTGCATTAATAAGTCTTTTAGCTTGAGAGGCACTTACCATATATATATATATCACCTTTTTTACGTCGAAATGATGTAGCTCGTCATCTTTTACCAAAAGATATTGATTGGCTTTACTTGTGAAGATAGCATACCGGATATACAAATACAAAATTTTGAACACTACACAACACACATCAAGAGGCACAACATCCACTATAACTTCATCAATGAAATATGCATGAATACCAAACTCGATTTTACACTAATTGGTCACCTTGGTGTCTACACCTTTCTTCACCCAACGCAAAGCATATGGGCTTGGATGATTATAAGTCATTATCTTCAATTTCTCTACTAACTCTTTGCTTATCAAATTTGGTTGTATACAAGTAGCATCCACTTTTGTTTTCTTCATCTAAATTTTAATATGGAAAAACTTAAAAAATTCACTCTCTAGAGCACCTACCACTACCCAAGCATACCTGTATATTGACAAGGGTACAACACAATGTCTCATCCACATCAGTGTTGCAACCAATGTCTTCACCTTTGAGAAAAGGTATAGTCGTCTTCTTGTTGTTCTTGAACGAATGCAATTCCAGATGTACCTTCCAAAAAAATCCCTCAGAATGAATATCAACATGACAATGCCATTTAGTATATTTATTAGAAATGGAAGTAGCATTACACTTACCTTTGCCCTTATGCTTAGAACCACCTTGTTGTTTTTGAGTGTTTTGAGAGGTAAATGGAGCCTTCTTCTTGTCCATCTCAAAGTAGTGAGCTTGAGAACAAGTCTCATCTACGTTTGTAGGCTTAGCAAATAGGATATGTCTCCTCATATGTTATGGAGTCCACCAGCATACTTCATCAAATGTTACAATTCGTTATATCCTTGCCCATTTGGACAACATTCTTGTGAAACTCACTTGTGTACTCATGCCCGTTTTGGCTCTCTTTTTGCTTAAGATATTGATACTACATGGACCTCTCTTCTTCATAATAAATAGAATAAAATCACTTATTAATTACCATCTTAAAATTATCCCACTTAGTAATAGGAAGAAGCTTCTTAACAACCAAGGAATGAACATAACTTTCAAACCAAGTTAAATCATGATTGGTTAATGTTAACCTTGCAAAAGAGAATTGTTGGCTTTCATTATTATCATGCAAACTAAGTATACCTCTAGTTGGGCTAGCCAATGGTCTAGCCTCCCCGCATTCACATCTTTGTCATATGGTTTAATTTTTATATTAGCTTCAGCCTTAAATGAAGGTGGAGCTTGGTTCACATGACGTTCTTCTTCCACCTTCTCATGCTCAGTAGCATCCTCCTTATTTGCTTTCAACACCTCCGTACAAACATCAAGCTTCTCTAGTGAATCCCCATGATGGACTCCAATCGGTCAAGCTTACTTGTAGAAAGAGAGATGCTAGCCACTCCTCCAAGCTTGTGAAATCATTCTTATATTGTATGAGCATCTTTTACATCTGAATGAACCATACTTTGATCTCTTGCTTCCACTTCCTTGTTGAAATGTCTTCCTCAAAGGGAACTAGAATACCTTGACCACTGATACTACTTACTCTAGTGAGGCATATGCTACAATGTAAACACACAAAATGACTAATATTGATACTAAACAAACTCTGACACCAATATTATTCGTAAACTAGATGGATATTCCACATTAAGATTCACCGATCCTATACTCCAAGCTCAACAAATGATTAATTGATAAATTTTCTAGAGTACTTGCAATGCTAAAACAAAGATAAACAAGTGTTGTAAATGAAATCTACAACAAATTGAACATAAGAAAGAAGTATAAATTGAGACAAAACATAAGATGAACATGAAATGACCTAAAGAAACCTAGTGTAGGTAAAACTCTAATGGGTGAGGCAATTGCACTCCCCTTCCACTATGTAATTCAACAATTATACTAGTTACTACCAAACATGGCCTTCATGGACATAATTTTCACTACTACACTATTCAAAACTTGCACACAAAATTGTTTTGTACTTCTCAGACACTCCACAATGATCCAACACAATTGGAACAACCATTAAACAGTTGGAAAACAATGAGAAAACATGAATAATGACCCAAACTTGCAAACTAAAATGTGAATTCAGCTTCAAGACTTCTCACTGACTTCTCTAATATCCTTTGCCTTCCACGGACGCTATATTTATGCCCTTCCACCTTGGAACTTGCCAAAGAATCCAAATGAACTGTCACCAAGCAGTGTAAATGTTTACAGCTATTCCCATTCCCTACTCTAGGCAGTGGAAAAACTATCTGCTTTATTTAAATAAGCGATTTTGAAACTGCAAAAGCAGCTATGCAATTGCCCCCTGTAGAAACCGATGATTACACCACTGCCACCTACAAATATCAACGATTATGCATGGCTACCTATAGATACCGACAGTTTTGTCATCCTTAAAAAAGACGTTCAATTTCAATGGTTGCAAGATACTGACTTCATCAATACAAGAATGCTCAGACCATCCCAACATTGATTCTGCCATCGCAACTTAATTGAATAGTTCATTTCACATTAACAAGCTTGAATAAGTGTCTTGAATAGTGTTTCACATACATGGATTACATAATTGTGTATAATGGAAATGAACTAGACGACATGTCTAGTAAAGTAGTTCCATAGTTTGGATCAAGTTATGGATGGGAGAGGGTGCGAATGAAGAGTACTTGTGCACCTTGAATCTTTATATTGTACAGGCAATCATCCACTTCGTGGCTTGTAACTTAGCAAATTCCAAAAACATTTTTCTTGTACAGTTGACCTTGGTCCATAGGTCCTTGCCTTCCTCTTTGATGTATTTTTTCAACTACTTGGTCATGTAAAGCATGTCTCTTTAAAGAGTCTTACCCAATCTAGATTTCTTGTCACTACATTTAGTCTTTATCTTTGTTCCTCCTTGAGTGTGAGGATGTCTTGTCTTCACTTTATTTATCTATGGTTGTGTTGTAAGCATCCTCAAAGGAAGAAGGTAGGACCATCTTTATATGCTTTTGTAATGAGGGTACCAATTCTTCAATAAAACATCTCTTCTTCAACTCATATGTCGATTCTTTTTCGAGATTGCCCAACACCTTTCAGTTTCCTATTGTATGATCGAATGTTCTAGGATGATGAAGGTAGGACCACCTTTATCTTCTTTCATAATGAGGGTACCAATTCTTCACTAAACCATATCTTCTTCAACCTGTATGTCATTTCTTTTTCAAGAGTGCCCAACACCTTTCAGCCTCGTATTGTATGCTCGAATGTTCTCATGCTTACCCTAAAGGGTATTGTAGATCTCAGCTACAATGTCATTGTCATCTCTTACAATTCTAAATTTCTTCTCAAAGGCTTTTCTGAGTGTACCAATCAACGACCACTCCTTAAAATGTCATTTGGAAGCACCACAATCAATACCGTTCATTTGTATGGCCATTTGCTTCCTAGATTATAATACATTTCCAACTACGTTGCAGGGAAATACCCTCACTCCCTCCCCCATCCCTCCTCTCTCGCTCCCTCCCTCCACCATCTTGTTTTGACCAAAAATCGTTTCCAACACATCCCAAGGCATTTTTGGCAGTAAAGTCTTTGACCAAGTCAAAAAAAATAACTAAAACATTTTTAAAAACCCTAATCCTCTACAATAAACTATGTTAAACCTATATAAACACACTCAATGCAATGGCAAAACACACTCTCATCATCATTGTTTTTTTACAAGAACAAGGAGCAATTTAGGAGGCAATGATTGCAACAAAGATGAGTTTAGAGCCAGTGATTGCAACAAGAAGCTTAGAGACAACGATTGCAACAAGGACGAGTTTGGAGGTAGCCATTGTTGTTTTTTACAAGAGTGAGGAGGAATTTAGCAGCAACTTAAAGAGGAATTCAAATGCAAGGAGCAACAAGGAACAACCTCAGATAAAAATACGTTTTCCTCATTTTATGCAACCTTTTTATTCTTTTTTTCTTTTTTTTTACTATTTTTTAATGCAATTGTGATAATAAATGATATATGTGTTAATATCCAAATCTGCGTAAGCAATTTATGCACTTTCCATTAAGATATTAATGTTTGAGAGTCTAACGGTTGCCCCCAATCTACAATGTTCGTCTGGATCATAAAAACCCACTTCTTCAAATGTGTTGTGCAAACCCCATAAGTCTGGTTTCACTAATAATTAACATTTTCATGTTTGTATTTAATGTGGCATTAATAGGGTTTATAGTGGAATCAAGGCGAGAAGATGAAAATGTGACTAAGTGTTAAAAATGGTAAGTTTAATGTTTTCCATTTGCTAAAGGAAAGGGAGCGGAGATCAGTGAGGGAAATACACATTACATTTGCAATTTTATCTTGCAATTTGCAAATTGCACATGGAAGCCCGAAATCTGCTGTCAAAGGCAAAGCATGAATCTTCAAGGCAAATGCAACACTTAATGAACAAGCCAAGGGATTTTAAAAGGAAATGTAATGAAGGATTTTAAAGCTAAATGCAAGAGTGGAGGTCCACAGTCAAAGATCTCGGCCGAGATTTCATGTGGAGAAGCAAAGTCAACATGCAACTTTAAAATTGCAAATTGCAATATGAATGCAAATGTCTGCCACCCGCTAAGACGTGTCACTAAGGTTTTAACAAATCTTAACACTAATTGTTTTCACTCCACGTCAAAAATGCATTCAAATCCACATGGAGGTCTAAAGTCTTAAGTGTGACGGAAACTTTAAAGGTAAATGCAAAGTAGAGATTTTGGCAGATATTACAACATTCATTTGCAATTGCAAATTACAATATGCACTTAAGAGTCTGCCACCCACTAAAGTTTGGAAAGCCCATGCCAATGGTCAAATGTCCACGGTGGAGATCCCAGTGGGGATTACAATACCAAAATGCAACTTCAAAATTGCAATTTGCAAATTGCAAATGAAGTTCCCAGTCCGTGGCAGAAGTTTTAAGGGCCAATGCAAGTGTAAAAGTCCGTGGGATTTTCAAGGAGAGATACAACTTAACATTACAAGTTTGAATTGCAATTTGAAAATTGCAATGAGAGACCGAAAGCCCGTGGCATTGTAAAGTGTGCCTAAAAAAATGTGAACTCCCGCCAAAGGAAAGGTGTATGCATATCGTAAATGGGTGCAACAGCAACCTGAAAGTCATAAGCGAATGATGCAAGATGTTTCAAGTTGTGGCAATACATTGTTGCATCATTGTCTTTTCACTGCAAGATTTGTGTCACCGAATCCAAATGGGAGAATCCTAATTTCATCTCCACTAACTCTTCATCTTTTGAATAATCTTGTTGCATGAAAGGCCAGCTTCCACTCCTACAAAAATGGGTTCTCGGGAATAGATTGAGATTGGTGTGAGCCTTAGTTTATTAGTGAAAGCGAAACACGGCAATAGAATATGTATAGCAGCCAATATGTGATTCGGTGAAAGGAAAGTCTAAGTCCCCTGCCTTTGGAATTGTGGCATCTTCACGGGAAGCCCTGATCATGTATTTAGATGAGAAAGGCATTATTGACTGTGCCCTTCACGTTGTACAGAAATCTGTAAGAATCTTGAAGGCAATAAATATGTTACCCTTGCCCTTGTTTCTCCAGGGAATTTCGAAGCCCATGCATATGAAATTGATATGGAGATTAAATTTGCAGGTCATGTAGTAAAATCTCCAAAAGGATTAGTTGATGATAAAGTTGTAGGGCATAAGGACTCTGGTCTCAATGTATATATTGGGTTGAAAGCATCGGGACTTGTTGGGGAGGTGTAGTTATCAAGAATACAGGATTGTTGGATATTACCCTACAAAGTTTTAAGTTAGAAGTTATGGGAAGGCTTAATGAGAAGTTGTTCGTTGAAATCATTGGCGTTTTACATATTCCCTGCTCATAAACTTCACCTTTTGATTTAGTTAAGAGAAAAGTATCTCTATTTCTACAAAAGTGTCATCTTCGCACCAACATCTTCTCCTAGCATGACTCTAGCTTATGAATTCCTTTTTGCATTGTGATTCGGGATTGTTATGTTGATAAATCTTTTAAGGACACCCTGGATTTATGGAGTTGACTGGAGAAGGTCCCTGAATCTTCACTTGGAGTGTATGCTTTGGAGATTTAAGGGGTTATTTGAATGTTTGCATTGGATTGGCATCAATGAATGCAAACCATTCATGATAGTTTTCTTAAGCTTGTTTACTCAGTCTTCTACGTCTTGAAATGAATGATAGCATTGTTGTTTAAGGAGTTCCCTGTGTTGAAAGCCACCAACACTCTTTTATATATGCTTAACTCATCCTACTCTGCCCTACCCCTGCAAGTAATACATGCTATTGAGTATCTTAAGTGTTATTTGCTTACATATGCATAAATATTGCAAATCTGAAATGTGTCTGTTATTGTTCTTTAAAGACTAGCATTGTAATCTTCTATTTGGCCCTTAGTTGTCAACAATTTCTGTAGAAATGAAGGTTGCAATCATATTTCTATTTGTCTTTAGTAACTTGTGTCTGATTTAGAAGCATTTGCTCAATCTGCGTGACAACTCTCTTCTCGAGTAGACTGTGCAAGTTTGGTTATGCTTTGGTCAAACCTATTTGTGTGTCAATAATCCCTTGGAGATTGAACTATAGTATCACTCCTCGAGACCAAGCTACCCCATAGGTCCTCTCACCTTGGTTCAATGAAACCCAGAAGTAGCAGGGAACTAATCATACCCTCTGTCAGTGTCTTCCAGTCATTGTCTATAGTCAGTCCATCCAAATGTTAAATCCTTCCCCAACTATAATGACATAATTTGGGTTTATCATCTACATTTACCATCTTCCCAATTATGCAAGGCTAAATCCTAGAGGTGCAGAATTGGGAACCAACATGCAGTTGGCATCATTTCCAAGGACTAGATCCTTGGCACTTGTGTTGTTGGGGACTCTTGCAAAGAGATGTTATTAGTTCACGTTCTAAAGTTCTCTGTCTGAATTTTTTCATATCTCATCACTGATTACAAGAAAGTGTAATTTCAGATTCTATCACTGTCTGTTCGTGATCTGTTTTATTCTAGAAAACTTCTAGTGGCGACTCCAACATTTTATTTGGTTTTGAAAGATCAGTGCCCACTTTAATTAATTCAGTTTTGAGTGTTCTCTTGTTTGCAAAGCTGAAAGGATTGAGATCCTCCTTCAAAGGTGACTCATCAAGGCAACTTGTCTCTGAGTTAAGTGTTCATCATAGGAGACAAGTTTGGAGGCCAATTAAAGGACAAAGTTCTACGATAAACGAGTGTCTAGATCATCATAATTCTGCTACCCATGAACTTCTTTTTGTTGAACTTCCTTTAATTGAAGATTATCATAGTTCCCCTGATAACTCGGAATCTTATAGTCCTATTTCCTACCCAACACCTTCTCAACACGCTGAATCTCCTCAGAGGTTTGATCCCCCAAGTGCACCTCACTCACCCCCTCACAGCGCTTTATCATTTGATCTTGAGCCCACCACAGAACCAGTCATGAGGCATAGAAATCAAGAAGATAATGAACGTCATGCATTCAGGTTTCCTACATTTAGACCTATTAATTTTGATGAAATGGAGGGTTACCCCAATGAAGTTCCAAATGAGGTAAGGAATCGATTCCCTATGTTTCAAGGAAATAATGCAGTGACTAGAGAGCAGCGTTTGAGAGCTTTTCACATTATAATTGAAGTCTATGAAGTCGAGCATGAGGATGTTTGCATTAAAAAATTTGTGCACACACTAGAAGAAGATGCTCATGAGTGGTTCAATTCCATTCCCCGTGGATGCATAGATTCATGGGAAGAAATGAAGAATGTTTTCAAAACACAGTACGGTGATATAATTGATCTTAGGTTCATTCTTGCAAAGTTTGAAAACATAAAGAAGAACCCTAGTGAGTGTGTGCAAGATTTTAACACAAGGTTTAATAAGACTATGATGAGGTTCCCTGATAATATCAGGGCAAGTGATATTGCTTGCTTGATCAAATATTACGATGCATTTGACAAGGCTACATATTACTTGAGATAAAGCTCCTACAAAATCTGAGGTTGGCATTCAACATGGCCATTTAAATTGAAAACAATATAAAGGTTGTGGGAAAGCCCATGAACAAAAGCGTTGATGTAAAGTTGATCAATCTTGAAAAACTCGGTCCAATAAGACTGCCAACCTTCAGGAAACTGTGAAAACCTTGGCAATTGTTCCCAAAGAGATGGCATACAATTTGGCCAGCGCTGAGAAGGGGATTCCCCATGGATCTTCAAGTCGGGAGAGAACTCAAAACCAAAATCAAGCACAAGGGATATCCTCTTTCCACACTAGAGATATTGACAGAGGGAAGAGCCCTGCCCAAAATGATAGAATTCCTAGCAAAGGTGTTGGGAAGGAGGTTTCGGATCCGTTGAACACCAAAGTTAGTGTTGTAGACTATGATCTTAACATTGATTGGTGTGATATGTGCTTCCTCGCCCATCCTCCTTGTGATACTACTAAATGAATTGATGATGTAGAGGAACCTGAGTCTACATATGATAATGATGAGATTATGATGTTTGATTGTCAAATCTCCTGAAGTAAAATGTCTGCCTCCACAAAATTGTTGAGTGCTACTACCGTTGATCAATTTTGGAGTGCAGTCAAAAAGGTATGTGTCCCAACCTCTGAATTTGTTTGTGATGTAAACATGACACAAGCATATGAGTTACCCAATCATGACTTTGAATTTTTAAGATCTATGATGATTAAAAAGTATTATGGGGGAATTCCTTCAGTTGAGGACAGGAAATTGTTAATTAATTCAGCAGTTGCCCAAGAGAAAGAGTATAGTCTAAGAAGTAAGCAACAAAGTGTTGCTCCTCAAGACACTACCCTTGCAAATCCAAGGGCAGGGGATAAACATAAAGAACTTAAGAAAACTAAAGAAGTCCCTATTTCTTCCAAACTAGCACCTGCTTACCAAACTATCAAACAAAGAGGTGCTCCAGCCAAGAATAGAGAACCTTTGTTATCCAATATCCCTAAGGGTACGAATGATGTAAGAAGAAATCCACCCTTGAAAAGCGTTGTTAGGAATGCTAGTTCCTCCCACCCTGTTCCACTTCTGACCTTACATGATTGTATTCATGTTGAAGGTGTTGTCACCCTTCCTCCGAATACTCCCCTTCCTCAGTATAGTGTGTGTGATATGGCCCAAGTATTGAGTTAATTGAAAATCACTGTCCCACATGTTGAATTGTTACGAATACTAGAACATAATAGGAGGGCATTTGAATATTTGGAGTTTAATGAGAGTACATCTACCAATGAAATTACTTCACCCCAAATACCCCTGGATGGCATTGAAGAGTCAAATGAGGTTATTGAACCAACCTCGGAGGTTTATTTGGGGACTTCATTGATAGAAAGTCAGTTGGATGTTGACCCCTTCTATACCACCCTGTTAATTAATAGTTTGATTGTTCACAGTTGTATGTGTGATTCTGGAGCCTCTTGCAATGTGATGCCCCTAGATGTCCTTAATGAGCTTGGAGTAAAAATAACATCTATTTTTGGCAAATATTATGCCATGGACTCAAGATAAGTCCCAGTTGTTGGACAATTTAAAGGATTGGTAGTGCAATTGGCAGCTCATCTAGGTAAGTTTCTAAATATGGATGTGGTAGTTGTGGATTGTCCTCCCAAGTGGGGGATGTTGTTTTCAAGAAAATGTGCTGCTAGCATGGGTGGCAGTGTTCAGATGGACCTATCTTATGCCACCATTCCTTTGGAGAATAAGATGGTGAAACTTCATAGAGAGCCTAAAATGTTGCATGTACTTGAAGATCCAAAAAGTGCTCTAAATGAGGTGTTGTACACTGATGTAGAGCTAGGTAACTTTATTGGAAACATTGATTGTGTTGAACAATTTGTTGTTCTTGATGTTGGACCTGACAATGGAAGTGATGATATTTGGAGATTGTTTTTTGACGGGGCTTGCTCCAATCTTGGAAATGGAGCTAGGGTTGTCTTTTATGCCCCCAATAAAAAAACCTTTTAAGTTTTCTTTCAAGTTGTCCTTTGAGTGCACTAACAACATTGCGGAATATGAGGCACTCTTGCTTGGTTTGAGGATTGCCCAAGAACATGGAATTACAAGTCTGATTGTAAAGGGTGATTATGAGTTAGTGGTTAAGCAGGTCTGAAATGCTTATGCCACCAAAAATAAAAGGTTGAAACAATATAGAAATGTCGTATGGAATTTGTTAGAATTCTTTGACGCTTTCAATATTTGTTATCATGACAGAAGTTTCAATGAGGAAGCTGACAGACTTGCAAGGTTGTGTGCTCAGTTTGAAAATGAGAATATGAACCCTCACTGTCAGTATCAAGTGGGGGTACTTGTTAGACCTTTAATCCTAGACAACATTCGTCATTGGCAAATTTTTGATGATGATGATCAGATCAAAAGGTTTCTCAATTGTGAAGCAGAATTTGAAGATCAAAGCATAGACTTGGAATCCATGGTCTAGACCTATGATGGGAAAAAAACCTTGTTTGGGAAAGATATCATTTAGCGGAAGACAAACACCATCCCAAGAGGATTAGTAAGTTGAGAGGCATCTTTTGATGGAGGAGATCAAATCAAAACTAGAGACTTATTTATCTCAAAAGATGTAACTAAATGCAATTTAGACTCTAAAGAAAATCCAAGAAAGTTTTGGCTTGGTACTCATTTGAGTGTAGAAGAGAAACAAACCTACATGAAATTGCTAAAGACTACTAGGATTGCTTGGCTTGGTCTTATTCAGAATTAAAAGCGTAGAGAGAGGATCTATTTCAACAGGGCATCCCATTTCAACAACAAACCTTTCAGGCAGAAGTAGAGACCTATTAACCCCCTCGTGGCCACCAAGATGCAGGAAGAGTTAAAGAACTTAAAGGATGGTGGGATTATTTAGCCCATCAGGTATTCACCATGGGTGGCAAACTTAGTAAAGAAGAATTGTGGCATCCGCTTGTGTGTGGATTTTAGTAACTTGAATAAAGCTTATCTGAAAGATAATTACCCCTTTCCTAATATGGATAACTTGTTGCAGAGTGTTACAGGATTAGAGATGTCCGCATTAGATGGTTTCTCAAGGTATAACCAAGGTGTGGTGAAAGAATCTGAGAGACCTAAGACTGCATTTACAACGCCTTGAGGTACTTATGTCTACATGAGGATGCCTTTCGAGTTAATGAATGTCGGTGCAACATTTCAAAGAGCTATGGATGTTGCTTTCACAGGGGTAATTAACAAGTTTATTGTTGTGTATCAGGATGACATTACAGTTTACTCCAAGAACAGAAAAGAGCATTTGCAGCATCTAGAAAAGGTATTCATTGAATGTAGGGAATTCAGTATTTCCCTTAATCCTAAGAAATGTCACTTTGGAGTACAAAAGGTCAAGTTGTTAGGACACATGGTGTCTAAGGATGGGGTCATGATTGACCCGGAGAGAACGAAAGCCATTGACAAAGTGTCTATCCCACAGTCCAAGAAATGAATCCAGTCTTTTGGACAAATCAACTTTGTAAGAAGGTTTGTGTCTAACTTTGCAGAGATCACTCTGCTTATTACTTCCATGTTAAAGAAAGACCAAACCATCACGTGGAAGGAGTAGTCCATACGAGCTTTCAATGACATCAAAAAAGCCTTGAAGTCTGCCCCTATCTTGGCCAGTCCTGATTACACTAGGGAATTTCAAATATTCTCTTTTGCATCACAAAGTAGTGTCGATGTTGTTCTCCTGCAAAAGAATGATGATGGTAATGAACAGCCCATAGCTTTCTTTAGTAAAGCTATGCAGGGATCTAAAGTAAACTATACTATCATAAAAAAGCAAAATTTCGCTCTCTTGAAAGCTGTCAAAGCGTTCAAACCTTATATTCTGAGTTCAAAGATTGTTACATACATCTTGCATACAATGGTCAAGGACATCTTGACTCAAATTGAAGTATCAAGCAAGAGGTGTCAGTGGGTCAAAAAGTTGCACAAATACGACATGAAGGTCCAGACCACCAAGTTGGTGAGAGGGATGGGCCTAGACAAGCTCATCGCTGAGACCAATTTGGTAAACAATGTTGTTTTCAATATTGATGATTCTTTGAGTCAAATTAACATATCTTCGTGGTATAGGGACATTGTTTACTACTTGCAAAGTTTGAATTGCCCCCTGACTTGGATAAGAATCAAAGGAGAACTCTTAAACTCATATCCCAGAAGTATCTCTTGACTGAAAATGGACTGGCATGGAATAATCCAGATGGGATTCTCCTAAGATGCCTTGTAGAGGAAAAAACGATTGATTTAATTGAAGACTTTCACAGTGGAGTATGTGGTGGTCACTTTGCACCTAAAGTCATAGCTCATAAAATTCTGACAATTGTTTATTGGTGGTCGTCACTATTCAAGGATGTTGCACAGAAAGTAATAAAATGTGAGAAATGCCAGCGCTTTGTTGGAAGATTGAAAGTTTATGGCTTTCTCCCCCTGCAACTTGTGACGATTGAAGGCCCATTTAGACAATGGGGAATGAATTTTGTTGGGGAGATCACTGATACGTCAAGCGTTGGGCATAGATGGATATTGGTTGCAACTAACTACTTCACAAAATGGGTTGAGGCAGTCCCTACAAAGAAGGCCACACACCAGGGGATTATAGACTTTTTGTTGAATCACATTATCTATTGATTTGGTGTGCCTGTCAAGGTAATTGCTGACAATGTCATGAGCTTCAAAGCTCAACCTTTGGTAGCATTATGTAAAGAGTATGGGATCACATTAACTTATGCTTCCAATTACAACCCTCAAGGGAATGGGCCAGCAGAATCCATTAATAAAAACTTGTTCAAAACCATTAAAAGAAATTGGAAGCTAATAAGATGAAGTGGCGTGAAGAGTTAAAGTTTGCCTTGTGAGTTGATAAGATCACACCTAAGAGAGTTACAGGTAAGAGCCCTTTCGAAATTGTTTATGAAGCTCAAGTTTTTTTTACCTATGAATCTACAGTTGCCAACCTATCAATTCATGCAGCAGCTAGAAGAAGTGACAAAGTTAACCATTATGAAAGCAAAATGAACCACATTTTTGAGCTTGATGAAACTAGAATACAAGCTCATGAAAGACACATAAAGGTCAAGGAAAGACTCAAAAGGATATTTGACAAAAAAGTCACTCCAAGAACTTTCCAAGTAGGAAATTTGGTTTTACTTTGGGACTACAGACATGAGGAGAAAGGCAAACATGGCAAATTTGATGCCTCGTGGATGGGCCCCTATTCTATTGATTGCAGAATTGGGGAACACACTTTCTTCTTAAGAGACATGGATAGGGAGATAGTGGAACTGCCAGTTAATTACAGACATCTGAAACACTTCTTAACTGAGTCCAAGTTTGTGTAGAGTAATGTACATTGTATGGTTTTGTTGTTTTGTTGCCCTTCTGCATCAGTTCTTGCTCGTACAATTCTTTTGTTGTTTTTTGTCATATGTTTGTTCTCAGATCCCCCTGATCTGTTTTTGTTGGTCTGCCCTTGTTTTGTTGGGTCTCTAAAGGTGTTTGTTTAGAAATTGTCAAAACTTCGACTCCGTGGCCCAAGGGATTGGCACTTGGTCTTGTTTCTAGGGTTCTTCGTACACCATCCGCAAGTGTTCATTCGAATCATAAAAATTTGTTTCTTCAAATGTGTTGCGCAAACCCCATAAGTTTGATTTCACTAATAATTAACATTTTCATGTTTGTGTTTAATGTGGCATTAATAGGGTTTATAGTAGAATGAAGTTGAGAAGAGGAAGATGTGACTAAGTGTTAAAAATGCTAAGTTTAATGTTTTTTGTTTGCTAAAGAAAAGGGAGCGGAGATCTGGGAAGGAAATACAAGTTACATTTGCAATTTTATCTTGCAAGCCCGAAATCTGATGTCAAAGGCAAAGCGAGAATCTTCAAGGCATATGCAACACTTAATGAACAAGCCGGGGGATTTTAAAAGGAAATGCAATGAAGGATTTTAAAGCTAAATGTAAGAGTGGAGGTCCATGGTCAAAGATCCCGTCAGAGATTTCAAGCGAAGAAGCAAAGTCGACATGCCACTTAAAAATTGCAAATTGCAATATAATTCCAAATGTTTGCCACCTGTTAAGACATATTACTAAGGCTTTAATAAATCTTAGCACTAATTGTTTTCAATCCACGTCAAAATGCATCCAAATCCACCTGGAGGTCTAAAGTCTTAAGTGTGATGGAAATTTTTAAGTTAAATGCAAAGCGGAGATTTTGGCAGATATTACAACATTCATTTACAATTGCAAATTGCAATATGCACTTAAGAGTCTGCCGCCCGCTATAGTTTAGAAAGCCCATGCCAATGGTCAAATGTCCACGACGGAGATCCCAGGGGGGATTACAATACCAAAACGCAACTTTGAAATTGCAATTTGTAAATTGCAAATGAAGTTTCCAAGTCTGTGGCCAACGCAAATAAAAAAGTCTACGGGATTTTCAGGCAGAGATACAACTTCACATTACAAGTTTGAAATGCAATTTGCAAATTGCAATGAGAGGCCCAAAGCCCGCGACATTGTAAAGTGTTCCTGCAGAAAATGTGAAATCCTACCAAAGCAAAGTTGTATGCGTGTTGTCAATGGTTGCAGCGGTGACCTGAAAGTCATAAGGGAAGCAGCGGTGACCTGAAAGTCATAAGGGAACGATCCCAGATGTTTCAAGTTGTGGCAATACATCCTTGTCTTTTCACTGCAAGATTTGTGTCAGTGAATCCAGATGGGAGAGTCATAATTTCATCTCCACCAACTCTTCATCTTTTGAATAATCTTGTTGCATGGAAGAGCAGTTTCCCCTCTCATGAAAATGGGTTCCCTGGAACAGATTGAGATTGGCGTGAGCCTTAGTTTATTAGTCAAAGTGAAACACGACAACAAAATATGTATAGCAGCCAATATGTGATTCAGTGAAAGGAAAGTCTAACTCCACTGCCTTTGGAATTATGGCATCTTCACGGGAAGGCCCAATCATGTATTTGTATGAGAAAGGCATTATTGACATGCCCTTCATGTTGTACAGAAATCTGGAAGAATCATGTAAGGCAATAAATATGTTGCCTTTGCCCTTGTTTCTCCAAGTAATTTTGAATCCCATGCATATGAAATTGACAGGCAGATTAAATTTGCAAGTCGTGCAGTAAAATCTCCAAAAGGATTAGTTGATGATAAAGTTGTAGGGCATGAGGACTCTAGTCTCAATGAATATATTGGGTTGAAAGCATTGGGACTTGTTGGGGAGGTGCAGTTATCAGGAATACAGGATCGTTGGATATTGCCCTACAAAGTTTTAAGTTAGATGCTATGGGTAGGCTTAATGAGAAGTTGCTAGTTGAAATCTTTGGCGCTTGACATCGTCCCTGTTCAGAAACTTCACCTTTTGATTTAGTTAAGAGAAAAGTATATTTCTACAAAAGGGCCATCTTCGCACCAACATCTTCTCCCAGCATGACCATTTAGCAAGTTTGGAGGCACACCACTTGCAACTTGACAAACTAGAGCTAGCGTCCTTTGCGTGGAATGGTACAAAAGAAATTCAACTTAATTTCCAGAAAGAGGATGAGATTAGAATTGATGGTGATTGTCCACAGAGGAGGTTATGTTGCAAACGTCTTATGTCAACATTCACGCAAAAGAATAAAGGTCAGAAGTGCCGAAAAGTCAAAAGCTCAAGGAGCGGACATTTCCAACAAGAGTGCAACATAACAAATGCAACTTTACACTTGCAAATTGCAATGTGCAAGTGAAGTTCCGAAGTTCGTGAATATTTCAAGCAAAAAAGCAACGTCAAAATGCAATGTTTGTTTTGCAAATTGCAATATGTGAACAAAGCTCTGTCGCCCGCTAAGTTCCACATGGAGGCCTGTGAAGTTTCCAAGCGAGAAAGCAAAGTCAACATGCAACTTTGAAACTGCAAATTGCAAAGTGCATGTCAAATACCAGTGAAAGTCAAAAGGTCTCGTTTTGCAAAGCGACAAAAAATTACAAAGGAATACATGCAGAAGCAAAGCGGATGTTTTCAGCAGTGCTACAACATCAAAATGCAATTTTTAGAATTGCAATTTGCAAACATGCAACAAACTTCCACAATCCTGCGAACTTGCAAAAGTGTTGATGAGTTCCAAAATCCCGCCAGAGGCCAAAAAGTGTAAAATTGTAGTTGAAGCCCGAAAACCCACCAAGGCAAAATAAGGTGAAATATGCACATAACATTATTAGGTTTGGTGGTAAAAAGGAAAAATAAGATGTGAACAGGCAAAGTCAAAGGGCAAAAGGTAAAAACAAAGAGCTAAGTGTCATTTCCAAGACAAAGGCAACTTGGGTGCAAGATTTTCATCAAAGAAAATGAGTATGCAAAAATGCAATGAGAAGATAACAAACGGAGAGGTTTGCATCTCAATCATGATTGAATCAAGGTATCCTCAACTTGAGTGGGCAATGATTAGTTAGGAAACAAATCAAAACAGTTTCACATGAAGACAAAATCAATTTTGCTCTCAAAGAGAATATTCTCCCTCAAGCTCAACTGCATCAAGCATTCTAGCTAGGCAGATCAAAAGATTGTTATCAAACTTCATCATTACATTGACAACCACTTACCAGAAATGATCACTTTGCAAAGCATGAGAGTCTTCAGGTGTGTTCAGACGCATCTTCTAAATGGAGCATCTTGGAGGAATATTCTAGGTGAGAAATTTGTATAAGTAAAGAGGGTTTGTCCTCTCTACAGAGGTTGTTCGCTTTTTTTGGAATGCTTGTTGTGTCTTTTGTTTTTGTTGCTAAAGTGATTGCATTTGTACAGTCATTAGCAAACTCTGAGAGCATGTATATGTCTCCCTTATTTCAGAGCAAATCCATTATGCATTTTTCCATGTTAACATTCTGAACATTGGTATATGTAGATTTACTTTCAAGATTAAAGGAAACTACATGTGATTTCTACTCTTTCTCGTTAATAAAGAGCAATGGCACATTTTTTGTGCATTGCTAATTGGGTATCTAGTTTTATGTCTATTTATGGTAGTCATCTAGGGCATGAATCTAGGTTTTAAATTCCATTTTGCATTGTGATTCGAGAATGTTATGTTGATAATCTTTTAAGGACACCCTGGATTTATGGAGTTGACAGGAGAAGGTGACTAAGTCTTCACTTAAAATGTATGCTTTGGAGATTTCAGGGGTCATTTGAATATTTGCATTGGATTGGCATCAATGAATGCAAACCATCCCGAATAGTTTTCTTAAGCTTGTTTACTCAATCTTCTACATCTTGAAATGAATGATAGCATGGATGTTGAAGGAGTTCCCTATGTTGAAAGCCATCACCACTCTTTTATATATGCCTAAGTAGTCATACCTTGCCCTACCCTTGCAAGTAATACATGTTATTATCTTAAGTGGTATTTGCTTACAGATGCATAAATATTGCTAATTTGACACGTGTCTGTTATTGTTCTTTAAAGAGTAGCATTGTAATCTTTCATTTGGCTCTTAGTTGTCAACAGTTTCTGTAGAAATGAAGGTTGCAATCTTATTTCTATCTTTAGTAGCTTGTGACTGATTTAGAAGCATTTCCTAACTATGTGTAACAACTCTTCTCAAGTAGACTGTGCAAGTTTGGTTATGCTTTGGTCAGCCCTGTTTGTGTGCCAATAATCCCCTGGAGATTGAACTATAGTATCCCTCCTCATGATTAAGCTACCTCGTAGGTCCTCTCACTTTGGTTCAAGCAAACCCAGAAGTAGCAGGAAACTAACCATACCCTCTGTCGGTGTCTTCCAGTCATTGTCTACATTCAGTCCATCCAAATGTTAAACCCTTCCCCAGTTATAATGACATAATTCAGGGTTATCATCTACGTTTGCCATCTTCTCAAGTATGCAACGCTAAATCCTAGAGGTGTACAACTAGGAACCAACACTGTGAGTTCTTAAAATTTTCATTCAAGTATGCACACATCATTCATAATCGTGATATTTATTTTTAAATTTTACGTAAAAAAAATGTTCTTTTTCTTTGTATAAAGTTTTCTTTGTATAAACTCAAAAAATGTTTGAAAGCTTTAAAATTTTAGTCTCGTGGTAATTTTTATTGTTTTTTTTAATTTGTTTTTTTTTAAACACCCTAAGACCTAACTTTGTGTATGCTCTCACCTCATACCTTAATGGTGATCTTGGTGATCTGAAGCAAATTACAATGATAGGGTTTAATTTTCATTATGCAAGTCTCATTCTAACTTCTATGTATGGTCTTCTCTTACACAATGCATCTAGAGAAACAAAAATAAGATGTGGTTTTCTTTATCATTCTAATTACTAACTTGGATGCTTCTGCAGCTACTCTGGGCCAACATTCATTCCTTGTTGTTGTTGAGGACAATCAAAGGAGTTCTACAGAAGAGGTGGAGAATGAAGCTAATGGGAGTAGCAATCATGATTTTGAGGACAATCTAGATGATTTATTCTAGATTATAATCATTTAAATTTATATTGTCCTTAAAGTTTGATCCTTGTTTATAACATGTGATATACAACATGATTCATGAACATGTGAAAGTTTAGGCATGTTGAATGTTTTGAACTTACTTGAATACTATATTTTTCAAGTGTTATATTTTATGAACAAAAAATGAGTATTATGCATTGTTTATATATATATATATATATATATATGGGCCAAGATTCATTATTTGATCGTTGAGGATAATCGAAGGAGTTCTACACAAGAGGTGAAGAGTGAAGCTAATGGGAGTGGCATTCTTGATTTTGAGGACAATCTAGATGATTTATTATATACTATAGTCATTTGAATTTATATTGTCTTTGCAGTTTGATCCTGGTCTATAACACGTGATATGCCACAAGATTCATGAACATGTGAAATTTTAAGCATGTTGAATGTTTTAAATTTACTTGAATACTATATTTTTAAGTATTATTTTTTGTGAACAAAAAATGAGTATTATGCATTGCTTGTATATATATATATATATATATAATGTCATGGAAACATATATATATATATATAATGTCATGGAAACATATATATATTATATATTGATATAAAATGTCATGGAAACATATATATATATATATGTTTCCATGACATTTTATATCAATATATAATATATATATGTTTCCATGACATTTCCAATACAAGGGTTTTCGAAAATACGCATTTCCACATTTCGAACCCATTTCTCTTTCCGTTTCGGCTTCCATTTGACACTTTAGATGTCCAACAATGCCATAAGGGATCCTTCGATCTGTCACCAGTGAACTTCAATAGTGTTTACTTTTTTGGAGGTGGAGTTGAAGGGTAACCATTGTTCTAGTTACAAGTTGCTTGTGACAAGGCTCTTGAAATAAGATTCTCCTCTTCAATAAGGCATATGCTAGATGTTTTTCTGCACTCTCAGACAGGTCCCTATGCTCGACCATTCCTTTTGTAGGGATCAATACACTCTTTCCCACCATCAAGACCCCTTTCAATGTTACTCCCTGTAATATGTGGTTCAAGTTGTTGCAGTGTAGTTTGCCCTTTGTCATCAATAAGGAGATCTTCTATCTCACGAATATTTATTTCATACATGGCTCATTATTCTTCTATAAAGAAGTCGTTATTGAACTTCATTTCAGACCAATGACTTCTCTCAGAAGGAGGGGCCTTTGTCAAATCCTAACGAGCTTATATGGATTCTTCTACGAGCCAGAGAAAATTCATTTCGTCAACACAATCAACACTCACTTCCTCGAGAAGGGGCAATTGCCTCGTAATCTCCACCCACTTTGTACTTATTAGTGGTGTTCGATATTCCAAAACCGGCTAGGCCCTCTCTTGGTTTCAACTTCTACTTCATAATTCACTTTGGTTGCGACTCCCACTAATGTCATGTACTTGCCTTGAGGGTTTTTTAAAGGTGGTCACTTGTCGCATCCTTTCTTTGCAAAGAACTTGGTCGATCATCAAATTCCTGGTCTACCTTAACACCATGCCTCAATTCTCCCACATTTATTCAAGTTCAATGGCATTAATGCTTTTGGGTTCGATGTCAATCCTATGATATTTTTTCATCTTCACGATGATATTATTGTAGATATCTTGGGTTATTACATCATAGTTTTGATGCATTAATCATAGTCATATTAGTATTAGTCTAAATTAGGGTTATTAGGACTCTCTTGTGTGAGAGTTGTAGTAACAACTCACCTTTAGATTATGATGTGTTAGTTGGAGAGATAAGAAAAGACTCCTATTTAGGAGTGGAATCCTATATAAATACCTCTCCCCTTATCGATTAATTAATTCTATTAAGTGAATTTAAGAGCAAGTGTATCTGTGAGACCCTGTCAAGGGTATCTTCATGAATTTTGATTGCCCCAATTGATGGAAATTTTGAGAAAGCACAAGTTTTTTAGTCTTTAGTGATTAATAAATTTAAGTGGTTTTTTAGTGATTACTAAGGTATATGTTCCTCACTATACACTGTGCATCATTGATTAAGACTCTTAGCAGATTTGATTTTTTTGTGTACCACCTATTGTCAAATTTTGTGATATACTATACAACTCTATTGTCCTCGTATAATATTTTGTGTGCATCATGTTTATGCAATGTCCATTGAATAACATTTGTCAACGGCACTCTTGTGTGCATCAATCTTCATGTGGCTATTCAAGTATCTTTATGCATTTCCAAAAGGCGAACTCCATCCATTGTCTAAGTCATTACGCCAGAGGCATGTATATTGGGGTGTCAGCCCCTTAGATTCGTCTCCCGATTTGGGAGATGCGAATCTTGGTGCCCCGTGGTTTTGAAGGGCAATTTTGGGCAACAACACTTTACTTCCTCTCAGTTTCTTCTCTGCAACATTGTAATAATGGTAAAGGATGGAAAATAAGCAGCGCTTTCTTAGCGACAATAATGCAATGAGAGTTCACCCATAGACTTTTGTTCCTTACATTATGAGCATTTGTATGAAAATCTACAATAATTTTAGCTCTTTGGACAACAATGTGCAATAAACCCTTAAAATCCATTTAGACCATGTCAAAATAGCGAACATATAATCTACAATACAGACCAACAGCAGCCCACTGCAATGGCAACGACTGCCATACGCTGTGCATAGTATGACCAGACGGAAAGCATGCCTAATTTTGTCACATGTTTGATCGAGCAGATAATTAGGTATTGTTGATTGTGTTCCACATGTTTTTGAGGTCTTTCGGTACTCACATGCGAAGAGTTCTAACCTCTCTCACCCCAAATTGTTTTATCTAATTTAAATCCCACAATGTCATCCATTGCCCATCTCAATCAAAATCTTAGAGCCCTCTATAGAGAAAGTTGCTTGAAGGAAGCCCTGCACATCCTTCTTAACACACAACACACCTGTTGAGTCTTCTACATATCTTCATCTATTGGATGCCTACATTGCCAAGAAAGCCCTTTCAAAGGGTAAACAAATCCACTCTCACATCAATGATAGGGGACTTACATTTGAGCCAAACGCATATTTACAAAACACACTTATCAACATGTATGACAAGTGCCAAAACATTGTGGACGCTCACATTGTTTTTGATCACATGACTGAACCAAACATCTTCTCATAGGATATGATAATTGCAGCGCACAGAAGGCACGAGTTTCCTCACGAGGCATTCACACTTTTTCACCAAATGCAACTAACAATTGTCCAACCTAATCAGTTCACCTTCTCCGCTATTCTCCTTGTTTGCTCCAAGTTGGCATCTCTAAAACATGGTTTGCAAATCCATGGAAAAATCATTAGATATGGACTTCAATCTAACCTTATTGTGATGAATATCGTGATCGATATGTATGTAAAATGTGGAAGCATGCAAAAGGCACGTGAACTGTTTAACAAAATGCATGAGGCAAATGTCATTTCATGAAATGCTATGATTATAGGGTATGCACAAAATGGTGCTTTTGACGAGGCTTCAAGGCTTTCTAAAAAAATGTCTCAACAAAATGTTGTCTCATGGACTGCAATGATTGTGGAATATATACAAAATGGACTTGTTGAAAATGCCTTGGAGATGTTTAAGCAAATGCAACAAGCAGGCAAAAAGCCAAATTCTAGAACCTACACCGACATCCTCCCAGCATTTACCAAAATATGAGGTTTGGACCAAGGCATGGAGATCAATCAAAGAATAATTGAAAGTGGATCTTTGTTGAACGTTTTAGTTTCAAATGCTCTGATAGATAAATACACAATGTGGATGCATACATAAGGCACACAAGTTGTTTGACAAAATGCCCCAACAAAATTATGTCTTGTGGAATGTGATGATTGCAGCATATGCAATGCATGGATATAGCAAGGATGCCCTCAAATTGTTTGAATTGATGAAACACTCCAAAACCAACCCAAACCATGTAAAATTTGTTTGTGTTTTATTTGCATGCAGCGATGCAGGTCTAGTGGACGATGGTTGTAAATACTACTTCAAGTTCATAAGTGACTCTTTTGCATTATGCCTACAATGGAACATTATGTATGGTTGACGTTCTTGGTTGTGATGGCCATCTTGAGGAAGCCCTAAATTTTATCATCGAAATGCCAATAAAACCTAATATGGTTTTGTGGAATGTTTGCTTGGCGCTTGTAAATCACATAAAAATATAATGCTATGAGAATTTGTGGCAACACTCATTTTTGAGTTGGATCCTACAAAGATTGGATCTTATGTTCTTCTATCAAACATATATGCAATAGTAGGAAGGTGGGTTGAGGTTCAAAAGCTAAGGAAACTGATGAAAAATAGAAGAATTGAAAAGATACCTAGATGCAGTTGGATTGAAGTCCATAAAATTGTGCATGCTTTTTGTGCAAAAAACAAATCATACCTACAAAGATAGGAGATACATGTGAAGTTGGAGAAATATTATTGAGAGACGAAAGCAGCAAGTTATATTCCAAATAAAAAATATGTATTGAATGATGGGGAGGAGGAAGAGAAGGAAATGTCATCTACCACCATAATGTGAAGTCGGCAATTGGATTTGGGTTATTCAACAGACCCCATGGAACAACTATCAGTCTTACTTGGTTTGTAAACATGCCCCCTAAAACAAATATTAGAATTGTCAAGAATCTTTGAATATCTGGTGATTGCCAATCTATAACCAAATTTATCTTCAAGATTGTTGCAAGAGAAATCATTGTAAGAGATACAGACCATTTCCATCATTTCAAACAATCGCAATGTTCTTGTGCATATTCACACCAAAGGCATTCATATTGGGGCGCCAACCCCTTAGATTTGTCTCCTAGTTTGGGAGATGTGAATCTTGGAGCCCCACATTTTTGAGGCAGCGTTTTAGGCAATAGCGATCCAAGCTCTACCTTCTCGCAATCACATCAGCGTCTTACATCTCCATCGCTTAGCAGTTAGGTCAGAAGAGACTCATTGGAGAGGTGGCAACTGAAATTAGTTGAAGGCCATAATGGTTTCAAATATATTACTGAGGTTTATAGGGTCTCACATTGCCTTATTATTATATATATGGTTAATCTATGTTGTGGTTTTGTTCATATCTTCCAAAGTCAAGTTGCAAATGTATGAGTTGAAAGAGTGACTGCTTCTTGTTAAATAGTTGGAATACAATACAACAATTCGTGTGGTGGTAATTATGGATAACCCATTATATATAGCATATGTTATATGAATTTTATACAAAATGGCAATATACTTGAATGTTGATCTCTATCCCTTTATTTTATTTTTTTGCACACATAAAAAGGTTGGTGTTAAGTATACTTCCATAGATGGCCCTTTTTTTAACAAAATTTTGGTCTTGAGACATTGTAAGAGGTCAAATTGTTTAGTTGAATTGAATGCATTGACATGATCGAGCTTCTTGATCAAATGTCCCTTCATTGTGCATGATGTCACCTCCCTTATCCCCTTCATTTGCTTCCATGTCCTTGCCTAATTTGCTTGCCTTGAGTAGTGGATAGAAAGATTGAGCGCTACATATGAGGAGAGCGCCAGGGTAAGGCAATATTGCATCCACTATTTATCTTCTCATTCCCTCTGTAATTGGGTTTTTCACCCATCCTTTTGTAAATCAATTGCGTACAAATGTGGCTATATACAAGCCCACTAAATTATATTAATCAATGTAACATAGCAATCATTATATGGGAGTTTTGAACACGTTATTCATATATGTTATATGCATGTATAATCTAACAATACTCATCACACAGGCTCCACGTGGCAATCTACCAGCTATCCAATGCTCCAAAGAGACAGTGAAAAAGTCCCAACCCATAGAAAAATTGGAGTACCTGACCTTTCTCGGAGTGTCTATACAGACTGTTAGTTGTCAGAAATCGAGGACCAACCAAGAATGGTCGCATGTACAATTAGAGGCTAAAAGACTTCCCCGGGGTGTCAATACAAACTTTCAGTTGTCAAAACCCTGGTGGCAAGGTTGTCAATCAATGAATCATTCAATGAGCAACATGACGCATGGGCTGATAGGCCACAGCAAATGAAGCTAAATTTGACAATCATTTCGCCCATCATAACCGTCAAATAGGGAAAGCCAATGAGAGCTTGCCTAATCACTTAGCACCACGTCAACCTAATGGCATAGCTCACCCAACAGTAGACCGACACGTAGAACTGTCTTGTGACGCATATTTCAATTTCCCTTACATAAATAATAATAAAATACAACACTCCCGCCATAACTTGCACCCTTGGGGCAACTGCTAGTTTACAATCTCATGTATCTACGTGGGCAATCCCAACCAATCTTGCATTGTTTCTTATAGTCACCTCCACTCTGTGGAATCTCATCGCCATACATATATTCCTACTAAAATGATATATGCTTCCATTTTTATATTCGCACATCGAGATTCAACAATCTTTGACAATTCAGTGTCTCTATCTATCCATTGTGGACTTGCCAAGTTTCCATGCCAATTGGCAACACCCTTGTGCATGCCAAGTCAAGCACCTGCTCATCTACTAGTGACAACTCTGCAAAGATCACACACTATCAAATTTGTTTGTTTCATTCGTGCATCTCATATCTACATTTGACTTCTTTGTGCGCTTTCGCAACCATATCAATTCTCTGCCCACTTGCATCATCGATTTGTGCTTGTAGTTATCTTCACTCATACGACATCTGATAAACTTGTATCAATGTCACTATGCAAGACTGCGAAAGTCTGCGAAACTGCATCATCAACAATAAAGGCATACTCAATTGAGCCAAATAACTTAAAAGCTATTGATTGTGTTATAAGTTTGTCAAATATAATTTAATATATTGTTTCTAGGTTGTTTATTGTTAAAACATATTTTATTTTTTATAATGTTATAATCTATGTTTTTATGTAGTAAAGGTGTTATTAGATAGATTTATGTTTGGTTAATAAAGTTGTTTGATTTTAATTTGTTACAAGTTAACAAGTTGTAATTGTTTATGATTAACAGTCAATGGTGAACAATATTGTCTATTAGTTTAATGGTCATTTGTTTTTAAGAGTCTATTAATCAATATAGAATCGGTTTGTGTCATTTGTCATACGCTAAGAATTCTAGTCTTGTGTGTCACTTGTAAAACCAAATATATCCATTGTAAAGACGCATTATCAAGGGAACCCAATGTCAGTGAAAGAAGGTGTTCGTCCATTCTAGAGGAGAAGGGGGCGTGGGGTGGGATTTTAACTCATAAACTCACAATCTAGAGCATGCAATTCCACCTAACCAATTGAGCTAAGTCAACCAAAAGCTAGTGGAAAAAAAGAGCATAAAGGCCAAACCCCATCTCGATTTCATCGCTAACTCAAACATTGGCACTTTGCTATAGTGGCAAAATGAAGTGCCCAAATGACAACACAATGGAAAGATTATATTCATCAGTGGTAATGAGAATGTACTCAAACTGCATTCATTTCCGCAAAACCTTAAACCAAACCGACTAAATCCATAGATGGTGTTTAGTGCAATGTTCATCATATTGTTGTTCATGATAAAGTGGCAATGATCAAGTGCAATGACTACTATGTGTTGCTCAGTGAGGTGGTTAGTACCCACTGAAGGCATAGTGAGGGCTCAGTCACTTTAGTTGATATGTACTTACTCGATGAGACCTAACAAGCAAGAGCAAAACAAAACAGTGGAGACCCAAGCCACACTTTTTGTGAATAGTGTATGCCCGACTTGCTTGTTGTAAAAATCCATATGGCTTAGTCCAACTAATCACATTGTAAACCGTGTATATATGTTAACAATTATGGATGGCATGTTTGTCCCTATCCATAGTTGTATGATCTTGGATAGTGTTCTTATCCTTGAATAGAGTGGTAGTGAGGTCATTCCTACTAGAGTTGTATTTTGTATGAACTCGATGAATGTCCTAATTCATACTATCCATGTTGGATTGATGATATATTCCCATTCAATATTGTTCGTCTTGAACTAGTGTATATCCCAATTCTCCTATAATACTGTTCCTTGCCCTCTAAGCTATGTCTAAACTAAGGATGGGGAATGTTGGAGATACCCTAGGTTAATTCATCATAGTTTTAATGTATTAATCAATCATATTAGTATTAGTCTAAATTAGTGTTATTAGGAGTCAGTGTGTGTGTCAGTGGTAGTAACAACTCAACTTTAGATAAGGATATGTTAGTTGGAGAGATAAAGAAAGACTCATTTTTAGTAGGAGCAAGAGCCCTGTATAAATACCTCTTCCATTAACGAATTAATTAATTCTATAAAGTGAATTTAAAAACACCATTCATCATCATGTTGCAGAATTCATTGCCATCTTTCACGGTCACATTCCAATTGAAGGTATTGTAAAGCAAGATAGTGCCTAGCGAGGAGCATTAGTACTTGGTAAAACAGTCGATCCACCTCCTTAGTCAATACTAAGTTGCCTAAAATGGTCCCTATCAAAACATGGGTTCTTTCAAATTCTTCGTGTGCTCACATATGAATAGATCCCACAAGTACTTTAGACCTTTGTGAGGTCATCCTCTCTTTGTTGATTTGTTTCAACAGCTACTCAGATTGGTTGACCCATTAAAGATTCATAGCGTGTGTCATCGTCAATGAGGATTCTCGCCTCGGTAGATTTCAGAACCAATTAAAACTTGAACAAACTTTCATTAGAGTATGGCACCAGAATGTTTACAATGAAACTACACTACCAAGAATGTGAGTGAATAGCTCATATCATAAAACAAAGAAGATAATGAGTAACAATAACTTTTCATTAACAAAAGGTGGTGCTCAATATAAAGAGTGCAGAACAGGGAGGACGTGATACAACCACCCTTACCCTTATGTGCAACATGTTATTTGAATGCCAAAATGCAACAGTTGGCAATTGACACAACCACTCAAACAAAAAACAACTTCATTACTACCTAATGCCCACAAGTATCAACATATCAAAGATAAAAAACAATTACATTTATTGGGAACAATGGTCTACAATTGGCTTACTTCGTCTTTGGGGGGAAATGTGAATGCACTTCATAATGCACTCAAGTCATACACAAAATTTATCATACTCATTGCTACAGCAAATGTCCAAGTTCAAATTATTCCTTGTAAATTCAAAAACACATCGTCAAAAAAGTAGGAACACCTCAAATCCTTACAACAACATTGAGCAATGCACCCCGCATCACAAGGTGCCACCAAGCACTAAAACAACACAAGTCCTAGATCCAGATCTAGGTCTGAAACCAAGAACGGATAGGTCGAAGAGAAGAAAACATTGGATTCATTTAACACCATAAATTTAGGTCACATTTCCAACACAAGCCCCAAAGGCTTCCTCTCAAGACAAATATAAGGGTGGTAGCTAGCTTCTTTTTAAGTAAGTAGTTGTAGACACATAAATTAACATTTAAGCTAAAATCGTGCACTTGTGACCACTCTTTTACACACTTAGTTCTTAACTTAACTTGAAGCCCCTTTTGATCACTTTCATACACTTTGCACTTGGATTACTCACTCTTCTACGCTGATAAATGACCCTTGAGTGTACTACTTCCTATTCTTATCAACCTTAGGCACCTTTTAGGCCCTGCCTAGCACTCAATAGGACAAAATCACCCATTGTACTATAACGCCTCTCTAATGTTTATGTGCCCCCTCCCCTGTCCTCCCTCCAAATAACAGATAATTTGTAAAATCAAGAGTTATGGAAAGGTCAACCTATGTCCCTAGTGAGCCCCATTCGAAAGAATTTTAAAAATATGACTATATAAACACATTTCAAACCATTTTACACACAAGAGGCTTCCACATCAAAAATCACATGAATCATAATTGCACATTAAGAGCAAAGCATGTATTTCTCCCAATTCGGATTTGCATATAATCATAATATCTCAGAGCTCAAATCTAAATATATATTATAAGTCACAAGTCACTGTTAAGTCAATTAATCACATCAGTATTGCACCAGCATCTAGCGTATTGCACCAATTATTCACACCATCGTAGCATGGGAGAACTACATGAAGTTTGATTCCTCTTCGAAATATTGGTGTGTACGCAACACTCAACTCATGGGATATTGAGTTATCGCCCAACTTCAACAGTGGAACCCTTTTTCCCCATTGATTTAAATCGGTCTTCACATGTCAAAAAGCTAAAGTTTTGAAGGAAAATCAATCACACAATGGTCTCCAAAAGCAATAACAAGCTCCCACACCAGATACAGGGTTTGCAAACGAAGACAAATAACCTAGAAACCCTGATTTACTCACCGTAAGTGGATAGAAGCATTGTCAGAGTGGACATGAGTGTCACCCTTCTCGTGTCTTGCCCATGGCGTTGTCCAAACCCAAATCCAATTGTTGTTTCATGTTTCCAGACACAAGATCCACCTTTTGATTCCTCTTGCAGCACTATTTTCCAACTAGGTCTTTGTTATCTATTATAATTTGTTATTTTTAATAAGTTTCAGTTGTATAGTTTCAAATCAGTAAGTGTTTGATATTGCTATATAATATATTCTCTTTGATTTTACACAACAATTTGTCATCTAAGATATTCTTTTCTCGAATTTTGATAAAACATATTGGTGACCCACTTATTGTTGAACATTGAAACCCAAGTTTTCTCTAGGGTTTCCTTCTAAAATTTTGCCCTCCTAGGGTATCAAATCCAATTCTGATTTTCTTATCATGTTGGAGTGTGTGTTAGTTTTTGTATGTCTCTCCTCTCTTGTTATTCTTTTAGTCTTTGACAAATTTAAAATAGCTAAAAAAGAATTTCCTCTTAACACTCAAAAGGGTGATAGCTACTTTCCCTCTAATCAAGTCCATGATATCACTACTCTAAGGGGTCTGATAACTCATTTTATAAAGTCAAATGAAGGTAACAAACCTATCCTTCCTCAAACCCCTTCACCTCCCATATCTCTCATTAATGGTGTATGTATGCATGTTCAATCTAAAACACCTAGGGTTTATGTTTGTGAAGCTCTAAAGGATCCAATCATCAATATGAGAAAGTTAATAGAAGAGTTACAAAAGCAAAATCAATGTCTCAATGCAAATATCACATCATTGAAAACTCAGATTATATATGTAAAGAACACAGAATATGCTAGTGTTAATCATGTGTTTGTATCTTTATCTAGCAATGTTATGCCTAGCAAGACCATATCAAAATGAGAAGCTACAATAGAATACATCTACAATACGTGTTTCAATAAATATGCAAGTTGCTAATAAGAGTTCAAGTGAGATTGTAAAGGTAATGATTCAAAATAAGTTGACGAAACAACCTCCTCTACATCCTCTAAGGAGATCAAAATACTATTGTGCATACCATAGAATGCACAGGCATCACACATCATTGTTTGGCTTTGAAAAAAGATAATTGATAGTGGTGATCCTACAATTGATACCTCAATCAAACAACCCACAATAGAACAAAAGCAAGTACAAAAAGTGGCAAAATCAGAACTAATACAAAAATGGTTACCAAATGACAAATTGGAGCAAGAAAAAGTTGAAAACTCCCAATTAACACAAGAACAAGTTCAAAAAGCAAAATTAAAACAAGAAAATATTCAACAAGCTAAGTTAGAGAAAATAATGATACATAAAGATCAAGATGAAAAAGAGCGATTACAAAGGGAATAGTTTGCAAAGCAAAGGCTATAACAAAAAAAGCAGTAGCACTACATGGAATTGTCTAATCAAATTCAAGCTAAGCAAAAAAAAAATCTAAAAAGAGGGTTTCTAACAAAAGAATCTCCAAAGCAAAAAATGCCTACAACAAGTACAATTTTAAATATAAGTGCAAAGGGGGTAGTTCCAAGTCTTCCCTCATCAGAATACTTTCACTACCATTCCTCACATATAAGGTAAATAGTTTAAAGATGTTAAGGTTAAGGAATATCATGGAATCAATTTTTGCTCTCTGTTATTTCTTACTTCTCTTGGGAGTAAGTATCAACACTTGGATCAAACTAATGCATCTGTAACATGTATGGGTTCAATCAAATTAATAGTTTAATTTGCTTCCAAAGAGAGTTATTCTACTTTTCGTGTTATTTCAGATTCAAGTCCCTACAATCTTGTGCATGGATGATCATAGTTAACATCAAAAGGAGCAATCATTGATCAAAACAAAGGTTGCACATCATTTGGCAAGGTCACGTCCTTCTCTAAAGAACGAACATCTCTAGAGAGCAAATATAAAGAAGAAAGCACACTTTCAACTCGCGTACAAACAAATAAAGATAATGACATATCAGTTAAGGCACATGCCACAATACACATTGCAAAAGAGAAATCAAAAAGGTCAATACCACAACTAGAGCAGTTCCGTTTTCGTATCAAGATACAACATAAGCCAAGAGTGGCATTTCACAAGTTCCAAATCTAGATGATGATTATTACAACAAACCAAATTGGTATGATCCTAATGATATTGATTATGCAAAATATGAATATGGCAATGACACAAATTTTATACAGGGGCATACGATAGAGGAGATGTTGGACTTCTAGCACCATCCTTCCTTGTACCTAGATCCTTCTTTATCATAGCATTTGTACTTGCACATAGCTTTGCTTGTCATGTTATGTATTAACAAAATATTCCAGAAAATAACAAAATCAAAGCCTATGCATGCTTATATGTGTTTTGTCATACATTGATTCAGTTGTGCAGAGTATTCCATACTTGCTTTAGCCAATTTTATATCATACGTGATTCACCATTGTACATGAGTGACTGTAGATTACACAAAATATGAATCCTAGATTCAGTTACAAGTACTTTAACCGTTACATACTCAAAAATGGCATATAGCATTGTGGTGTAGGAGAGTGCATTGCTCTAGTGTCCCTCACCCCGTTTTGTCCTAGTGAGCTCAGACTGTTGCCACTCAATTCTACACTACACACGGGCTTCCTACAACATGTACATTCACCAACTAGCTCATTGGGGACATGTTATACACAGGTTATATCATTCTTTAACCACTTATACACTCAATTCCTTATCTAGCATTATATCTCTCAATATTGTTCACTCACTAACATTGTGATATACTATTGTTTATCTCAGTTACTAAATATGCTCAAGTTACAACTTAGCTCTTGTTGAAAATTATATACTCGTGTGTTTTCAATATTGCTTTCCTAGCTTCATTCCTTGTATGCATTCTCTCTTTGCTTTGAGGACATTTGAATATATCATTTCTAAGTGGCTCTAAGCTTTCAGATCTTTGATTCTATGTGTGTAAGGACATTTGAACATCTTTGTGGGTGTATGTTATGCGTACAAACATTTGAAAATGTTCTTATATATGGCTCTAAGCCTACATTGTTCGTTTCTATCCAAGTTAAGGCATTTGAACGTCCTTGTATGTACTTTCAATTCACTGAGGGACATTTGAATGTCCCTTGTATATGGCCCCTTGGCCTTCTATTGTGTGTTGTGCATTTTGCATTTACTCTTTGATTGTCTGCGTCGTGGCCATGACACCTACCTTGTTTTTTTGCTCAAATTTTGATGCCATGATGAACATCATGCATCCACCCAACTCTTCTAATACCATGATGGATATCATGCATTCCTCCATATGTAGTTCTTTTCAACGTTATATAGTCAGTTGATCATTTATTTGTGTGCCTAAATGTTAACATCTATCTAACACAATCTTGTTATGAATATTTGTTCCTACAAGCATATCACATTATTATTATGCTCTAGTTTATCTATATGATAATGCCATGCTAATCCATGTTATCACTACTACTCAAATTTCAATCGTTTTATGTCATAACAATCTATCGCATAAATTTTTCATCTGAGTCAAGTTCTTGTGCAACCTTAACAACTCACCTCAAAAGGGCATTCACACAAGTTTGTCCTAGAGATTAGACCTCCCAAATCAATGCACAGACAGGTTCTAATAATGATTACTCGTCACTATGAACAAGAGCGCCACATTGGACAAGAGAACATTGATCTAGTGTCCTTCCCAACGATGTCCAAATGCCTAAAAACAAAATTTCTAAAAAAAATTAGAACCTCAGTTTACTCAAAATAGTATTCAGCAATTTCACATTCTCAGTTTCTAGAATTACTGAGTTTTGTCTCAGATTTGCTCAAGTTGGGGGGCAATCATGTGCGGCATGTTGTTTCAAATTAGCACACAAATTTACTCAAAACCATAGTTGTTTCACTCAACAACAGAATCTATATGCACCGAATATTAGTTAGGGGGCGTGTGTGCGGCACATTGTTTCCTTGTTGCTCAGTTTTGCACCAGTCTTGTAGATGAAATGGCATATTCATATCATTCTCCACATTGTATACACTAGACTCAGATTATACACCAATTTTGCACCAAAATTGAACCTTATTCCATCTATAATGGTTGGTTCACTATTTACACTAGAATTGATACATTATTTCATCTACAGTGGTTGGTTTACTATTTGCAGCAAAACTATCTATTGGAATTCATACAGGGACTCCAAATTACTTCACTACTTTGGGTAGGTGATGATAGAGTCAAACACACCTTGAGTTCTTAAGCACACTCACATGTCTATGAGGATTGAGTAATGCACCGTCCAATCCAAGCTATTCAACGTTCATGAAACTCCAAGGGTGCAACCTACTATAATCATCAATTTTTGCACAAAGAAAACACAATAGTTAGCATACCCAATCAAGTGTATTGGTTCCTTGACACTCTAGTTTCTTGTCTTTCACTTTTTGATATTCATCTTAAGTAAACCCTGATATTACATATGTTCCATTCATTGCAAAATTGATGTGGAACATAGTTCAATGTTGTGATCCAAGACTCCTCTTCACAAATTCAGGTATGCACTCTTTTCTATTTACATTAGTACTTTTGCTTTGCTGCATTTTTAGAATAAAAGGGGGGCAAATTTAGACATAAATTAGCATTTAAACTAAAATTGTGTACTTGTGACCACTCGTTTACACACTTAGCTCTAAACCTTTCTTAGGGTCGCTTTTTATCACTTTCAAATCCCTGACACATGGAGGACTAACTCTTCTAAGCTGATAAATAACCCATGAATGTTCTCCCTATTTATATCAGCGTTGGGTTATCTTTTAGGTCCTACCTAACACTCACCATGATAAAATCACCCATTGGACTACAACACTCTGGGGGACTATAGCACACCACTCTAGTGTTTGCGCCCCCTCTCTTATCCTCCCATCAAATAACGATTAATTTGTAAATTCATAAGTTATCGAAAGGTCGGCCTATATCTCCCTAGTGAGCCCCATTCGAAAGAATATTTCAAGGTTATGATCATATAAACACATTTCAAATCATTTTACACATAAGAGGCCTCCACATCAAAAAACACCAGAATTATAATTGCACAATGAGAGCAAAGCACTTATTTCTCTCAATTTTGATTGCATACAACCTTAATAGCCCAAAGCTCAAGTCTGAATACATTTTACAAGTCATAAGTCACAATAAAGCACTTAATCACGTCAATATTGCACCATCATCTAGCATATTGCACCAGTTGTTACACACCATTGTAGCATGAAAGAACTACATGAAATTTGAGCCCTCTTCATAGTATTGTATGTAGGTAGCACTCAACACATGGGGTGTTGTGGTCTTGTCCAACTTCAACCGCTGACCCCTTTTTCCCCATTGATTTGCATTGGTCTTCACATGTCAAAGAGCTAGAGTTTTGAAAGAAATTCAATCACAGTTGGTCTCCGCAAGTGATCGCAATCCCTTGCACCATATACAATTTTTGCAAACGAAGACACAAAAAAACCAATAACCCTGATTTCCTAACTGTAAGTGGACAAGACCACTGCCAACACAGACAGGGACACGACCCCTCTAGTGTCATGCCCTTTGCGTTGTTGTCCAAGCCCATGTCCAACTATTGATCCCAGTTTCTAGTTGTTAGATCCCCCTACAAAGCAAGTCTCAACCTTTGATTCCTCCCACAACATTGTTGTCCAACTAAGTCTTTGTTATTTATTGTACTTCGTTATTTTTAGTAAGTTTTTCTAGTCGTCAGATCCCCCTACAAAGCAAGTCTCAACCTTGGATTCTTCCCACAACATTGTTGTCCAACTAAGTCTTTGTTATTTATTGTACTTCGTTATTTTTAGTAAGTTTTCATTATTGTATAGTTTCAAATCAATAAGTGCTTGATATTGCTATATTATTCCCTCTGATTTTACACAACAATTTGTCATCTAGATTATTATCATCCCAAATTTGATAAAACAATAGTAATGGTGGAAAAGGTTGGAGCCCTTTGCTAGACACCCATATTCCATGACATTTCTTAAAAAATGACATTGGGGTTCCTCCTCAACCTATTATACCTCTCTATGCTTGAGGATGAATTGTGCATGGTATTTAACTCTGGCCCAATTTTACCACTATCATAAAAAAAATCAATTATGTGCTACTAAGTACTTGTAGGATAGTCCTTATAATATGGCTAATTTAGGGCATATCCTAGGGTCGATTGAAATTATATGTTTATGTGCTTGCATAAGGCATTGCATAAACTATTTAATTTTTTCAGTCAATATAGTAACATGTATATCTAGGAATAAGGAAAACAAAAGGCCACAAAAGTTGATCATTTAATTGCAGCATTAACAAAATTAAAGCAAAAGCATTAACCAGTTTCTACATGATATCATTTTACAATTCCTATAGCCAGGTGTTCTGGAAACAAAACATATAAATTCTAGGTTCTGTTCTGTTGCTAACAGAAAATCTTTTGTGGTAGCTTGAAAGTAGCAGACGAGGGTTGGAAGAACGGCAATGAGAGTTAACAAATGAAGCAAAAAATTGTGACAAACAGAAGATAATAGGAGAAAATGATCTTCTAATAAATCTGAAATTAAATTGGAATCTAAATAACGCTGAAATCTGAAATTTATTTAAAAAACACAAAAGAAAATGAAAAGAAATTGAGGATATCTTGATTGTAATTCAAAAAGTATTTTTAGACAACACGCAAAATAAAGGAAACTTTCATCAAGAAAGTATGGGTCTAACTTGAGCCCAATCAAAAAGCAGTATGGATGCTTAAACTTGGCCACAAACAACCCTTCCACAGGCTCCTGCTCAATATTTTTCCAAACCAAAAAACACACCCCTCACTTGAGGCTAAAAGCCTTTAATAACTCCCTAGTCCTAAAGGCTTTAGTGTATCTGGTTTTGATTTCCTTTTCTTTTTTCCACCTGTAGTGTCAATTTACAGTAACTAACATATTCCAATGACTGCATATCTGATGACAGACGTAATAACTAATGAGTAATTAATAAATGCGATAGAGCATTACCAAGATTTCAGGATAACTGATTTTTTCCTGCATAACATATATTCCTGCTGCGTTATTCCTAACACAATCCTGCATTACTAATTCATCTCTAACTAACTACATAGAAACTGTGATTCTTAACAAGAAGATCTTGCTTCCTCCCAACTTCATAACACAAATCTCCATGAGGAGTTCAATCAGAATTCTAATTAGCGAATAATAATATTAGTTGCCTTCTTATAATGATATTAGTTTACCTGGGTGTACTCCGGGTTGAGGTCCTGAATGCATTTGAGTTCCAATTTACTGTTAAATCAAATTTCAAATTAAATGAGTTGGTTGTGAGGAGCATCAGCTGGCACCAAACTGTACCCCCGTCTTTTATTTTGATGTTTGAGAAGCAAAGCATGTAACCCAAATGTAACATATCCTGAAAGTTTCATCGAGTTCGTGAAGCACTTCCTAAAGTTACCTAAACTTGGCATTGGCCTTTGCACTAGGTCTAATGTCATAATGCACATTAAACTAATATTTGAAACATGCACCATAGCAATTTTATGACCACATATCTACAGAGGGTTTTGTGAAAAAAATATCAGACAACAGATGTGAAACTAAAAACATAATCTAGCAGTTGACGTTGTGATTGTTGGGACCGAGAGGCATTAATTTTTTAATCAAATGACAGTATTTCCAGGCAGAGATGCCAAAAGCTTCTGTTACTGCTAACCCCAGATACACAGGAGCTATTTACACCCAAAACTTGGTATAAAAATGTACCCAAATGCACAGATACAGATACCTATTAAAGCAAAAGACACCTACTGCTATTGGAGACTTATTGGGTGTAAAATATATCAATTGCAAGATTGCGTGAATAAATTCTATGACTTTCTTTTCAGGGATCTCCAATGCAAACTTCTCCAGAATTATCACGATCTCAACAGTATCAATACTGTCGACAACCTAAAACCTTTTGAAAATGCAATGAAGGAGACACCTGTCATCAGATCAATCGTTCGAACATAAGAGGTCCATTATTTTACTCCAAATTCCAAACATGGGATCAAAGCATGGTGTTCAGCAGGGAGAGAGACTAAATTAATATAGATATTTGTAATCCAAAAGGGCATCATATCTCAAATAGTATCTTCTGTTATCTCAGAAAGGATACTTTTTCTCAAATTGGGACTGCTCAGGGTTGCAGTAAAGACCCTAATACTGCACATTTGTGTAGACAAGCCCGTCATATTGTACATGGATTTGCATCCACTACTCAGAGTAAATCCTCCATTATTGCCATTTAGATATTGTCGGTTTGTTATTTTATTTTTATTTTCCTCTCCAATTATTTTGTATGCACTTAAGAGGACTAAATTGGTATCAGACCAGTGTCCCTGGCACATCTAGCTGTGCAAATTAGAACCATCTCAATCACGGTCAAAATATCGAAAACTAATTATATTTCCATTTTCAACAAGAAGCCACCACAAAAAGCAATGCAAGCATAGACTTTCACATTAAAGCAAAGTTGTCTAATTTTTTTAAAATCGCACAGAACCTTAGCAAGCCTGAAAACCAGCCATGAAGGGTTTTAATTAACAAAAAAGCAACCCAGTAAAATTACAAGAAAAAGGCAGCCACGGCCATTGGGAGAATTTGATAAAAGAAGCTGTCCCAAAAAATTGATGCGAAAGATCAAACAACATGCACTTTTGAAAACCCATGAAAGAGTGAACAGTAAGAAAAGTGAATCACAAACAAGGAAAGGGTTCCCCACCAGCACCCAGTTTATAAAAAATTGAATTTTGATGGGGCTTCAAAAGGCAATCCTGGTAAAGTTAGAGCAGGATGTACTTTGCAGGATGATGAAAAAGCCTTTGTTGGAGCATCTTCTACCTTCATACAAGGAACCAATAACCAAGCCAGAAACATCTGACCTTGGTCGATGGACTACAATTATATCTTGCCCAGAACATTAGCTGCTTGGATGTAGAAGAGGACTCTCAGATTATTATCATCACAATTAAGCGATGTTCAACCCCCAGTTGGAAAATGGAAAGCATCTTTACCAGCACATATTATTAAACTTAAGTTGTTTGCTATATTTGCTTGAACTCTGCATCCCAGTGTCACTCTGACCTTGTCATCATGCTGAGCGTGTCTAAGTTGCCATGTTTACATCTTGTTCTCATCATCCACCATCATTGCCGTCTCCTCTGCCTTCCTCTTCATTTTCCTACGAGAGCCAAGACACCAATGGCAGTTGGGTAACCACCAGGGTGGTTACGTGAATTGTCACTAGCAATCCCACCCTACAAACCAGCAATTCAGCCATGCTAACTAAACCAAAAATGAATGAAAAAAGAAATGGAAACAAACACAGAGGCCCCTAGAAGGTCATTTCACTTACTCGTACCTTCAAAATTTGCACGAGTCCGATTCCTACCCAAATCCATAAACACAAAGGTATCAGGTGTCATTAGGAATCAAAAAACGTAAGGAGCAGCCAGTAATCTCATGCAGCGCTGTTTAGATGTTCTAGTGCTTGTTTCATTGCCTTACCAATCATTAGATCATTCTAGCTATAGTTTGAGAGAGGTCCATCGTATAGGTTGTCATTTTGCAACGAATTAAGCAAGACTCTTCCTTAAGAAGTCTTCCTTACCTCAGTCTGAAATCTTCATATTTGACAGGTCAAGGATTTAGTTTTTGTTGACTTTTATTTCCAGCATTACAGTTCATTGAGTTAGAAGCCTCTCATTTGGTTTTCATATCCTTTATCATTCTAGTTTGCGTGCACATTTGCGCTCCCTCATTTGACATAAGGATTTAAGAGGTTCAGGTGCCATCTTTCCTTGAAATTCACCTCGTACTCTTAATATATCCTTAAAATTCATTCATTTCATAGCAACGTCTCTGATTTCATTTATTTCACTTGGCATCTAGTTTGCATACAACTTGTTTGATGAAATTTCCAATCTTGTTTCTCCATTTTTCTTGCACAAATTCAGGTTTCTTTGTCAATATTAGAGTTTCCTTGAGGTCATTTTCAGGCCGTGCTTCATTCTTGATTCTCCTTGAGCATGGATTGTATCATAATTTCCCTTTCCAATCTGATTGCTTTCTCTACATGCATATACAAACACATTTTCTTTCTCTACTATTATATGCAGACCATGGTTACCCGCATGTCAAGGATGGGTAGTGGACTTTCCAGGACAAGAAACAAATTCCCAAATTTTTGGGGCAAGGGAAGGGGTGGGGAGGTAGCTATTAAAATAAATATATAAATATACAAATAAATTTAAAAAAATAAATAACTTAAACAACAAATAAATTTTAAAAAATAAATGACTTAAACAAACTAAAATAAGATGAAATTTAAAACAATAAATTACTAAATAGAACCCTTGATACAATAATCCATCTAGTAAGCACTAATATTATTGTCCAAAATCGTGAATGATAAATCAACATGCTAACCCGGAGCTGAGATAGTGAGAAGAGTACATGGTGGATAAAAATGCTAAGTCAAATTAAGAGCTAAGAAGAGTACATGATAATTGATGCATCAACATGATAATGCCCAAAACAAAACAAAAAAGTAGTCCGCAAGTAAAAATTAGAGTCATCATCTCAGGGAATACTCACAAACTAATCCTCGTTGTTGGAATTGTCGAGCTCATCTTCCTCTTGCAAGGGGATCACAACCAATCCCGACTGCACATTGTATTCCTCATCAACTTGCCTCAGCTCCTAAAGATCAACACCCCACCGTAATATTGGGCTCTCCTTGTACTTAGGTGTCTTGCAATCAATGAGACACAAGGCATTGTGTAATGCCTTGAGTAAACAAGTTTCTTTGATCTTGATTATAGAGGTAAGTTTGTTTCTCTTAAGAGAGTAGATCCAACCATTTGTCGATCAATTCCTCTCAACAATGGAGGAACTGGAAACCTAGGAAAGGAGAATGGCAAGTGTCTAAAACAATCAAGAAGGCCCATACAGTCACCACCAACTCACTGGCTTGTCTATCATAGCCGAAGCACTGAAGCGATCATGTTTAGTAAACTTGATCCACTCAACTCTCACTTTTGAAGATTCCTCTGGACCATACATTTTACTTGTGGACCTCAAGAAGCCCTTCTTCACCTCCTCATCATCCAAGGGGCCAACTCTACCAGACCTCTCTACATCTCATTTCAGATTAAGTGTATATGTGGGCATGTATTATAAGGGGGTGTTCAGCTTCTCCCATCACCTCTAAAAGAAAAGTTATGTTGATGGAAGAATGTTAGGGTGGGGTCCCTCACTTGAATAGTAGCCTTCATCTAGGCAAGCATGCTATCAATGCATTCATATATCTCACCAAATTTGGGGCAGTCAAAATCCACATATTTGATGACGTTGAAAACTACAGATATAATCGATGTAATGTATCTCACATTTGCTCAAAATGTCTCTCTCACCACCACCTCCTCCACCCACTTCTAATGCTATCTTGGACTCCCCAACCAAGTCCAATCTTGCATCATTATCATAAGTTGCAAGGGTTCCAACAACTCAAGCATTCTATCCAACAAAATAAAGTATGATGCAAATAGGGTGTCCACTAGCTGGAGGAATTCCTTTATCGAAAAGGTGCGAAAGAGTGCCAGTTATGTGTGCTGGTCGCAACTGAACATCTACATCTCTCTAACATTGAACACTACCTTCTTGACACAATCAATTTTGCCAATGTCCTTTAGTGCATTGTTTATAGCATGCACGCAACACGAGGTCCAAAAGATATGCCTATAGGTAGCTTCAACTAGCTTACTTGTTGCCTTGCACTCATAAGTTGCATTTGTAACTACCTATACAACATTGGAAAGACCAACCTCCTCAATGGCATCTCTCAATATCTAAAACCGGAACTTTGCATCTTTATGTTTGCTTGAACAGTCAACCACCCTTAGAAAGTAAGGCCCATCCCTACATAAGAAAACTATTTTGATGAGTGGACAGTGTCTAATATTCATCTACCCATCCATGATAATGTTTCATCAATGAGAAAGCTATGCAGCCCCCATCTCCTCCATCAATAGATTCAACTTGGAATAGTTCTTGTCCAAACTAGTAGCCCTCAATTTCGCATCTCCAGTGGACACAAAAGATGTACCTACTTTAGCTAACTTAGCCATCGCCCTCTTGTAATAAGAAGAGCGAGCAACATGAAAATGTGATGCCAGCAAAATAGAAGAATATGTCAGTGGGGTCATCAACATATTCCATAGCCTCTACATCATACATGCCAAGAACTAGATTGGGGGCCATGGCCTTTCTCTTCCCCCTATCCTCCACTCCACTTGCCTCAACTTAAAACCCTTGGAATGTTGTCAGTGATATTTCCATTAAACACCATGATAATCTCCGACCCTCTCATCAAGTGTGATTTTTGTACAAAGCCCAATCCCTTTTGTACAAAGCTCAACCCCTTTCCCTAGTACATTTGGAGGTAGCCAATCAATATTGGGGGCCTATTCCTCACATCTTGTGGCAGCCAATCAATATTGAGAACAAAAACTGTGAATAAAGACAAAACTAATCAAACCCATGAGTTTGAAGCTTTTCAAACCTATCATTTGGGAAGTTGTGTGAGACGTTAACTTGTTAGTTTTCCTTACGAACATTTATTGTGAACCTAATGTGAAAAGGTTTATCACCCTCATATATTATCTTTACCTTTCTCATCTTACTTATCCAACCTATTCTTTGGAATGTAGCTTGCTTTGGACCCCAATTTTCAATCTTGCCTAGCTTTTTCCCACTCACTACTTTGCCTTTTCAACCTAATCTTTGGAAAGTTGTGTGTGAGGATTACTTAGTATTTTTCCTTGCATACAAAACCAAGTGCCTAGTATTATCTTTTCAATCAATGCTTTGGTAGTTACTACAATGAAGCCAATAGGCCTACAAACCTTCTAGGCAATGCCAGAAATGACAAGGAGTCTTTGTTGCATATTTTTAACTCACAAATTGAAGAGAAGCTGAAGCTAAAGGCCCAGTGACCCAAGAGGATCCCATTGATACCAAGATTGATATACAGGGTATGTCAAGAAAACCATGACCCAAGAGGATCCCATTGATACCAAGATTGATATACAGGGTATGTCAAGAAAACCATTGATGAAGAGGCAATACTTACAAGCTATAACTACGAAGTTACCACTTGCAAGAATGATAATGAGGTGCCCTGACAGTAATTTATTCCCCATGCATGACTCCTGGTATCTACTCCTTGGCAGCGCTTCGGTACATCGTATTTGTGGGCAATGGCGAACTTAGGTGGCATGCTTAAGGTTTGATGATGCCTTGTAGGCAGGTGATTTCTGTTCTAACCTCTCCTACCTGGCTTCTTCCTCTTCCCCATCTCCATTCATTCTCAATCACCTTCGATCTTTTTTCTTCTCCCTTGGTTGAATTTAATAAGAGGCTAGATGACTAAGAAGTACAAACATTTCTTCACATGTAAAATTTCTAACCTTTGTTTAAAAATTGATTTTCTATGCCTCCACCCATAGACGTTAGCTTTGATACGATCAGTTCTGGGCCACAACTACCTGGCTGATAATGGAGAAAAAAGGAATAACTCTAAGATTGTAGAGAATTTAACCTGCAAGTTGGCACAACTGATTAAGGGTACTATTATCTTCAAATTGGCGGTTGAACAGCCCATGAAATCTGATGAAATCCCCAAAGGAGAGGAGCCAATTATCCAAGCAACAGCCAAGTCGGAGTTTCAAAGGCGATAGAGGAGAACGGAACAAAGAATAGGGGGTTGCTGTGGTGAAGGCGGAGCTTATATCTCTACAAGGGAGATTTGACGCTGTAAGGAAGCATTATAACTAGTGCAGATATCTTAAATACATCTAATTGCAAAACACCGAGAGATATCAATCTTGAGGAGCCTAACTTGGATTTGTCATACACCACATCAATTAATGACTCCATTACTTCCTCCACAAATTTCCTTCTGACTGGTGTGAGATAGGATCAATCTATCTGCACCATTGTGTCAGGCTCAAAAATATTTTTCCATGAAAAAAGGAGCTCCAAACTCCACAGTATGCCCAAGATATTAAGTTTTTCGATCAACTTCTGCAGGCAAGAAGAAAAAACTTCCACATGACCAAACGGACATCGAATTTAAGGTCCACCATTAATTGTTAACATCTCACTGACATTACAGTCCACCACCATCCCCGACTGCAATTGTAGGATGCCTATCCACATAATGAGATGGTTAAGTATATAAGGGTAAGGTTCTGAGTGTTTCAAGCTCAATTCCCCTGCCTGTATAGCACCAATGCCAGCACTGGAACCTTAAATTAATAAACCGGCTTGGGAAATTTCAGGGAGCAGTCTTAGTCATTCAGAGAGGCAATCTGGTGAGACAAAATCTACCAAGGACATGGCAGAGATCTACAATGGGCCAATCATGACCAGGGACGAGTCAATAAAAATTACAAGTTGCAAGAGAAGCTGGAAATGATTCTGCGTCTGTTTAGAGCCAGACTAAAGAAGGTGGCAAAGGAAGCAAAACCAGCAATCCCTGCAACCAAGGACCAATGCAAGATGATGGATAGCCTGTGTTACTTCCCGGGCAAATGCAAGTTTCATCGAGGCAGCTTGATTGGTGGTGGCACTGGGGGTACGACCCGGCCCAAGGGTAATTCTGGAAAGTAGACGCTTGTGTCTAGTTTCATGTTAGACTTCTCGTTTTTAACTTGGGAGGAGCAGTGGCCTAGGGCCCAATTCTCAGGGCTCCACCTTTTTTGTATGGGTTGTCCATCCAGGTAAGATAGTATGCTTGTGGATAGCAATGTTAAAACTTTCAGTATGCTGTAAAACTGTTATCCAAGTGATATAGAAACTCCTTTTATTTCATTTGGTTAGCATAACAACCCATGTAATTTAACCATACGTCTTTTTTTTTTAATCGGTTGTGAATCCCGGTAAAACCCCTATTTATTGAGCAAAAGAAACATGCACTTTGAAATTTTTAAATAAAGCACATGAAATTTTCAACTCCCAAGGAAATTGAGGCCTTTGTGAAATCTAGGATCAAATGCAAGGATCACAGAAAGAAATAAGAAGAATCCACCTTGAAAATGGAAACTTGCGATGATATCTATAGAATGACATAAACAGTAACAAAGGATAGTTGCGAAGAAGCCCTCTCAATTAGGCCAATATGAGAAATGCAATTATTCTATTACAAATCATTAAAGAATCAATATATTCAATCATTTCAAGAAAGAAACCAGAATCTTTAAACAGCCCTGACATGTCATAGTGAAAAATTTTGACAAGAGATATCAATCTTGAGGCACCTATCTCGAATTTCTCACATACCACACTGACTAACGACTCCAAAACCGTGAATTTCCCGCTGAATAGTAACAGATGACCTCAATATAGCTGCACCACTGCATCGGGCTCCAAAAAATCTTTCTGGGAAAAAAAACCAGGCTCCAACCTCCACCGTATGCCCAAGAAATCAAGATTCCGTATGCCCAAGAAATCAAGATCTTCAACAAGCAAGAAGGAAAACTTCCATATGATGATCAAATGGATGTCAAATTTAAGGTTGAAAATACCCTCTGACAGTCAAACGGTTGTCATATTTAAGGTTGACCGTTTTTATCGACATCTCACACTATCACACTCGCTCCTCCCACCCCCCTTGTCTATCAATGTAGTTACACCTCTCAGCGGAATTAATTGTCACCAAGGGACACAAATATTTTAAAATTGCAGTGTCATACATTCAAAGTGAAATTAGTTGATTGCATCTTTGTTATGTATGCATTGCATTTACAAGTTACAGTGCGCATCAAAAGGATTTCCAAATGGGTTTTTGAGAAGAAAAACTATCGCCCAAAAAGAAAATATTGGCAATGTAATTGCATAATAAATAAACGAAAATATCCAACTAACAAACTGAGTAACATCTTGTTAAGGTTAACTGCATCCATATCAGGAGTCAACACGCATCAAGACAAAAAACACCGAACACTATCGATTGAATAAGGCATCAGAATAAATCCTAAGCAAAGAAAGCATATCCCAGAGTCAGAAAAAGGTTCTATGATTCGATCTCCAATCGGAAAAATAACGTAAAAAATTAAGATTGAAGTACAGGAGTCAAACTAACCTTTAAATTTGCAGCACAGCAGTACATTACTGTTAATGGGGATCATGAATTTTGGTCATGATTAAACCATGCACAGGCAATGGTTTGCATATTTCGCAGTTGCTGAGCATGTTACACAGAAGGAAGATGTTAATAAAAGAAACTTGAGAAATGGTCACAGCTAGATTCAAAGACAGAATATTACAGCGGAAAAGGAAAATGTATAAGGTATGTAATGAAAAATCCTCTGGTATACGTAAACAGTGAATATTTGACAGCATTGCCGTAAAATACTAAGGATACCTCGACAAATCAGAGAATAATAAACCAACACAAGTTTATGTTTTGCTCAAAGAAATAAATGCGGCAATACCGCAGAAGATGAAAAATAAAAAAGAGAAACATACCATATTGAAACCTCGACAAATCAGAGAATAATAAACCAACACAACTTTATGTTTTGCTCAAAGAAATAAATGTGGCAATACCGCAGAAGATGAAAAATGAAAAAGAGAAACATACCATATTGAAAATTTATGCAAGTAAAGCCAAAACTTAATGGACCTTAGGTAAAAAAAGATTGAAGATTTCAACCAAATTTCCGTGGTGATTATGAAACAAGAGTGTTAAATTCAAAAAGTTGAAAACAAGTTAGCATTATTGTAACCACAGTAGCAGAACATGAGATATAAATGCGATTAATCACTGTGCTTGGCCCAAAATGCTTTTTGCAACCCAGTTTTTTGACATTTTTTTCAGCAAATCTATCCGCAAAGCCTCGCATGATGCGGTGATTTGAAATGTTGCCTACAATTTAAAAAAACTTAAATACACCCAAAACTTTAAAAAACCTAACCCTAACCCTCCTCTATGGTAGGTGTTATATTTGACATTCATTAGAACATAATATTTTTAGCCGCGAAATATGGTGAGAGTATTTCACATTATAATTCCCTAATAATCTACCCTTGGATCAATACCTTGTGGGCCAAACACAAGAAGAGGAAACATTCATGCATTTTTTAGCCCTCGCACTACACATGGAACACAAAACACGTTAGAGAGTACCAACTGAAAAAATATTGTTCATGAGCAAGCAAAGAAAGCAATATACAACTTTTGTTACTACTCTAGCTTGTTGTTTAATGTGGCCAGATCTCCATACTGACAAAGTATGGTGGATGCAACTTTAATTGCAAGTTTTGGGTTCATTGTCCCATCATACGAGGCTTTGCAAACTAATTTGTTGAAGGATGTTGTACAGAATGTGAGCGATGTTTTTGCAAAATATCTCACGGAATGAAAAAAATCAAAGGGCACTTTCATGTCAGATAGATGGACAAATAGTCGCACACTTATCAACTTCCTTGTGTCTTGTGACATTGGCACAGTTTTTCTTTAAAGTGTCGATTTATCTGAGTTGATAAGATCGAGCAAAACAGTCTTTCATCTATTTGATGAGGTTGTGATTGAGGTGGGGCAACAAAATATAGTCCAATTCATTATAGATAATGTTGATTCTCGTGTGGCCGCTAGGAGGCCTTTTATGGACAAATATGGATCTATGTGTTGGACTTCGTGTGGGGCACATTGTTTGGATTTGACCTTGAATAACATAAACAAAATTTCATGGGTGAAAGAGGTTTTACAAAAAGCCCGCACAATCACCAAGTTCATATACAATTACACAAAGGCGCTTAGTATAGTGCACACATTCATGGCAAGGAACTTCTTTGCCAAGGGTGACAAGGTTAAAAACCCACTTTCTTGTGTTGCAAACTCTTTGCCAACAAAAATGAATTTAATACGAATGTTAATTTCAACTGAGTGGGTGGAATCTTCTTTTGTTAAACATATGGAGAGCAAAATGGTGGCTGACTAAGTTTTCTCACCGTCTTTTTGGGAAAAGATAGAGAAAATTGTGTTATCCGTTGAGCCTCTAGTTCAATTTTTTAGACTTGTTGGGGATAAATCCCCAATCGGTTATTTATACGAGGCAATTGATAGGGCCAAAGACGCCATTAAGAGCAAATTAGAGAATAACAGTGCCAAGACCATGCTGTTATGAGAGATAGTTGATAAAATATGGGATCAAAAAATGCATTTTCCCCTCCATACAGTTGGGTATTTCTTGAATCCAACATTGTTCTTTAGTGGCTCATTTCAAGATGATGCAGAGGCCACAAACAGCCTATTTAAGTACATGGAAATAATGTTTCCTAGGGATCTTTTGAGACAACTATGGAAGAGTTTCCAATGTACATGCAGGTAAGGGATTTCTTCTCTAGTAAAGCAGCGATCACAGGAAGGAAGACCTTCAAACCAAGTAGAAAATTTTTCTACATTACGATGAAGTTGTTAAATTTTGATAAAAAAGCCCTTCAAACTAATGTTGACAAAATTTGTTCTTGCAACACAATGGTGGGATTTCTTTGGCAAAGAAACCAAACACCTTCGCTAGATGGCAATGCATATTTTGAGTCAACCATGCAGTTCACCCTCTTGCAAGCATAGTTGGAGTGTGTTTGAGCATATACAATCCAAAAAATGCAATCGACTCAATGAAGAACAAATGAATGATTTGGTGTTTGTCCAACCACAATCTTTGCTGAAAGATGAAGAAATCTCAAGGTTAAGAAATGTTGCATTTCTAATTCTCAATTCATATGAAAAGTCGATTTATATTATTGTAAAGAATTATTCATCGAAGTCGTTAATATATACGTTCTATTTGATAATGTTAAATACCATTAAGGAAGATCAGCAGATTGACCTTGACGAAATCGATTCAGAATCCGAATGGTTTGAAAATAATGATGAGCCTATTTCTGATGAAATTGACTTTGACTTGTTAGAGAAGGTTGGGTACGACACCAAGGTCGTCTCTTAAATCAAAAGAGGCTCTAACCCTTGAGCTTCAACATATAGACTTGGTGATCCCTTAGTCTACCTCGTTGCCAATGGCTCCCTCCCCTTTTTTGTTCCTTTGTAAACGACAATAGTATGTATTTTGAAATGCAAAAGTAATAAAATTTGAATAATATGAAAATTAATGAAAGAAAAAAATTAACTAATTTTGATGACGTACAATCTCATTCATCTGAAATGTTTAATATGTATCTCTATGCAATTGAAATGCTTAATATGTATTTCTATGCAATTAAAATGCTTAATATGTATCTCTATGCAATGGAAATGCCTTTAAATTTTTTTAAAAAAATGTTTTTTCTCATTTTTCCACATTTTTTTGGCAGTTTTATGTTTTTTTTATTTTTCTCAATTAATCACAATTTTTTGAAAAACACTTAAATTTTGAAAAAATGATTTTCCCCAAACAATTTATGCTACTATGTAATATAAAAAATTGTCCTCGTAGAAAGAAATAAATTATATTAATGTCCACAAATGACCAAAAGTAGTACAATGGGACTCGAGAATACACCCAAATACAATAGAAAGTGCTAGGGTAAAAGGACCCTAGGAACAACGAATAACTAAATAAAAGATGAACAAAAACACAGAAAGTAAACGAGGGGTAAACCCAATTGTAGGAACACAACAAAAAATAGTAAAAAAATTGAATAAAGACCTTCAAAACAAGGAAAGAAGAAATCCCAAGGTTGAAGATAAAATTGTGGAAGGCATTTTCAACTCTAGAAGTAAATCCCTCCATAATAAGATATCAAAGATGTAGAGAGAAAATGTTTTCCTAGGAAAATAGAAAGCCAACAAGTAAGATTCCCCATAGAGCACAAACAATGCCCATGAAGCCATGAAGAAAATGAAATATTTATCAAATTGATAAGGATGACCTGGCCAAAAAAGATGAAAATTTCCAAATTACAAGACCATAACTAAATCCTCACCCAAGAAAGCAGACACTAGGTAAATGAAGACACTTCTTCATGAAGCTCAATTGAAGGTTATAAATAAACAAACAAGCACGAAAATTGAAAAGTCAATTTGAAAAAAGTTTGAAAAGCTTACGACTTAGAGAGAATCAAAGAGGACTAGAGAAAATTTGGATATCATTACACTACAATACGAAGAAAAGAAACAAAGGACAAATGAAGGTGATCTATGTGGCAATTCAAGGCAGTGTTTTCGCAGACTAACTTGCCAAGGGCCAACTCCGCACCCTTTAGGGCATCTGGCTAAAATTCCAAGGGAAATTTCCACTCTGAAGGGCATTGAAAATGAAAAATACGAAAAAATGTGAAAAAATATAAATATAAAAAATACCAAATTTTGTATTATTATTATTTTCAAGTCACAACACCTCTCAATTTCTTGGGATAATGCTTGTCACAGGACTCTTCAAATTCAAAGGCAAATCACTTCATATTCTATTTTTTAGATTGTTCATTACCTACTAACCTTAAATATGAAAGGAATGAATTGTCATCCAAATGTAAAAAAACAGAAAAGAGTCTTTTCACATCTCTTCTCAGAGATATCTACCCTCTTCTAAATTACCTTTGGCTTCAATAAAGCTTCATCTACAGTGCAATATTGTTATTGTTGTGTCTGATTCCTTGATTTGGTTCATTATTTTTATAGCACATCAAATTTCTGCTATTTGATATGTTGTCTGTTGGATTTCCAATTAGATCTGGATCAGAAGGCAAGAAGAAAGCTTGAAAAAATCAAATTTGAGATTTAAGAACATCATGAGGTTAGAAGAGGTTCTCCTTGAAACAAGAGAGAAGGAATAACCAACACCGTGAGAAAAAACCTTTGAGAATTTGATGTCGATGCTCAAAGAGTGACACCTACAAAGATCAAGCAACATTGACAACTTCACCATCGCCAAAGTCAACAAGCAAGACAACATCAACTATATTAAATCTTGATTATCACACAAGTTGACAGGAAAGACAGCAATAAGTGCATCGACATCCACACTTAAAAAAAACCATATAACACAAAGGTATGTATGTGCAGTCAAAACAAACCACTTTGCAATAGGATATTATAAAGACCAAGATTAATAGTAAAATGGCAGAAAGACAATTGTGGGGCACGGAAGAGAATGATAAGCATTTATGTGAACAGATTATCCACAATGAAAAGTAATAAGCATCAGCAATGGATGGATGATCAAGCATGTCGACAATTGAACAAATAACAAAGATCACCTGATATTCAGTTTCATTAGATGTTTCAAGGATGAAGCATTTTGAGGAGGGTCAACCCATTCGTCATGGAAAATTATGTAGTGCTTTAGAGCACTCCCTTGTAAAAGCTTAAGCTTTAGTTTTCTTCTTGCTTAAGGTATCGCCTTAGATGATCAAATAAAGCTTTGCAGGGTTCATGTTGATCCCCACCTTTGTTGATATTTTTCTGATCAAATTTAAGCACCTGCAGGCAGTCTTGTTCGTTAGTGCAGGAAATGACATGTGGACATCATCTGCCCCGTACGATTCATCTCATCCAAATGGACACAGATCAGAGGACTCAAGTGACATGAGCCTCATGGCTCCCAAACCTTCCGCTTGCCATTGATTGCTTTTAATTGAAATAAGTTGCTTCCCAGCTAAATACTTTGTGGCTTCTATATATATAAGGTGATGGCCTTTCATTATGCTTTTGATGGGATCTAGCAATCGCATGACACCTTGACAACTTGTGCATCATCGGATAAGTGTCATTGTGTACGATTGGACAACAATCAAAACATTAGGGACTGACAGAACTTGACAGTCCCCAAATGTTCCCCTTGTTGTCCATCTATGAGAGATCATTGGCGCAAACATAAGTGAAAGCTTTTATGAGAATATATAAGGTGCCATCCTTAAAAACAATATTCAGTGGACCCTAGCACCTAAAGTGAATAAAAGAACATTTTGCCATCCACAACAGCGGCGATCAAAGTTTTGAGAGATTGTCAGAGTATGTCAATAGCTTGGCTTTCCCTTTATCGTTAATCCCTACACGTCGTATCTGATCCAATGGCACACAACCTTGAACATAGGAAAGGAAGGCTGTGAATATATAAAGGAATACACGACCTCTCCGCCATTGGTCTAACAAAGAGAAAGTCGAAGATACACCTGTTTTTAGGAGGTTTTCTATTACGAGATTTTGTCGATGCCACATCTGAACAAGATAAGGAATCATGAGCATAAGAATTGAGGAGAACCCCACGAGGAAGAATTCAAATCATTGCTTTGAGGTGATGCAGATCATTCAGCATTTTTAGAATATCTTCTCTCGCAGCCCGACATTTGTTCTGCATGAAAAGTTGTAGGGTAGAAACTTGTGTAAATGGCATGTTGTGGCTCGACCAACTTTCCCTGTCGGTTCTATATATTGAGCTTCAGTTCTGTCTAAAGGGTATTTTGTCCTTTTTCTTAATCATAACAACTATAAGGAGTTTCTTCATGTATTTCAGCCTTAACATTTTTCTTTCCATGTTTGATATTAGTTGGTCTCAAGAGCTATTTGCAGCTGTGTATAATTGAAACAATTAATAAACATTTTGTGGTTATTCTCTTGCCCCTAGTCTGGACTTATATGTAGATGATTTGTTAATTGCTTTACTCCTTTGGACAGGCAAAGCTAATACCATTTAAGCACATCACCTTTTATTTTTAAATTTGTGTATCTCCTCTTACCCCTTTTTCAACCCAAGCATTTTAGATAGCGCTAAATTAGGGGAGTCGGGGCCTCCCATTGTGATCCATCTCAATTGTGGACACTCCCCTAGAAGATAAACAAACAACCAAACCAACAGATCAAAAAATTTGGCACGCCAGGTAGGTCCACTAACAAAGTTTCAAAGATATCAATCTCAAAGATTCAAGCCACTGGATGCCAAAACATATAGTGTTGGGATCTTTGTATAAGAGACTACGATTTAGATTTATTCATTCCATTATCGTGAAAGGGTATTACCAAGACTTGGTGAATGTCTTGAAGAGCAGTATCATTAATAACCTGGTGAATCTGCAGAAATGATAAACCCATTAAACTTTGAGAAGAGGATCTAGACTAAACCCAGCATAAAGATATCACAACAGTTGTAAGAGTCAAGCCTTTAACAGCTTGGGACTCGAGAACCCCACTAAATATATTGCGCTTGAATCATATTCCTTCATCGGCCTTGAAGGCACTTACTTCACAAGAGATAACTCTACGACCCCCATAGACCAACATTAGGATGTGGCTTATCCCTGTGTCATGCACCATATTACAAAGCTTGACGTAGCCATCTGACTACACAAGCATCCTTCAAGGAAAATGCCCTAGCCTGGTTTGGAAGCTTGATAACCAAATCCATTGATAGTTGGGATGAGATGGGACATGCTTTGTACAATCAGTTAAAAGAGAAGGGAAACAATGTGTCTCTTGTGGAAGAGCTCACCACTATAAAAAGAGCTCAAATGGAGTCTAGCTCTAACTTCAACATCAAGTTCAAGAAAACATGGGAGAGAATGTCTATAGAAGTTCCCCCTATTCCTAAGATTTTTATGATAATTCAATCCATGGGAGGGAACACCTTTCATGTAACATATGACACTACAATCCTAGCCAAGAATCCTTATCCAAGCTAGAAAACTCACCCCTAGGCCTGCCATGCCCCTTTTTCCTCAATCCCATAATTCTCTATTGACCTCAACAATTCAAACCACCCCTAAACCTCTTACTTCCATAGGAACTCAAGCATCTACCTCCCAAGGTTGAGGGGGCCTGGATGAGATGAAGAACCTATTAAAGGTTTCTCCAAAAAGCTAGTAGCTATCAAAAGGCAATAGACTCAAAATCCAACTACGTCCTGCTATGGAAATAAAGTAGGCCTAACAAATTCCAACCTACACCTCAAAACCAGCAAATCGTTGCGACCCAATTGATCTCAAGATCTCAAGGAATTCCTCCTTACCAAAACAATCCGAACAAAGCAATAGTCCCTGTGCAGAAAAGTTAGGCAAAGGACCTGAAATTTTGGTGTTATCCTTGCAACTTGGCATTATTGGCTATCATGAGCAAGCGCTCATAGCACAATATGCATTAGGCCAACAACCTTAAGAAATACTATGGATTCAAGAAGCTACTATTGTTCCCATTGAAGGTGCCCTAGCATATTGGGAGGAGAATGACTTTCACGCTCTAAAGGAAAAACCACGGGTTTCTACAAACCCTCAGGGCCAAATAACTTCCACAAAGGCATGTCAAGCCAATAGCCTAGAGATATGCAAAAAGAAACCTCTTCCTTTCTATGTTACCTTGATCATAGGTAACCATTTGATTCATAATTGCATGTTTGAGTCCGGAGCTAGTAGCAAAAAAAAGCCAAAGAAGGAAGCAAATTTTCAAGGTCTAACATATACCACTACTAGAAAGAGTGTCATTCAAATAGACGGCCCAACAGTAAAAACAATTGGCATCATCAAAGATCTCTCCTTAGCGCTTCAAGCCTATATGCATGTTAACATTCTACAACATTTTGTTGTGCTAGACCTCCTGTCTATGTTTGAGATTTGTTTGTCAACGGATTTTACATGTAAGGTTGGTGGATATTTATCCCTAGATTGGAAGCACATGTATTTAAGGACTCTGTAATGAAATTACCATACCACTTGCATAGAATCACAACAATAGATCACAAAATAATTGAAATAGAGCAAAATATTTGAATATATGATGAGCCACTTCGAGGAGAAACCTCCTGAACCTTACAATAAGAACATAATTCGCAATATGATGATTAAATACTCACCACTACCTCCTATATAGACCCTACTTATGTTATAGATACTACCTAGGCCGACCCTACTACCAATATGAAGCCATAGAAATGATCATATGACTTAATTAAAGGTTATGCTAGCCATAAGTTGACCACACATATCCCATTACACGTTATAGGCTAAGGGCATGGCATGCCCCCTCCTTCAAACAAGCGTTGTCCTCAACATTGACTATATGTGGTGCTTTTCTATGAAATCTACGTCCTCCCATGTCATATCATCTCTCAACAGGTTCTTCCACTTGATATGATAGTCGGTGATCACCTTCATCTACATCATCTTAAAGCGAGTTTGGATAATATCCTCTGGTTCCAAGATGATTCTTCCTTCTTCATTAAGCTCACGCAACTCTGTTTGTGTGAGAATCTTCTGGTCAAAACATAAAACATGAAATATTGCGTGTTTTTGCTAAGGAAAGTAAGTTATGGTGGGGTTGCATGTGTTCCTTGACTACTCAAACCCGTGGTTGGACTTTCAAGGATGAGGTGATGGATGGTGGCTTGTAACCGCTAGAATCAGCACCTAAAGGTGCTTATTGATGGCCGGTAGGCCTATAAATATCGAGGCTAGTGACCATTTCTATGCATCATTAGGTGTTGTTTCTTGTAGTAGGAAACTGCAAAGCATACAGAAACAAATACAAGTTAGGCTAATATACCTTAATTCAATACTTATTTCAAAATTTTAAGGGTCCCATCCAAACAATGTCTCAATTCTACTGTCTACTTTCAGTGTACTGGGCATTTCAAGATATGGATTTTCATATATGTTATTTCTACTACAAATTTATTCCAATATTGCTCTTCTAGAAAATCAACCTTCTTAAAAAACTCTACCAATCATTTGTGAATAAAAAAATCAATAATTAATGGTTTAAAAAGGGCTCTACGCATAGTGATATGATATCCCCATCAACAAGCACAAACACACATGGATGCATCTACATAAAGTGGACAAACAATTGGCACGCACTTCTAAAGTTCTGAGTGCAGTAATTTGAAGCATAAAACTAATTTATAAAAACTTATAGTTTACGTAGCTTTAGCATAGTCATTTTCCATTATCAAATTTTGCTTTCAGCAAAGAATCCTGTAAACTCTTCTACATATTTTTAAAAAACTAACTATTACAAAGTTACAAATTCATTCCCACAAACTTTAAAGAAGAAAAACCAAATGCACAATATTTTGACCAAATGACAACTAGAATTCTTCCCATCAACCATCCTATTGAAACTTACAACAATTGAGAAGAAAATAATCCTGTATCATCCTCTAGTTTGCCTAGCCATGCCTGGCAAATACAACTGTTTGTAGGATATGCAGAAAATGGATTTTTGGAACAGATATGTGCAGCTCATCTGAATCCTCTATGGATTAAAAGAATGATCAAAAGTTTTGTCAGATTTCTTAGTTACAACTTCTCTAATAAGAAAGCGGTATGAACAAGATGTTGTCTTATAGAATCCAAAAATTGGAGAAAACCACCCCGCTTTTGAGGTCTGTAAATATTTACCAGCAAGTCAAAGAATCTCGTGCATGTTGAAAGTATGAATACATATCCACTCTCATAACTTGAAATATTCAAAATTTTACCTTGCATTTCAAAATTTTACCACATTTCACAAAATGCAAAGGGATCACTGCAGCTTACCAATGACATAAAAACTATTTTTACAAATGGAACGGGTTTTGAACAACACCAGGCTGTTGCTGGGATACGCCCCCCGGCCTGACGCCTCCTGTTCGGAGACGCCTCTGGCACGGGGACGTCCCGGGTACTCCCGGAGGCGCCCACCGGCATGCTGGAAACATCCGGCACGCCGCTGGGCGCCTCCGGGAGTACCCGGGACGTTTCCAGCGCGTACCCGAGGGATTTTGGCAGAAAAATGGCGATTTTTTTTTTTAAAAAACCTCAAAAAATCCTTTTAAAAAAAACCCTAAAAACTAGGCAACCCTAAATGTAAATCCAGTCTGAACCCAACCGTAAGTTTCTTATACTTTAAGTTATATTTTATTTATATACTTTCAGGGTGTTTGAGAGGGGTTTCGGACTGCTAGGAGCTATAATGCAAATTCTAGGTTTTGGAGGATCCTGTCATATTTCAGAGTTAGTCAGATTCCAGGGTTTTAGATTTTCAAACTTAGCCATATTTCAGGGTTTCAAGATTTCAAGGAGACATCATAGGAGGTATGAAGGCTGCATGAAGGGATGTATGCGTGATAGAATAGTATGAGAATATCTCCGACAAAGTGCCACAAGTCGATCCCACCCCATTCCCTATGCACCGCTTAAGGCATGCACTCATGAGATTCAATGCACCGATGAGCCCTTGTGAGAGAAAGTGTCAGTAAATGATAAAGTTGAAAAATAATGGGAGTGGCATTCATGATTTTGTGGACAATCGAGATGATTTATTCTAGATTTGAATGTACATCTTGTCTTTGAAGTAATGAATGAATGAATATTATGTATTTTTAAGTGTTTTATCATTTATAGACAAATATTTTCACACTATGTAGTTTCAAGTGTTTTACTAACAAAATGAGTAATATACAATATATATATATATATATATATATACACAAACGTACCCACGACGTATCCAAATCAAGGTTTTTGAAAAATGACGTACCCGCATACCCGAGACGTCCCCGTACCGTACCCGTACCCGTACCCAAACAACATAGACACCAGGCCATGGCCGACCTTCTCAACGCTTGTAACTCACTTAAGTGAGCTATAAGCATAACAATGTATAATATAAATTCTCAAGAAGGCATCAAATAATCAAAAAAAAACTATGTCTGAATATTACCGAAGATTACTGAGGGGAGAGGGAAGGGTAAGGGGAAGGGGAGGAGGCCCAATCGGAGCAGGTCCAAGCATGAGAATGGGTGGGTGTCATTGCCTCAGCATCTTCACAACCATATAATAAATGTCACTTTCTTGTTTTAAGTGATAGGCACATCATGATCAGGCTGCAGATATATATCTTGGCATGTCCAAACCTCCAACAACACTTATCAAAACAGAATATAACTGAAGGTTTTGTATTCAGTCTCAAGTTGGCAGCAGATACAACCGTTCATATTCCAATGCCTTTTTCATATTTACAAATTAAAAAAATTAGTATCAGCACTGTTTAAATGCCTCTTTGCCGTTACAAACATCTTCTCCCCTTGGCTATTCGAAACTTATTTCACTCATGAAAACCGTTCACTGTTTATAACTGCCAACCTATAGGCCAAATAAGATATTGAATAAAATTTTAAAAGAAATGCCAAAGGTTTGTGAGACAAATTTTGTTGGCAGACATCAAGAAAGATGACCCTAGATTAGCCTATTGACCAAATAAAATGCCCTGAATGGAGACCTCTTGTAAGAAGTCTCTCTTTTAGGCAGCAATTCCTTTGTCATATTCCCAAAAACTATTGAGTGCCTATCTACAATGTCCTGCCAATCTGGTTGTGTAGGTACCTTTCATTGTTATGCCTCTAATGAAAACAATTGTGCCGTAACACCATCCACGCCCTTTTAAAGAATCTTTTGCACTTTATGAGCGCTTACCATTTGTTGTGACTTTGCACACAACCCTTTCAATTCAAATTTCATACCCTCTGAATGAAACTGCATGAACAGCTCCTGGAAGTTCATCTCAATCATTCTAAAGGTAGTGAGCCATTGGACTCACAAAACAATGTTTGCACCACCCATAGGAATGGAAAACATAGGGCAATCTAGTATGCAGTCTCCCATGGTGAATTTAATACTATGTAACCTGAGCAACTAACTGTACTCCCATCTGCAGCCATGACCTGAAATTCTTGAGCTGAATAAACAAAACAATTCAAGCATGCAGCTAACTTATGATTGATGTTGCGAGCATTGCTCAAGTCAATCAATTTGGTCTTTCAAGGGACCCACTAACTTGAGGGTTTGTAGGGTGCTAATACCTAAAAGTGCATGGCAAGAAATGGTTGGAGATCTCCTCACAACTTCTCTAGCTTATCAACAATCACTGATGCTTCTTCGTCACCCTCTTATTTTGCATTCGCGCATTCAATGTAGAACAATTTCTTTTCGGCACATTTATGACCCCTACTATATTTTCCATCATAGTTAAAACATAACCCTTTTGCTCTTTTCTCTTCAATTTGTTGGGGAGTTAATTGTCTTGGTTAAGGAAATGACAATGCAACTATGTTAATATCTTTGATGCTAGTGAATGCATGTCTTACTAGTAGCAAAGAATTTTCCCTCTATCATGCGCGTCATGCTAATAAAATGAAATACATTAAGAGGATTAAACATGTGTGCCTCATGTTGAATGTGGTCCTTGAGTCCTCCAAGAAACAAGTCATTTAGGTTCTCATCTATAATCATCTCCACTCGCAAGGACAAGGTATGGAATTGATAAATATAAACCTTGACTGATCATATCTATCGCAACTTTGTCAATTGGCTAAAGTAGTTCTTCGTCACACTACTTTTATAGTGCGTCTACAACTCCGTAAAAATTGACCAAGTGGCACTAAGAGCCTCCTCCTCCTTTTGAGCACACAACCATCAATACCAGATAAATTGTTCAATTTCAAATATAAGGATGCCATGGTAAACATTTGCTCACATAGAATTTGATGTATATAAAAAAAAATCTTCAATTGGTTGATCCAATTGAGCGGATCCTTTCCATCAAACTTACACATGTCCACCTTTAGTAGTAGGTTCTAAAGCCTGAAATTAGTGCTAGCCATAGGATGAGGCTATGCAAAATTTGGATCTGGACTACATGTCTCATACATCCACCTTGAATCGGTCATGAGACTAACCGCTTATTGACAGAAGTCATGAGAGTAGCCAATTGTGTATTGATGGTTGCCATATCTCCTTTCAATTCTGAATGCATGTTGCGCAAATTATCATCTAGATCGCGCACTTTGTCTTCCAACAAAACAAACATCATATTAGTAGTTCCACTTGATCTGAACTCTGACTTTAACCCCTGTTTGTTAGGAGTTTTCCCTAGTGTGTACGAATTCTTACATCGGCCTCCAGTTTGTGGACCTATCATGTTGAGGCTTGACAATGCAGAATTTGATTTTAATCTTTGACCAAAAGTTTTCAAACTCAAGACGGCCTCAAATCCAAAATTGTGAAGAACAGACTCCTTGTAGATTTTTGCGATCTTTCCGAAAATATAAAGAAAACAAAATAATTCCAAAAATTGCAGCTTGTCGAGCGAATTTATGAAAAACACTAAATTTGCAATAACTCACTCAAAAATGATCACAAAAAGCTCAAAATTGGACTATAGCTTCCTTGAATAACTCTACAACTTCAATAAAAAATTGCGGACAAATTGGCAATAGTTTGTGAAGTATTGGCGATTCTTCAAAATTAGGGTTTTGATCACACTTTTGCCCAAATCAAAGCTCCAATACCACTTGTAATAAAATTACCATACCACTTGAGGGGAATCACAACAATAGATCACAATAAAATTGAAATAGAGCAAAATATTTGAATATATGATGAGCCACTTCCAAGGGGCAACCTCCATAACCTTATAATAAGAACAAAATTCACAATATAATGATCAAATACTCACCACTATCTCCTCTATATACCATACTTATGTTATGAATACTACCTAAGCCGACCCTACTACCAATATAAAGTTATATAAATGATCATATGACTTAATTAAACGTTAAGCTTGCTATAAGTTGGCCATACATATCCCAATAAACGTTACAAGCTAAGGGCAAACTTCATGTAGTACAAGGATGAGAATAGAGTTTAAACCAATTGTTACATTTAATGTGGAGACATATGAGGAAAGACCCATGGAGACTAATTATGTTGTCATGGGAGATGAAGACTTTGAGTGGTCAAGTATGGAAGCAACAGAAGATACCCAATGTTAGACACTAAATATGATCAGTGGGCAACAAACAAATGGGAAATTGATCCTTTTAATGACTTTGAAAATTTTGGAAAGGGCACCCATGGTGTGGAAAACAACATGGTCCAACATCCCAATGTCATCAATGAAGAATGGTCATATAGTGTTGTGTCATGAAATTTGAGGTTGATTTCACAATGATTCATCTTGGTGAGAGTCTATGAAATTACCATACCACTTGAAGAGAATCACAACAATAGATAACAATAAAATTGAAATAGAGCAAACTATTTGAATATATGATGAGCCACTTCCAGGGGGCAACCTCCATAACCTTATAATAAGAACAAAATTCACAATATGATAATCAAATACTCACCACTATCTCCTATATATACCATACTTATGAATACTACCTAAGCCGACCCTACTACCAATATAAAGTTATATAAAAGATCATATGACTTAATTAAACGTTAAGCTAGCTATAAGTTGGCCATACATATCCCAATAAATGTTACAAGCTAAGGGCAAACTTCATGTAGTACAAGGATGAGAATAGAGTTTAAACCAATTGTTACATTTAATGTGGAGACATATGAGGAAAGACCCATGGAGATTAATTATGTTGTCATGGGAGACGAAGACTTTGAGTGGTCAAGCATGTAAGCAACAGGAGATACCCAATGTCAAACACTAAATATGATCAGTGGGCAACAAACAAATGGGAAATTGATCCTTTTAATGACCTTGAAAAACTTGGAAAGGGCACCCATGGTGTGGAAAACAACATGGTCCAACATCCCAATGTCATCCATGAAGAATGGTCCTATAGTGTTGTATCATGAAATTCGAGGTTGATTTCACACTGATTCATCTTGGTGAGAGTCTCTAGATACAATTGCATATAATATGTTTCATTTACGATGTTTCGAGTCTCATACTAGACCCATCATCAAGTGCGCAACTTATGGTTGGGGAGGGATGTAGGATCTCATTCTACTTAAATATGCCATTTTATAGATAGTGGGAAAATAAAAAGAGAGGAAGGTCGGCTCTTCCATCTCAAAAAATTAGGTAATTTTATTTAATTAATAACCTAAGGGCTGACAAAAGACATAATTAGCCTTCTAACCATACCTAATATTTGACACAATTTGATACAATATATTTTAATTTCACGTAACATTGGTTCGTTAGGAGAATAATTGTCTTTTATTAACTATTAGGCTATTAATTAATTAAATTAACTAATTTTTGAGATGGGAGAGTCATCCTTCCTCTCCTCATTTTTTCCCTTTGTCTATAAATGGCAATTTAAGTAGAACAAGATCCTACATTCCCCCCAAGCATATGTTTCTTCCTTGATAATGGGTCTACTATGAGACTCAAAACATCAAAAATTAAAAATATCGCAAGTAGTTGTATCCAAAGATTCCCACCAATGATGTGTTCTACCAACTTGAAGATAAAGAATGCATCGGAATTAATACCAGTACTTGTTCGATAGTTGCACTAGGCCATGCCCACCCTCTCCGTGCAAAGTCTGTGTTGCCAAGTATTATTTACTACGACTTTAACTTTACACAATTGAACCATCCTTTTGAAGACACATGCTCTAATTCTGAATTGGAAATATTTTTACAAGATTTGTGTGAGGAACCACATTCTAAAATCAATAAAGCAATATGTGTGCCTCCAAGAGAGGATGTCAACCCGTGTGTAAATGAAAGAGAGCAGATTTATACAGCTCAACAAACCCTTAAGCCTAAACTGAAATTCTTCTACAAGATATATCAAAAGAGTCATGCTCTAAACAGAAAAGGGAAGAATGCTTGTGGAAGACCTTCATAAAAAGAAAATGCACATTTCCAAAAGAAGAACTCTCATCATCTTATGAGGAATTCGTGTTCCCGGGCAGTGTCACTGCATTCTCCACATCCCAAAGATTTAGTTCGAAATTCGCCGAACTTTAAAAATATCCAAAAAAATCGTTGAAATTCATCTAGAAATTTGTGACAAATTTAATCAAAAAAAACTTAAAATTTGTTAAAATACGAATGAAATTCATTGGAATTCATTTTTTTAGGGTTGTCTTTTTACAACTCGAGATTTTTGTCATTGTTATCATTTCATTATTTCCTTCTAGCGCTCGAGAGTCCTCCAAGGTGTTCCACGTTTTGTGTAGCCTGCATTAGGGTTCAAGGCAACACCAAATTGGGACTCTGCACTCTGAGTTGCGACTTCCCAACACCAACTCCAATCTCCAAGTGCCAACAATAGCTACAACGGCCCACGAGTATATTGATTGTAAACAATAAAGCAAATATCATAGTTACCAAGAGACGTGGGGGTATGGGTACCAGTACATGGATGGAGATGCTATTCAAATCAGGGTATGTGAGTAAATGGATAATGGTACGGCTAAATTGTATGTAAATGTTGTCACCAAAAAATGTGGGTATGAGGATTGGTACGTGGTCCTTGTCCCCATATTGGAGTTTCTTGGTAACTATAGCCGAATATACAGTCTACATAGTATTTGTTTCATTTTTCGTGGTGCCCCACTACCAACTACCAACTCCAAGTTTAGAGTCTAGATCACGATTTGGGAGGGTTCTAACTTTTAACTTTACAGTCTAGACTCTGCACTTGCAGAGAATTTAGCGTATAGTTTTTTTCAGTTTGCCTTTCTTTCTTTAAAATACAAATAATGTATACTTATTATAATTTATCGTCTCTATGTAGTGTGTAATTGTAAGCATGTAGGGTGCCATATTGTAGTGATGCAGTCTGTAAGTGTAAGTTTTCAATGTACATTGTAGTCTATAATATCAAATATGTATTTTGTGTAATTGTAGACTGTAGTCTATAAATGTATAGTTTTAATTTTCAATGTAATTTTTTTTGGTAAATATATAATAAATTAGATAATAGTTAATAATTTAATATAGTTGAAAGTTTGTAATTTGTTAGTATTTTTGAGTTATAATTCAGTATTGAGTGTTGTTGACAATCACAGTGCAACTTGCAATCTACGAACAGCAAACAATGACTGCACATAAAACATAGACTACCCTAAAGGCTACCTCAAACTTCAGTATGGCACCCCCAAAATCATCAACAAAAAGATGATATGAACCATGAGAGTCAATCTAACGTCACTTGCAAGTTATGTCAACACTCCTTTACAGCGACATTAACAAGGGTAATGGACCATCTTCTTAGCATATCAGGAGGTAAAGGAGATGGTGTTGAAGCATGTGCAAATGTGACACCTGAAATAAAAGCAACTTTGGAGAAAGACTACAATAGTTCACTAGTAGCATCTCAGAAAAGGACACAAAAAAAGCAGCTAATCCAAGAGGACCTTTATAAGTCCAAATATCATACATCTTACTCCTCTGGCATGTCCACAAGCTCAACAATGCCAACAAAAAGTGGTAGGGCAGCAACATTGAAAAGTTTATGAAAACCTGTAGAAAAAGAGCAGGTTGATGATGCATGGGTTGATTTCTTTTACGAATCAACGCTTCCATTTAATGTTGCTAGGAGCCCTTATTTCAAAAATGTTGTTCAACAATCAATAACATTTGACAGAGGGTACACTACAACAAGTTCAGAAGTTCTGAGGACAACTCTTTTGAAGAGCTCAAAAGAGAGGGTCACTGATAAATTAGCAAGCATTAAAGAATCTTGGAAGTCAATAGGTTACACCATTTTGAGTGATGGTTGGTCTAATATATGCCAAAGGCCATTGATCAATGTGTTGGTCTATTGACCTAAAGGTATTGTATTTCTTAAGGTAAATGATGCCATGGAACATACAATAACTTTTGAGTATATCTACAACATTTTGGATGAAGCAATTATTGAAGTTGGTGCAGAAAATGTGGTCCAAGTTGTTATTGATAGTGCCAACAATTGTGTGGGGGCAAGAAAGTTGTTATAAAAAAAATACTCACATATTAATTGGAGCCCTTGTGCAACGCATTGTATTGATTTATTACTCTATGACTTAGCCAAATTTCCTTGGGTACACAAGGCAGTGCAAAGAGGAAGAATAATTGTGAATTTCATAAAAAAATCATTGCCTCACATTGAGCATATATAGGAGGCATGCAAGCAAGGAGTTGTCGAAGCCATGTGACACAAGATTTGCTTATTTTTTTATCACTTTAAAAAGAGTGGTTGAAAGTGGTTGAGCAGAAAGGAGCTCTTCGGTTTGTTGTTTGTAGCAAAGTGGGAAGATTATGTTCTTGCAAAAGGTTCTAAAGGTAAAATTCTAGAGCAAATCATCCTAAGCCATGATTTTCGGAAAAATGCAAATGAATTTCTAAAAATGTGTGCACCCATAGTTCGCAAGCTTCGCATGGTTGATGCTGACATTCATTTTATTGACATGGTTTATGAGAGTATGGACCGTTGAAAAGAAGCCATTCAAAAGGCTTTCAATAATGTAGAAGCTGAATATAATGAAATATGCGATATTTGTGATGGGAGATGGAAAATGATGCATATTCATTTGCATGCAACATGATGTTATTTGGAGCCCACACTATATCACATTGAGAGAGAGAGTGATTGTGAAGTCATGGGTGGCATTTATGCAACGATTGAAAAACTTGTTCCTAGTCGAGATATTGCAAAGAAAACAAGAGAGCAACTCAAGGCATACCGGAGAGGAGATGGGTTATTTGGAACCCAATCAATAATATATGACAAAGAAGACATGGATGGAGATGAATGGTGGCGACTCTATGGGGCAGACACCCCTGAGCTACAACATTTTGCAATTCGAGTCTTGAGTCAAGGAGTAAGTGCATCAACATGTGAAAGGAATTGAAGCAACGTTGACTATGTTCAATTAAAAAAATAAGTTGTTATCAAGAACACTAGGGGATCTTGTTTATGTTCGCAGCAATTTGCGATTGAGTATGAAAAAAGTGACAAGAGATGCATCCTCTAAGAAGAAGAAGCTTCAAGATTTTCTACAAGACTCTTCTAATGAAAATGAGGATGATTTTCTTGGTGCTGAAGAAGAAAATGAAGGTAATGAAGTTGATAATGATGAAGCATCTAATGGTGATATTGAGCCCAACGCCCTAGACGATCTAGAGCTTTTTGATGTAACAAGTGGGCCTTAGCCCTCTCACTCTGATGATGATCTATAAGTTTTTAAAAACATTTTAAGTTATGGTATTACTATTCTGTATTCAGCGTGTTTTTCATATTTTTTTTATTTCAATCAATTTATGATAAATTTTGAAGTCTGAAATTTTGGACATATTCTGTTCTATTTGACAGCAAGAAGAGAACACAAATTGATATGAATCTAAATTAACTTGTATGTTCTGATTCTATATGGTAGTATTTCTCCATTAAATTAAGTTCTGATTTTAAATTAAGTTATTATTTTACGTTAATCTCACAGCAGGAAGAGAAGGCAAATTGCTATGAATCTAAATTAGTTATCATTAAAGCAAAGTTATTTTGACATGTTTGTTTATATGAAATGTGATGTTTTTTGAATGGTGGGTTGGTATATTTTAAAAAAACCAGTATATTTCTATTAGCCGAATTTAATCTCAAATTTTTCAATTCTGAATTTTTTCGGATTTTTTTACTTGGCAAATTCGAACACGAATTCAAATGCGGCGACTATGTTTCCCGCGAGGTTGTGGTCAACAAGATTTATCTCTTAGGACCGAACACAGAAAACGGTACATGGAGGAAATGCAGCTTTCTGCCCCGCACTTTGAGAGAGATCGAGAAGTTTCATGTGCTATATATAACCAGCAGATATGGGAGAACCAAATCAGTTTATAAGTGCCATGGATCACATTCTTGAAGGATTGGCACGCGAACCTGTCCCCCCTTCAAGACGAAATTACCGAAGAAGATGAATGCAGCAAAATGAGTAAAAGGGGTCTCTCACATTTAGATAAAAAGAAAATGCTTATGGAAGAACTTTATAAGAAAAATAGCTCTCAGACGACAATGACAATAAAAAATGATATGTTCTACATCTAGAGACCCTGACAAATAGAAAGCAAAGCTTCAGATATTTCATATGGTTCTGGGGACCGTTGTGCATTTCAGGCCAAACTTTGGGGAACCCCTACTACTTACTGATGCTCAGCAACAAAGAACAGACATTTTTAATGATAAGAGAGCACCATTCATGCTCAACTATGGCTATGCCCAAGAGCTTCTACCTCCTGAACTGTGGATTGATAGCCTACCTGGAGCATAACAGTATTCAAACAAAGGTGATAATTGTACAAAAGAGAGAGCAGCTTCATAACAACAAACACAGGAAGGCGAAAGGATGTATGTACTCCTTGTTCTTTTCTCTATATTGTATACGGTCAATCACTTGTATATTCAAATTAATATTATGGAGCTTACTGCTACAAAATGGCAGCTATTCAGCATTTCCTATAGATGCCTTTGTTCTAGCAGTCAGAGGTAACGGTGGGTCATTCTCACAAGTGGTTACATATCATGCTAAAACAGTATCTTGCTAAAATATCTTGATAAGATAGAGCCATTCAAAAATAAGAAAATCAACCAAGACCCGTCACTACAGACCTGAATCCCAAGTACAACAGTTATGATTGCCAGTTTAGAGTCCTTTCCACTGTTGGATGAGAGCGGAAACAAACTTTGGGCAGGGATCAAGAACTGAATTATTGTCTATAACCTCAACTCCCACTCTCGTTTCACATTTGTCTAAAATCCATTTGTGGAATAGAGGGAGGTACAACACACTTATCCCAATTTGGCTAAAGTGGATCCCCTTTTGGCAGACCTCGAGTTGAGAGATGGCAGATCTAACAGATCATTAGGCACTTCAAATGGCTGAGAACTGAGTTCACTTTTCAAGGAAACCTAAAGGATTTTCTCCTTCTGACTGAGTGTAGCTCTTTGCAGCCTTTTATTTGAAGCAGATGGACAAAGGTCGATCCTGGATTTCAATTTATAGGTGCCGCAATGAACCTCATTGAACACAATTAACTCCCCAAAATGGAAGGGAGAGTAAAGATGCATTGTAAGAGAGTTTGTCTTCACCTTATTCCCAGGACTAGGGAGACGACCATGGTTCCTAAGCAAGAGTAGCAGTGGAATAGGAGGAACCAGGAAAAATGTTTAGCAACATAATCACATGTTGTTGCCCCGCGAGTCAACCTAAAGAGTTCTCAATCAATTACCTCTTCGCACATATGCTCTTTACCCCTGTTGTGTTCTAGCGAATACTGGCAGAAGGTGTGGTGCAATGCACTCCTTTGGCCCCACAGTAAATCAAACACGTGAGTAGAGCATTCTTTCATTTGTGCTAGAAGGATAATATTTCCTGGAGAAAATTTGTTTCAATGGCTCCCCAACCCACCTTGCGCAAGAGACGTGTTAGGTAGCTTCCCACCTGACTTCAAGAGGAGAGTGACGCTATGGATGTGTTTCATTCATGGTGGGAGCCTATAAAACAAGGATCACAATGCTTTCCAAGCTATCTATCAAGCATACCAGACATCAAGCTACACAAACTCTAACAAGAGGACAACAATTTAAAGATGAAACTCTTATAAGTAGGGGTACCTTTTCCTCAACCTCTATGAGGTTATCTTCTTGTCTCCCTTCCTTCTATTTCAGGGGATTTCTCAAAATATGTCTCATCTTTGATCTGTTACCTAAAGAACAAGGCGAGTCCTGTAATCTTTCAAGCAATAATGTGGTGTGAATTACTAGAAATGTAGTGCTTCAGAGCACTCCCTTGAAAAATCTTAAGCTTCGGTTTCCTTCTTGCTTAAGGCGTTGCCTTAGATGTTTAGAAACATCCTTGTAGACTTCATGGCAATCCCCACCTTGGTTAATATTTTTCTCGCCGAGTTTAAGTGCTTGCAGGAAATCACAAGTGGACATCATCCTCCCCAAATGATGCAACATCTCATCCAAATGGACATAGATCAAAGGACTCACGTTTGACATGAACCTGATGGCTCCTAAACCTTCCACTTGCCATTAGTTGCTCCTAATCAAACAATGTCGCTTCCCCACAAAGTCCTTTGTGGCTTTTATGAGAATATATATTAGGCGACAACCTTTCATTATGTTTTTCATGGGACCCAACAGTCCAAGAATATTTAGATAAAAGGCATGACACCTCAGCAACTTCCACACTGATGGATGAGTGCCATCATACAACAATCAGAACACTATGGACTGATAGGTACCTAATAATCCCCAAATATTCCCATTGTCGATGATTTGTGAGAGATCAATGGCATGGACATGGGTGAAAGTTTTTATGAGAATATATAATGCCCATGCCTTAACAAGAATATTATGTAGGCCCTGACCCCTCAAGTGAATAAAATAATATTACACGGTCCACATGGGCAACGACTGAGGCTTTAAGACATTGTCATTAGATGACAATAGCTTGGGTTTCCCTTTTATCATTGATCCCCCTACACAGCGTATCTGATCCAACAGCAAGCGACCATGAACATAGGAAGGAGAGGTCATGAATATGTAAAGGAGACACATGGCCCCTCCATCCTTGCTCTGGCAAAGAAGGTCAAAGATGAATCTGATTTTGGGCGGCTTTTTGTTACGGGAATCTGTTGATGCTCCATCTAAACAAGATAAGAGGAAATCTTGAGCATAAGAATAGAAGAGATCCCCACGAGGAAGAATATGAATCATTGATTCAAAGTGATGCAGATCATCCAGCATGTTTAGAATATCTTCTCTCACAACCCAACATTTGTTTTGCATGAAAAGTTGCAAGGTGGAAGTTTGTGTAGATGGAATGTTGTGTTTCGACCAACTTTCCTCTTTGTTGTATGTATTGAGCTTTGGGTTATATCTAAAGGGTCTTTTGCTTTTTTTTGTAATCAAAACAACTATAAGGAGTTCCATTGTGAGTTTTAGCCTTGACATTTCTCTTTCCATGTTTGATATTAGTTGGTCTCAAGCTATTTTCAACTGTCTATAATTGAAATATTTAATTAAAAAAAATTGGCTATTCTCTTGCCCTTAGCCTGGACTTATTTGTGGATGATTTGATATAGTTAAATCATTGAATCTCTTGCCTCTTGCATCTTGTTGTAGATGACTAATATCATATCAAGCTAAAGTAGTTTTTATGTGTTTCATTCCTTTGGACGGGCAAAGATGACAATATTTTGGTATATCGCCTCTTATTTTTGCATGTGTACCTCCTCTTACTCCAAGCATTTTAAATAGCACTAGAGTACGGAAGTCAGCCTGATCAAGAAGTCACCTTGGTTAAACCTGCCAGGGCCTCCCATTGTGATCCATTTCAAATGTGGGTGCACCCCTAGAAGATTAAAAAACAATCAAACAGGCAGATCAACACGTTGGTTACAAGAGATTAACCATGGGGTTAGGCCTTGAAAGACAATATATAGTGAAGACATCGGTAAATTATAAAGAGTAATAATTATCAAATTATTTTTTGTCATCCCATTAAGCACCCCAATTCCTCCCATTTGGGTGGGGTTGTTCCCACCTTGTTATATAGGGGAATTTCCCCATCGTTACTCAACTCCAATCATATTTTTTCAGTATTTTTGGCTGTAGTTATTGTTAATGTATTCACCAACCTAATAGCAAGAGCCAGTTTGTGCTCAACATTGTTTAACAATTCCTATTTGTTAAAAAATTTACGGATAATTCAATAAATTGTTTAAAAAGCCAACTAGTATAATAAAATTTATGGATAATTCAATAAATTGTTTAAAAAGCCAACTAATATTTATTATACTTATTGTGATGCTGTTAAAAATAATTTATAAAAAATTATATTTATACCTGTCTTAGATATTCATTAGACCAGCATACATCATGCATTCAACCCCTACATCTTAATATGAAATATCTTACATTCATTTGAGTATGCCAAGTTACTGTGCTTTACAGTATTATATCATCATCCATCGTACATTTAACTTTTATATTAATATCTTAATATCAACTATTTTACACTCATAAGAGTGTCTTAACCATTCAACCCTTAAATCTTAACATCATGATTTTACATTCACTTGAGCCCTTTAACCTATTTGGTTCAAACCAAGTGCAGAATTAAATTATCACCCATCACACATCAACCTTTTACATCTTAATATCAACTAATTTGCATTCTCTTGATTGAGTTATCCCATTACGTCCAAACTAAGTAAAGCATATTATTATTTCAGGTCTGCTCAACCTAACAGTCACATTTCTACAGAGGGCACTAAAAAGAATAATCAGAGTAAAGATAATAGATGTCAATTAAAGAAAGACAATTTAACAGTTTATGTAATTATTGGGACTCTGAGAACATTTACAGTTGATCAATGGTATTATTTCCATGGTCACACACCTCGAGGAGTGACTGATAACTCAGAGCACAGAAACCTCTTTTAAGCCAAAACTCAGTACAAAAAATTATCCTCAAAACACACATATCCATAACATCCAAAAGCACCTACTTATCTCACTTAGCCATTGGGTGTGAAGATATGTAATCAATTGCAAGGCTGCACGAATCAATTTTATCGGCCTCCTTGTCTGGAATCTCCAATGCAAACTCCTCCTCCAGAGCCATCACTATTTCTACGGTATCCAAGCTGTCAAGCCCTAAATCCTTCTGGAAGTTAACAGATGGGGTCACCTGCCATGCAAAATGCAGGAAGCAATTGGTCACTATTTCATAAAATTTAGGCGTTATTAGCTCCCCTGCCCATGGAGTAACAACTCCCATACCCTTCCAGCAACAAAATCCTATATAAGTTGAATAATATTCAGTGGACATATATGTTTTTTGGGCATATTTTAAAAAGTGTGTATTCAAACCTGATTCAATGAGGCATTAACTGCGATGTGACCCGAGTTCAAACCCGAGGGGATGCCCTGGTGTGTTTTTCCACATTGGACTAGCCAGCTTCCATCGAAGTTTTTAATATGGGCTGCTCTAGTTCTAATGTGTAAGTGTGTAACGTGAATGGTGGCTTGACAAGGCACCCCTTCAAGATGTAATTTCGGATCTCAATGTAATACTTAGAAAGCAATTCCAATAAAAATGTTAGTATCAAGGTTTAGGGTTTTAACGGTTAGAATTTGGAAATTCACGTTCCCTTCTAACCAAAAAAACCCTCAATCAAATCAAAAATATTCTGCGAAATATTTTTTATGTGGATTTAAAGAAGCAGGTGTTAAGGGTTAGGGTTTGAAATAGGGGTTATAAACTCTCGTACCCTTGGAAGATAAAATCCCCGGTCATATTTAAAAAATCAGTGGAGATACAAATTTTCTGTGTGTACATTTTAGAAGTGGGCTTTAAGGATTACAGTTTATGAACTTCCAGACCGTTGGAGCGAAAAAAAAAACTAAATGAGATCAATAAATTCTGTGAACATGTTACTCTTTTTTTAAGGTATTTTAAGAGGTGGGAGATAAAAAGTTTGAAACTACCTTAGAAGGCTCGACCTTGGGGAAGCTCTTGACAACGGAGAGCACCCTTTCAGTGACCTCGTTCTTGTCCAAGAATGCCTCGCTTGACATCCAACGGCTGCCGTTGCTCCACGATCCCCATCCAAGGGCTCTGAATGCAGCAGGGCCATTGAGGTTAACTATAACCCTCAAGTGGTTAAGCACGGCATTTCTCAGAGCCATTTGGTGTGTTTCTTTTTGCTGTAGAGGGCGAAACTACCAGAGCTTCTATTCTGAAAGAGCTTCTTGGCGTTGCTTTTACGTACGGGGCATTTGAGATGACGTGGCAACAAGTTGCCTCTGTAAAAGTATTTGTCAACATTGAGGGGGCTTCCTCCCCTAAAAGAAAGAACGTTGTTTAGTTTTCGAGTCCAACTCCCAAGGAAGAACACAAGTTCCTATGGATATTTGGTAAGTAAGAGAGTTGAAGGAAATAGGACAATGAAACTGAATAATTGTTTTATAGAAATCTTTATTCTACTTTATAATTGTTATGAAATTGTGCGAAAAAAAAATAAGATACTCCATGTTATTATAGTTATGTCAATGAGCACAAAATGAATTCATATTTCAAATTAATAATACGTATAAAATTTAACATTTTATTTATTCATGATTGTGTTGAAAGTTGTTGCAATGAATTAAAAAATGATTTATTTCTAGTTATGTTTCCAAATAGTTATAAGAAAATTAAACAATGATCAGAACATTAATTTAGAGATTTGGTAATTTATGATAGATCTAAGTGGAAGACTTATGATAGATCTTGGATTTTGATATGAAACATTAAAGTAAAGAATCAGGGACAAAGTATTTCCAAAAGCTTATAATTGAAAACTAACAATGATTTTTATTGTTAATGGCTAAGTTGGTTGGAAAAAATCCATCAATAATTAATTCTTCATTTCAAATTACAATGGTCACACACTTCCTAAAAAAAATTACCTTATACTTTTGGGGCCAAAACTACAATCCTTTTATTCTAACCCCTAAAGGGAATGAACTCAAAATAATTCTTGTCCAAAACAATAACTGAAAATTTGTTAAAAGAATCTTTTCAATGATCCATCATAGCATATTTGCATCTTTCTTGTGTGAGGCCATTGGTACAACAAAGGCAATTTGGCACCAACATTGCACCAACCTGCAATTGTGGAATTCAAAAATCAGGGAGATAGCTTGCAATGCTCAACACATACTCATTATCATAGATGTTACAAATATTCTATTTCGCTCTATTAGTGAAAATAAGCACTTGCATTTAGAGAAAGTCCCTGTGCAGAAGAAAGAAGAGAGTTTTCCTCTCCTACGTTGGCATATAATGCATGAGTTTGAACCTATTGGAATTAAAGCGAAGATTAAAAAAGTTAGTCTCCTCAATAAAACCAATACAATTTCATTGGCCTAGCTAATACAAGTTATGTTATGATTAGGAAATTAAACTAAAACAATGCATATAGCTATTGGTTTGTTTTAATTACTTGGGCATTTCAAATATCAATATCCATTGAAATTATGAAGTCGTTGAAGGCCATTTCTCCAAGAAATGTATAAGGTTTTGAAAAGTATGTTAAAAATGATTTGCACTAGAAAAATGAGTGGATTAGTACTAGACAAATACAATTTTCTTGTACGCTGAGTTAATGAACTGATTTATAACATTTGAGTGTCAATACCTAAATATGAAGAGGAATAAAGTCTTGCTATCAAGTGTTTTGCTTGAAAATTCATTTGAAAGTGATATGTGTTTAGTTTCAAATTCATATTGTTGAGACAGATAATTCAGAACTGAATGCTAGTTCTAAAAAAAATGAAAAAAAACTGTAAACCATTAAAAAATGTTTATTTTTTATGATAATTCCTGTTACATATTAAATTTGTAATTAAAATGGTAAACTAGGGGCAAGAAACCTAAGCTAAAACACCTCAGAGCAAACCACAACACTATACAAAAGCACCTAGCAAATCACAACAAGCTTCTACAAACATTTACCTTTTTATAACTCGTTGCCTTATTCATTGATGCATTAAAGTAGTATTCAATGCTAAACCATCAAACCAAGTAATCCATACCTCGTGAACAAATACAACATTCAATGTCAAATCAAATATGCATTCTACGCAATAATAAGTGACATGCAACCATCCAAGTGAAGTGGGCAGTAACATAAAAAAGTTTGACCAATCAGATTGCACTAAATAACATTATTTTATGCAATCAATTAAAAAACTTGTTATTTTAATTTGTAAAATACTTATATATTTCTTGGCACTTGAATCAATGTAATGTGATAGGCCAACAAATTCCAAACTAATTCCAAGTTAAAGGTAAATGGATTTTATAGTCTCCCTTCAGTATTGTTTCTGAATTATTTGTCTCAACAATTTGAAAATGATGTTGCAAATAAAATATTTAGTAACAATAGTTTATTCCATGTGTAATTATATGTGTCTAGTACTAATTCATGTGTTTTCTTTGCAAAAATTATCTAAAATGAAATGAGGTAGAAATTTCAAGTTTTTGAATGCCTCGCCTTTAGAATTATATCCAAGATCACAGGCGTAGAAATAGATAATTGTAATGTATCTGAATTTTTCCACACCGTAAATTGAAAAGTAAAATGATCTTCAGTTTATATTTGAAACTTGAATAAAGAAGTAAAAAGCACAAACCTTCCACACTAGATATCGTATTATAAAAAAATCTCCAATATGTATAAACTTAAAACACATGCTCTTTCCACCACCAAAACTATATGTATTGAAGAATCTATAATATTTATAACTACAATCTACTTATACAAAACAAGATATCAAAAAATAACTTGAGACATACAGAAACAGATCTAGAAATTCCAAACATTCAAACACCAAAAACTTGAATATTTTTTTGCAACTTTAAAGTTAAGACATGGAAACAAAATTACCAAATTTTGATGACTTAAAAATAAAACTGCAAATCTTGACCCTAAAAGAGTGAACTATTTTACAAAGCACAAATCTTGACCCTCAAAGACAAGACCTTTTTACAAAGCCCAAATGTTGACCTCCAAAAAACACATTTTTTACAAAGCCCAAATCTTTCCCCCAATAAGTGCAACATAAATCTTAACCCCAACAACTAGGAATTTAATCAGATAACACTAGCAATATAAATGTTTATAAGAGTATACTTATAGACAATATGATTTCTAAAGAAAATACTAAAAAACCCAATCTTGAAGGGTTTTTTTAAAATGGGATATCAAGCAAAAAAAATAGAAATAAAATTAAAATTTTATTAGTTTTGCTTCAATCGATTATTATAAAGAATTTCATATCAAAATAATTTATAAAGACAGAGCCAAAAGTACAAAATTTCATTCAGGCTTGTTTATAGAGTTTAGATCTCCCAAATAACAGATACTTAATTTCATTGCCTGTGTCTAAGTAATATTTAATATGAAAAGAATAGGAAAAACAAATAATATGTTATAAATATTAAATTATCTATAAGAATTAAAGCCCATGTTTTATTTTATTTTAACATCTACTTATGATTAATTTTATTTTTTTAAATTGAAGTGAAGAATCACATACATATAATTTTGTACAAATGAAAACTCAACAGAAATAATGAATACAAGTACACTTATTATAAAGCCCAAACCTTTGGTCCTGATAAGTACAATTGCTCACAAACCCAAATCTTTCCCCCAACAAGTGCAACAAAAATCTTAACTCCAACAACTAGGAATTTAATCAATTAACACTAGCAATATAAATGTTTATAAGAGTATACTTAAAGACAATATGATTTCTATAAAAAATACTAAAAACCCCAATCTTGAAGGGGTTTTTTTTTAAATGGGATATCAAGCAAAAAAAATAGAAATAAAATTAAAATTTTATTAGTTTTGCTTCAATCGATTCTTATAAAGAGTTTCATATCAAAATAATTTATAAAGACAGAGCCAAAAGTACAAAATTTCATTCAGGCTTGTTTATAGAGTTTAGATCTCCCAAATAACAAATACTTAATTTCATTGCCTGTGTCTAAGTAGTATTTAATATGAAAAGAATAGGAAAAACAAATAATATGTTATAAATATTAGATTATCTATAAGAATTAAAGCCCATATTTTATTTTATTTTAACATCTACTTATGATTAATTTTATTTTTTTAAATTGAAGTGAAGAATCACATACGTATAATTTTGTACAAATGAAACCTCAACAGAAATAATGAATACAAAGTGTGATGCGGAAATCAAATCTTGTGCTTTCACAAATATGGAACCCTTGCTCGTCACTCCTCGTTGTTTGTTGTTTGCTGCATCAACTGTAAAAAATAAAATTTAGGGAAAAAATGAAATTAAAAAAGACAAAGACAAAGGCAATTTTTTTTATCAAGGATTTGTCCATAAGTTTAAATGTTTGGGAAAAAATAATAACATTTTGTTCAAAAAAATTCAATCTTCGCCTAACTACTATTTTAGGGCAAAAAGAAAAAAGAAAAAAAGTTGTTTGAACAACACGCCCCATTTTCAATCTGAGAATGGGGACTCTCTTTTTAATTTGGAGTCTACCTTTAGGAGTTCATTGTGGTTGGTTGTTTAAATTAACCTTCTTGGGGATGCTTGTTATGATAGATATAATATGAATGTGTTTCATTGTTTTAGCCAAGCTTGCAAAATTAACTCTACATTATAAAACACTTAGCATTGAAATGTACCTTTAGGACTACTTTAATGTTAATGTCTGAATTTGTATAAGTATGCTAAGTCTTAACCTATTGGTCTACTTGTGTTTTGAAACACATTTGATAGCTTCCCATTATACTATTTTTCCTTAGATTTATATAAATTATCTTACTTTTTAGAGTTTCCCCCTTTTGCTTGAACAATTTCCATCCATTCCTACTTTAATTTCAATCAGAATGACTAAATGCTTACAAGGTTTTACATCTTAACTTAGTCACTTTTCATTAAAGTGGATGAAATTGCCATTAAAATCGATCAAGTTGCTAATAATGCCTACTCATATTGTGCTCGCAAGTCTTTGGATAAAATGCTATGACATTATTGGAATAAAATTCCCGAACACAAGATCCAAAGACTTCACAAAAATCATATAAGTATCTAGGTCTTTAGGAAATTTATTTGCAACTAGTCATAACTTTTGTTGCAAACAAAAGTTTCGAAGATTAATGTTCGAAAAAGGCGTAGCAACAAATTCATGAAAGCATTATAAATTAAAGTCACGAAGACAAAACTTTTGAAGAATGAGCTTTCAAGACATTATTTCTGGAAGAGAGGCTTTTTAGCTTTAGACTTAGTCATTTTAATTTTAATTCTCATAGTCGTTGCTTTTTAAATCATTTTATTGACCGTGTCTTCTTATATTGTGCTTACAGGTGCCTAAGTGTGTCCGATGCCATCTAATGACTTCTCACAACTCCTGACAACTTTAGCCCATCCAAAAAATACTTTCAGCACTTAGACGATTTCATAAAAGTTTCTTACAGCCATGTGACACTGTTTCTACTTCTTAAAAAGACTTAATCATTTCTCTTCGAAGGTTGTCTGGTGTCATGTGTCAATCTCCTAGCGGTCCTGAGCCTGTTCAAAAGTATTTTAAAATACTTAGTTGATTTTATTCAAGTTTGCCCAGTCGGGCAATGATGTCAATGACATTTTGGGCTGATAGGTCAACAAGATGATGTCACATGGCATAATCTCATTATTCCACTATCTTATAAATGTTTGTACTAGTGTAATGCCTTCAAATAGTGGGTCAACAAGATGATACCAAGTGGCATCATTCCAATACTCTATTATCTTGGAGATGTTTGTATAGATCATGGAGCCTGTAAGTGAGCAGGTGAGTGGGATGATGCCATATGGTGTAATCCTACTACCCGATTCGCTTAGAGATTTATGTGTAGGCCAAAAATGATTTTAGAGCCCTATGTAACTGGATGAACAAGATGTTATTATGTGGTGAAATGTCAATTCTCCATAGCCCTACGGTGGTCCATATAATCATAATAGTTTGTTAAGGTGGTGGGTGAGTGATATCATGATGCGTGGCAAAATCTCACCTCATGATAGAATGAACAGTCAACATACACTTAGAGCTTCAACCAAGCAACAAAGGAGTGAGGAGAATCCACATGGTAGGAAACATGTCAAAGCTAAGGACATGATGACAATGCAACCACCAAGGTATGAGTTTAAAATTGGTGGCCTATCTACCCATCAAAACTATCGAAGGAGTCAGGAGGGTGATAAGGCTACTAAGTGTTAAAGTGGGACCTACAGAAGCAAACTAGTAACGTAGTGAAGGAGTAGGGAAAAGCCATGTGGTAATAGCCTATCAAAGCTAAGGATATGCTAGCTATATAGCCAACAAAGCACTAACTTGAATTTGGTAGCATGTTTGGTTGTCAAAACTATTAGAGGCTAAAAATTAATTACATATTCAATTTGATTTGTAGAATCAATTGTAGTGTGGTCTTAGATGGTAAAGTGGTCGAAAAGGTGATCTGGATCATGAATGAGATGGGAATAATGAGTGTGGCATGCACATTAGGATCAAATGAAGAACACAAAATATAATTCTAGTCTTAAAGAGGCATGGTCTCAATTGCATAGAGGTGTGGGTAGCTGGAAATCATGATACAATCCCGACTATTTTTAGTCCCAGTATTCAATTGAGGCACAATTCGATTACACCAATTCTGGCATGTCTTCAACTTGTTAAAGATTTTGAGTTGCATGTTTAACCACATTCCCTCAATCAATAACAAATATTTGAAACTACCCCATTAACATAAAATTTTGATTGATGTTAAACTCATAAAGCCTAAGTGCATATATAAGATCGACGTCTCGATGCAATAAGGGTTGGTATTTTCTAAGACTAAGAGAATTATGCTTAGGTTGTTCTTTTTAGGATTAGAGGAAACTATACCCGACTGAATCCTTTTAGATTAGATCTTAGAGTAATGGACTAGTCATTTTTTTCATGTATTTCCCTACTTTTAAGATTAGTTTTATGAGTCGAGGTTGTTTGGATTCTGAGCCTGTAACTCGCTGAGCATTTGATGAATCCCAAATGATCCTTAATAGAAACATCTTTATCTAAAATCTTTATCATGTGATAAAATTGGTCTACGCATGTATATGGTGACCCTATTTTTGTCTTTGACTCTATTACTTCATTTCACATACTCTTGCATCATCCTTAGTTAGAGTTGTGTTAAGTTTGGCTCAACTAAGGATTGGTCTACACAAATATTCATATGCTCAACAAAACTAGGCTGGTCGATATTAGATAACGGGCTCTTTTTCTTTCTCCCTGCCTCTCTCTCTCTTTCCTTTTTTATTAGTCTATTAATCTAGATTAGTTTAGTTTATGAGTTGTAATTTGAATCTAATGCTTACTTTGATTGCGTGCTCTTTTGTTTATTATGGTCTATGCATTATTAAATTTATAAATAATAGACATTTTCATTTTGAATTAGCTATTTATTCATAGTTAATCATTTTGTTGGTTCCACAGGCATAAGTTTTTTTATTTTTAATGCATATTGATCTGTTTTAAGTACACATCAAAGACCCTTAACATGGTATGGTCACAACTAGCCAACTAGGTTACCCTACATACCAAGACTTGGTAACTAAGACCTTAAGGAGATTTGCTCACATAAGTCTCTTTTTAGGAGATGCAGGGATTAACAACCCCTGGCTAATTATTTAGGTTCTTAGATTGGAAAAAAAATTATCTAAGCCTTCAAATGGCTTTAGCTTGGCTAGGAAGATGTAGTTGTCCTATGGACATTATAGGACCTTCCCACAACTTGCCCAAGAACCCCCACAAATTTTGTGCAAAGTATATCTATTTTATTATTTTTGGGAATAATGGATTTTTAATTCCTAAATAACAAATGGGTCTTAGTAGATGAAATTAGTAAATAATGTGCAATAATTAGGCTACTAATTTGTGAATTTTGACTATAATTAGGGTTTTTAAAAAAATAGTAGTGAGAGAGAGAAAATCAAACTTATCTAATTTTTGTTCCAACTGAGACAGGGTTTGGAAATCTGTGTGTAAGCTTGGGAAACTGTCACACATAGGAATTTGGAGTTCGTTTCTTGATTGGATAGGACCACCAAAAATAGGACACCTTATTTTTTGATGCTTTAGTCCTAGTCTTGCTATTGTTGTCCAAACTACTCATAAAGATCTGATTTTTCTAGGTTTTATTTGCCACATCTGTGTGAGCCTATGTACCAAATTTTAGATCCTTGATATCAGCAGAAGTCCCTATAGAGTTGTTTCTTTGTGTGATTTTGTCTTCTATACAATTAAATGGAACTTTTGCAAATAGGGAAAAGGGGTTAGTGTGGAAAGGATATGTTGGATGCACGTCACACCCTGTGTGTGGGCATGTTGCCTACATACCAATACTCCAAGGAGGGATCAAGCTATATGTAGTTCTCTCATTGAAGTGCTTGGTGTAATAGTGTGATGAAAATGCAAGTAAATCTAAAACTGGGTGTACTTGGAATGACTACAGACTGGTCTAAAGGTTTGAATAAGTTTGAAATACTATTAGATGGTTGTATGTAAAGAATAGGGAAAAGTACTTGAGTAGTCTTGCTTGTATTCTTGCTTCTCTCTTGTAAATGAGTGCCAACCCTTCTAAATAAACTTTGAATGGCCTTTTATAGGGGATTTAATGATCGTGGGTTAAATGAATTCATGTTAGGTTGACATGAATTAGGATAGGGATTCAGAAAAATATGATTGTTAAAAGCCAAAATACAGTTGAACAACAGTGCCAAAAATAGGATACCTTAGGTTTCAGTGTTGTAGTCCAAGTTTGGGCACTATTGTCTATAGATGATGAGACCTGGGGGATGGATTAAGCATGGAAAGAGCAATCTAGGTCTGTAAGGGTTCATTCTGGGAGGTTACAAATGACTGTGAATCAATGAAAACATTTATATGAGGGTCATGAGAGCAAACAAAATAGACTTATGGATTGGGTGTAATTAGCCACACTCAATTTACCAAATTTTGCATTTTATATGACTACATTTCCCCCCCCAACCTTTATTCTAGCGATGTAGCTAAGCAAAATACTAGGATAAAGGAACAATAGAAAGCATACCTGAACTTGCCTATAAAGGTGAAGCTCATGAATTTATGTGATGTTGGATGTGCATAGCAAGAACATGGTGTGAAGTGTGAATATACAATGAAAAACATAGAGTAGATCAGTCCTTACTAGATACACTATATCTAAAATAAAAACATACAAAAATTGGGTAAAAGAGAGAGGAAGAGAAATGAATGAATACACCTCATTGAGTATGTGAACCAATACAAAACCTGTTATGATGTTGGATTGTGTTGAGTGTGTGTTGTACCAAAATTAATATCATGAATAAAGATGAGTGCTTAATTCCTTAGAAGTGGCTCAAGAATGTAAAGGCAGGCCCTTTGGCTCCATCATCCCCTACTAAGTGAAGCTAATGAATCATGCATGTGTTAAATGATGTTTGGACTGTGTGTCCAATCCCTCTGAATAGGTGGCTTAAGAATACAAAGATTGGCCCTTTGGCTCCATCGTTGCCTCGTGAAGTGAAGCTATGAACTGATGTTGATATAAAATGGATGTTGTATGAGATGGATCCTAAAGCCCATAAATATGTTGTGATCTGATAATGTTGGTGTGGATAGTTGAATGTATGCTGAAAACTAGGCCACTCTTGGCCACTCTAAAAGATGGAGATTAGGCTTGTATGAAAGGCACTTCAAAAATAGTGTAATAGGCTTATGTGAAAGCCAACTCAGAAACTTGGGTAGTAGGGAAGTTAAGTCTTGTATGAAAGCTAAACTTGAAAAAGGATGCCAACCACCTGTAGATGGAGTAAGGCATGCAATTGTTGAGAAATGCTCGAAAAATAAAATGTACTCAAAAAAAGAGGAGGATCAATGTGCCACACACATTGACCCCAATCACTAGTGTCTAGACATGGATTATGATTTGGAAGTTATATCAACTACCTAATCTGAAACTAGAAGTGAGATCCATCATGCTACACATGATGCCCCTATATCTGGATTCTTTGAGCAAAAACTATACTGAAACATGCTGAATCTAGATTGTACTGAGCTGACAAACCTATGACTGAACTCACTTTTCTATCTATTTCTAGAAAAACTAATTTTTTTCCTATCTAGATAGGAGTGTTGAAAACAAGACACCCTATTGTCTAATGTTGTAATCCAACTTTGGCATTGTTATCTAGGGCCAAATCTAGTAGTCGTTCTAGATTCTCTATTATCTATTTGGTCTGTTATGCTTGGTCTGATGTCTGAATTCTATTTTGAGTGTTTTGAAAATTGATTTTTTTTCCCTTTAAGAACTCTGATCTTTGTGACGAAACCCCTGTTTGTTGTTACCTCTTCTAATGGTAGGAATGAAGACATTGCAATGACTACTCTCAAAAGAAAGAGGCATGTAAGTGTGTTATGTTGCGTAGATATATGATATAGCAATGAAATTGATAAAATATCTCAAGATATAACAAGTTTTGATTAGAGAGATTGTTAGATCAACATGGGTATGCGTAGATAGATATAACAATGTAATTACATGTGTAATGTATTGAACTATAATCAAAAGTGTTAGTTGTTAGCAAGGAGGGATGGAACATGATGTCCATCACGACATACAAGAAAGCAAGGAAATGCATGATATGGATCATGGCATTATAAATAGAAAAAGTAATCAGGCAACAAGCATACAAAACAAGAAGTAGGAAGCATACATGAGTGGCCAAGGGGCCAAGCAATCAAGGGACATGGGCACATGTCACTTAAACCAGAAAGCAAGCATACAAGGCATGTTCAAATGCCACATATACATATAATTGAAACAATCAAGGTTGGCACAAGGCCCACGGGCACGTGGAAGAGTACAAATAAAGGACATTAGAAAATGTCCTAAGACATACACATGAATAGAAGAGGCCATTGGCAATGACTGCTCTCAAAAGAAAGAGGCATGCAAGTGTGTTATGTTGCATAGATATATGATATAGCAATGATAATTGACAAAATATCTCAAGATATAGGAGGGTTTTATTAGAGAGATTGTTAGATCAACAGGGGTATGCCTAGATAGATATAACAATGTAATAACATGTGTAATGTATTGAACTAGAATTGAAAGTGTTAGTTGTTAGCAAGGAGGGATGGAGCATGATTTCCATCACGACATACAAGAAAGCAAGGAAATGCGTGATATGGATCATGGCATTATAAATATAAAAAGTAATCAGGCAACAAGCATACCAAATAAAAAGTAAGAAGCATACATGAGTGGCCAAGGGGCCAAGCAATCAAGGGACATGGGCACATGTCACTCAAACCAGAAAGCAAGCATACAAGGCATGTTCAAATGCCACATATACATAAAATTGAAACCATCAAGGTTGGCACAAGGCCCACAGGCACATGGAAGAGTACAAATAAAGGACATTGGAAAATGTCCTAAGACATACACATGAATAGAAGAGGGCATTAGCAAATGTCTTAAGGCACATACATGAGATAATTAAGAACTGGAAATGCAATCCAACAAGCTATGCTAAGCAAGAAGAGAAATCATGTAATAACTGGAAATATAGAATCCCATATAACTAATCAAAGCAAGAGTGAAACTATGCAAGACATGTTTAGTACGGGACTAGTTATATGTTAAGAGATACACAAGTGTTAGATACTAGTGAAATATTGATATAGTAATCTATGTAATATAGTAAGTAATGTATACCAACATGATAACTTGGAGTGTCTAGTGTAGGAATGACATAACCTGGATGGTGTAGTCATGTAGAAGATGCCCCAAGTGGGTATGTATATCAATGTGTTCTCAAATGTAGAAGTAGGATGCCCCCCTCAATGGGTAGAGTGAAACAATCAAGGATCTGGGTGTCACTGTACACACTCTAAGAAGATCAAGTGAAGCATGGTAATGTAGATAAATTAGCAAACAATAGCATAGAACAACAAATGTAGGTCTAACATAGTAGTAGCACTGTAAAGCATGGATGATGCATACCATCAAAATGTTTTTGTGTTTTGGATATATTTGAATGTTTTTGGTATTTTTTAATATTTTATATTGTTTTTTTATTTTGAAATAAGCTATGTACAGGAAAGACTAAGAAGAAATGATACTAAGCGATGAGTCTCAAATGAGACTCCCTGTCATGGTGTCCTATATCGAACAAAGGTATTGTGCATGATCATGAAGCACGATGGAAAGGTTGAGACTGTGATTTTGAAAGATGTGTGCATTGTAAATGTTCTAAAATCTTTGAAGTAGAAACTATGGGGGTCCCTTTGTAATTCTAAAAAGTGGATGCAATTATAGGGCTCTTAGGGACCCATCTGGAAATAGGAAAAACTCTCTGAACATGTGCTTTATGTGTAGACGCATGAGATCTCAATGAAACTAATCTAGGTGTGAATATTGTAGCTAGAAGCTATCTATAATCCCATAGTTGTGGAGGTGTATGAACCCTCTATATTGGCAATGGATGCCTCAACTATGTCTGAATCTGTACCAAAGGAAGAACTATAATTGGTGGGGAAACTGAAACTATTGGAGAAGCTAGAACTGGTGACTGCAAATGAGATGGATCTGAAGTGGGTAGTGGTAACTCATATAAAACTCCACCAACTATAATAACCTAATTAGAATGAATGAATTTCATGCATCTATGAACAGTAAATGGTACTGCTCAATTTTTTTGAATCTATGGGTGACCAAGTAACATATCAAAAACTCCTACACTACGAACTATAGTGAAATGTGTGGTCACATGTGTTGGACCAGTCTATAAAGGAAGTACAATCTCACCCAATGAAATTTGTATGTGCACATTGAATCCAATGATAATTATATCTTTCAAAGTGATATATTGCTTTGAATATCCCAAATGCTACAATAATGTAATGGTACACATGTTGACACTGGAACTATTATCGATGAGAAAATTATGAATGGGCTAATTATGAATATGTGCTCTGATAAGGAGTGCATTATAATCTGAATTATCCTTAACAATCTCCTGATCTGAGAAGGATATTGAAGGTCTAGTTGGAACCCTGGACTCATACACACCTATATACTGCTCAAAGGATGTGACTCAACTGAAGGTGCCTGACATGTAATTAATGGAGGATTTGCATGGTATGTGTGGTGAACACCTGATGTGTCCCCTTTCTCTTGATTTGAATGATGTGGAAATGGATCTGATAAGATTTTCAAAGCTTTATCATGTGTTGGCTTAGCCTGTGGAGGCTCAATTAAAGTACCAATATCAAGTAGGTTGTCATCTATCAAGTCTTATATCTTATGTCTCAAACTGATGCATTTGTTTGCAGTGTGGCCTGGTGCCCTGTGAAAATCACAAAATGCATGTTGATCATATCCTCATGGAAGAGGCTTTGCTAGGTCAACTTTTTGAATAGGAGGGAGAGTGATGATGTTACATTCCAATAACTACTGTAAAACTCTAGCTAGAAAAATTGGTAGATTGGTGACAATATGTCGAGGAGGTGTTGATAAAACCACATGTTGAGGGGGATCTGAAGCCACATTGACTGTTGGTTAATTTTGATTCTTGGCATCATTGACTTTGACTTTATATGGGACTTTTCTATTACTCTTGTTTGTTGTGTCTAGGATGCTTGTATACTTGAGTTTGCCCATTGAAATGAATTTCACTTCTCTTTCCTTTAATGTATGACATGATTCAGTGAAAGAAAATAATCTTTTGAACATAATAGATTCATGCAATGCTAGTAGAAGGCTCTATTTGAAGAGATCCTATAATTCCTGATCTGCCATGGGGCTAGTCATCTTAACCAATATGGTCTTATATTGAAGCACATAGTCTATGAGATGTTCATTTGATTTTTGTTTATGTTGTGCAATTTCTGCATAAGAGACCTTATCACCCATGTTGATACTAAAATGTGCTAGGAACATGTCAACTAAAGGATTGATTGCATTAATCAATTGATTTAGTAGACTATAGAACCATTATAAAGCATAATCCTTTAGACTTTGTGGAAATAGTTTGGTAAGTAGCTAGTCATTTGGTACATGATCCAAGCATGCCGCATGAAAAACTCTCAAATGTGTCTCTAGATCACCCTTGCCATCATAAAGAGTAAGATTAGGCTGAAGAAAACCTTGTGGCAAGGGTGTAGAAGTAATGTGATGTGCCAATGGTGTATGTAAAAGAGCAAAAGAATCCAAAGACTGTGTAGATCTAGTGGTACCTTGCTCAAGATGCAGCACCTTGGATTGAAGAGATCTTATCTCTTGTACAAGGGCTGCCACATCAAGAGATAGGGATGTACTAGTTGTAAATGGTGTAATGGAGGCAGGTTGGGCTGCTATAGGGGGTTGTTGAGATATAGTTACCCCTGTAGTGTCATTTTTGATTGGTTGTTCTGTAGGAATAAAGAATTCAACTTGTTTAGCCTTTTTTATTTTCATGAGAGATTGTAATATAAGAGTATGATCTTGAGGCTATTCCCTGAGTCATTCTCTAAACATTTGGAGGATCAAATCTTTATTGAGTAAAAATTCATTATCAACAATGGGTGGAAGTGGATCAATAGTCCAATGTGGTGGAGCATGAGCATCAATGTGTACATCATCATTGGTATTTCAAATTGTTCATTGTTTGAATCATTCTGATTAAAATTGGTGTAATCTAGATGTATAGAATTTAAAGTTGGAGTCTTATCTGGTTGTTTATCCATAGTATATGGTTGAGTTGAAGGAATCTGGGTGAATTCAGGAGGATTGCCACTAAGTCTTGCACTTTGTCTTGAAGGAAGAGATGCAAGGAACTTAGGTGGCATAAGGAAAACAACTTGGATAATAGTAGAAAATATTAAACTAATATAATATAAACAAAAAATTGGAATATGCATAGAAAGGATATGGAGCTTCCAAACATGTAAGGTGATACCTCAAGAAGCAAAATAGGAGCTAGTAGGGATTGTTCAAAAATATTTTTGCAAAATACTATGAATTTTAGAAATTAAAATTGAATTTGTAAGCTAAGTATGTAAGATAAATTTCAAAAATATATGGGAAAGTGCTTGATTTAATGGGACCTAGTAGATGCAACTAGGGTTTTGAGATTTTTTTTTTGAATATTACTATAAATTTTTGAAATTTGAGGTGATTTTTTATTTTAATATGCAACTAAAGATTCAGAAAATGATTGGAAAATTAATGGGAGCTTATTGATGCAACTAGGATTTTGAAATAAATTTATTTTAAAATTTACTACAAAATTTTAAAATTTGAGAGGAATTTATGATTTTAAAACTCAAGAAAAAATTCAAAAATTAATGGGAAAAATCGGCTAAGAATTTACCCTAGGGTTTCTAGGGTTTTTATGTAAAATTTGAAGTAAGTCAGGTTCACCAAATGTTTTATTATTTTTGGGAATAATGGAGTTTTAATTCCTAAATAAGAAATGGGTATGAGTAGATGAAATCAATAAATAATGTGCAATAATCAGGCTACTAATTTGTGAAATTTGACTATAATTAGGACTTTTCTAAAAATAGTAGTGAGAGAGAGAAAATCAAACTTATCTAATTCTATGTTGTTCTGACTAAGACAGGGTTTGAAAGTTTGTGTGCAAGCTTGGGAGACTATCGCAAACAAGAATCTAGATTTTGTTTCTTGATTGGATAGGATCATAAAAAATAGGACACCCTAATGTTTGATGTTATAGGTTTGATCTTATCGTTATTGTCCAAACTGCTCATAGAGATCTAATTTTTTGGGGTTTTTTTTGCCACATCTGTATGAGCTTGTGTACCAAATTTTAGATCCTTGCTATCAACATAACTCTCTATAGATCTGATTATTCATGTGATTGTGTCTTTTATGCAATTAAATATAACTTTGGCAAATAGGGAAAAGGGGTTAGTGTGTAAAAGATACACTAGACACACTTCACACCATATGTGTGGGCACGTTGCCTACATACCAATACTCCAAGGAGGGATCAAGCTATATGTAGTTCTCCCATTGAAGCGTTTGGTGCAATAATGTGATGAAAATGCAAGTAAATGCGAAGCTAGGTGTACTTAGAATGACTAGGGATTGGTGTAAAGGTTTGAATAAGCCTGAAATACTATTGGATGGTTGTATGTAGAGAATAGGGAAGAGTGTTTGAGTAGTCTTACTTGTATTCTTGATGCTCTCTTGTAAATGAGTGCCAACCCATCTAAATGGACTTTGAATGGCCTTCGATAGGGGATTTAATGATCATGGGTTAAATGAATTTGCATTAGTTAGACATGAATTAGGATAAGGATTCAAAAAAATATGACTGTTAGAAGCCAAAATGCACTTGGACAATAATGCTAGAAACTTGATACCCTAGGTTTCAGCGTTGTAGTCCAAGTTTGGGCACTATTGTCCATGGTTGATGGGACCTAGGGAGATGAATTAAGCATGGAAAGAACAATCTGGGTTTGCAAGGGTTTAGTCTGAGAGGCTATGGATGGCTGGGAATTAGTGAAAACATGCCTATGAGGGTTATGAGAGCAAGCAAGATGGACTTATGGATTGGTGTCATCAGCCACACTCAAGTTACCAAATTTTGAATTTTATATGACTACAATATCCATGGTGGTAGTTCAAGTACTAAAGAACAAATACAAGCTTTTAGAGAAGCCCTTATCAAAAAGTATATTCAACATGATGATGTGGCATGTCACCTATTCCCCTTTTCATTAGATCAAACTACTTATTCTTAGTACTTTGGTCTACTAGAAGGGTGCATCACAACATGGGCCATCTTTGAGAGCCTATTCCTTAATCATTTGAATGTGCCCATTTACCCTTTTATCTTGTTCTACCAATTTGCCATAATATATAAAGGGCTTAATAAGCCAATGAGTGTATTCAACCATAGATTCCATCAACTATACACTAAGCTAATGGATCCTTTTCTACAACTAGAGGATGCAACAATCAGGTTATATCTCCAAGCCTTGGATCCTCTAATTACCATGTTCATTAAGATGAACCCTTCTGCTCTCACCTCATTAGTGTCAGTGAACCAAGAGGTTGTTGATGTGGAGCAATAACTAATGACTCAGGGTATTTCTACCCAAAATCTTTTAAGTAACAAGCCCACAAGTCAGCCCATGGACCGATATGCACCTTACAATGAAGCATCACCCCAAGCCTTTATCCAGCCAAACCTTCCAATGATAAACAAGAACCTTACTTGTTTATTTAATACATCTAACTTAGTTAATTATGTATATAATCAATAGGTTATTTATTATAATTTTAGTGATTTAGTATCTTTAGGTTTTGTTACTAATTCATTATCATTTATTGCAAGAGATAATTAGGAGGTAATGCACAATCTAATATGCAAAGTTGCATATTCTAATGCCCCATCTAAAATCTAAATCTAGTTGCACCGCTAATGCAGAGTTGATCATGCATGTTGAGGACATCCCATCTAATAAGTGTGATCCATTCTTTGAAGGCTACAATAGTAATGATGATGACTCCAAATTTGAAGAGGCGATAATTGTAAAATATAGCATGATGGCTAAAAAGTAAATTGATGAGAAGTTGTCCACACAAAATGAATAAATGGAACAATTGGAGGAGTTGGAGCTATTGGATGAGGAAGATGAGTAATATGTATTTGAATCATTCTTACCCTTGCCTGCTACTATTAATTTTAACATACTAATCTAATATGGTCAACATCTCTATGGCGGTAATGAGACTTTCCCTGCATTAGTAGTAGGTAATGAAATAAAAGAAGGAAAACAAGAAGGAAAAGGCTATCCATCTCAGAAGAATGAGCCAAAAGATTTCAAAATTGATGATCTCTCTCCTTCATTAATCCTCACCTCCAAATTTGCTGATGGTACCCAAACTCTTAGCAAAAGAGGCAATTAAGTTGGCAATGAGAAGTCAATCATACAGTGACTTGAATGAAAAAATCATGCAAATGGAGATGCAGGCTAGGGGTGATTTGATTCAGCCTAGCTCTCTGCATACTTCATCCATTGATGAAAAAATCAAAAAGTCATTGATATGGGAAGGACCTAAACCATTCCCATGCCTTTTGGTGGATGCCAAGGACATTAAAGGGGATGCTACCATAACATTCATGATAATCAAGAAACAACCACCAAGTGACTCATCTACTAGTTGCCATTAAGAACATGCCACTTTTAGATTAGATCTTCTATTTAGTTTAGTATGTATGAATGCCCAATCCTATCCTTCACTGCAATACAATGAATGGGTTGAGGTATTTTCTAAACCCTATCCATCATGCTTTCTACAATCTAGGTGCAAACATGATGTAGAATTATATAATCTTAGTTTGTTTAAATTGCATGAATTGAACATTGATAAATATTTGTGGGTTAGTGTTTTATATGGTAAAAGGAAACATAAAAATAAATAAATAGGTGTGCCTTCTACCCTTCTCAAAAACTTGAATAATCAGGTGTCTAGTTGGTTCAAGCATGCACTTGCTTGAACATTTCATGTGATTACTTTTTATTTTTCCTTCTCTTTTGCTTTCTATTTTTTTCTCTTCTTGTCCCTTATTATTAGGTTAGGTTTGCTTTGGTTTGTTTTCCTATTTTAATTTTTGGTTTTGTCCCAACTATTTTTTTCCATGTGGTCCCTTTATTAATCAAAGAAAGGAAATGGATGGTTGTTGTAAAGATAACAAAGATGGCACTCAAAGAACCTAATTGTAATTTTACTTGAATAATTGGTATAAACTATTGTTGTTGCTTGGTTCATTTATTAAATTTTAAAGGTCAATGATACATAATAGATCTTGTGAATTTAGAACAACTATTTTATTGTTTGAAGCCATCTAAAACACTTAAAGAAATACTAGAAGAAAAATGCAACATTACTTAAATTCTATTTTGTATTAAGTCATCATAAACTTGTTGATTTCTTTCTACATGTCTTAGTCCGCAACCATTTTTGGATGAATTGCAAAATCTCCTTTTAAAAGAATTGAGTTAAAATGTAAAATATAAAAATATCCTCGAAAGGGTGATCTTGACAACCTCCACCACATGCTTTCTAGCTTGGTTAGCAATGGAGTAAAGCCTTTGGAAGGGACCAGAGGTATCTCTGTCAGGTCTATAAATTCCTAGATATAAATAAAGCAATGTCCAAGTCAACTCCCCCCCAAGCTAAACTGTAAAATCCTTTCCTTCAAGAGTTATGACCTTATGCAAATTTGAATTACTATGTGTGAATGCAAAGGAAATGAATAATTTACTTGATCACACACTTGGATGGTTTTGGGCAAGCTTTTGGCTTAGTATGTCACTTGCTATTATAGACTTTAGTGCCTTTGAATTCTGGTTTGTTATGCATGATAGTTTGTAGCTAATGCTTTTTCTTCTTTTCAAATCAGAGATTTTGGGTTCTCAAAATACTCGGGTGTATTTCCCTGTAGGATTCATCATTTGTTATTGCTTGCACAACATGCCCCATTTTTAGTTTGAAAATGAGAACCCTCTTTTTGCTTTGGAGTCTTGTCTTATACTTTAGGATTTCATCATGGTTGCTTGTTTAAATCAACCTTCTTAGGGATACCTTTTCTGCTAGATGGAATCTGAATGTGTTTCATTATTTTAACCAAGCTTATAAAATTAACTCTATATTATAAAACACTTGGCATTGAAATTCACATTTAGGACTGAATTAATGTTAATGTCTAAATTTACACAAGTCTGCTAAGTCTTAACCTATTTTTTTGCTTGTGTTTTGAAACACATTTGATAGCTTCTAATTAGACTATTTCACCTTAGATTTATGTAAATTATCTAACTTTTCAAAGTTTCCCCCCTTTTGCTTAAACAATTTTCGTCCATTCCTACTTTAATTTCAATCAAAATGACTAAATGATTATAAGGTTTTACGTTTTAACTTAGTCACTTTTCATTAAAGTGGATGAAATTGACATTGAAATTGGGCAAGCCACTAACAATGCCTATTTGTATTATGCATACATGTCTTTAGAGAAAATGCTATGATGTTGTTAGAACAAAAATCTTGAATCCAAGATCTAAAGACTTTGTAGAAATTGTTCAAGTATCTAGGTCTTTAAGAAAATTGTTTGTGACTAGTCAAAAAAAATTATTGTGAACAATTTTTTTGAAGCCCAATGTTCGAAAAAGGTGTCATGATAAATTTGTGAAAGTAGTACAAAGTAAAGTCACAAAGATGAAGCTTGCGAAGAATGATTTTTCAAGACATTTTCTAAAAGAGAGGATTTTCAACTTTAGAATTAGTCATTTTAATTTTAATTATCTTTTTTATTGTTTTTTAAATCAATTTTTTGATTGTGCCTTACTATATTGTGCCCATAGGTGCCTAACTTTGTCCTGATGCTAGCTAGTAACTTATCACAACTCTCGACAAATCCAACCCATCTAAAAAAGACTTTTGATACCTAGTTAATTTCATAAAAGTTGTCTGTAGCCACATGGCACCATTTATACTTCTTTAAAATACTTAGTCATTTCACTTCAAAGGTTGCTCGGTGCCATGTGTCAATCTCTCGACAATCCTATGCCTGTTCAAAAGTCTTTTAAAAGACAGTCAATTTTCATCAAGGTTTCTTGATGAGAAAATAACATCAATAACTTTATAAGATGGTGAATCAGTGGGATGATACGATGCGGCATAATCCCACTACTATGTTATCCCAAAAATGTATGTACAATACAATGCCTCTAGGCTAATGGGTCAATACAATAATGCCACATGGCATCATCCCATCATCTTGCTACTCTGTTATCCTAGAGATGTTTGTACAGATCATGGAGCCTTTAAGTGGTGAGTGATGATGATGCCACATGACATAATCCTATTTCCCTACTCTCTTAAAATATTTTCATGTAGGCTATAAATGATGTCAGAGCCTCAAACAAGTGGATGAATGGAGATGTTATTGCATGGTGAAAACCTAACACTCCATAGCTCTACACTAGTCTATACAATCATAGTAGTTTGTCAAGTTAACAAGTGCATGAGATCATTATGTGTGTCAAAATCTCACCTCATGACAAAATGAACAGTCAACATGCACTTAAAACTTCAATCGAGTAATGAAGGAGTGAGGAGAAGCCACGTGGAAAGAAACTCATCGAAGCTAAGGATATGGTGGTGATACAACCACCAAGGCACGAGTTTAAAGTTGATGGTCCATCTTCCCATCAAAATCATTAAAGGGGGAAATAGGATGAGAAGGCTACCAAGTGTCAAGGTGGGACCCATATAAGCAAATTAGTAATATAGAAAAGGAGCGGGGAAAAGCCATGTGGTAACAATTCATTAAAGTAGAGGACACCCTGGTTGCACAACCAATAAAGCATAGTAGATTGAATTTGACAACCTATCTAGCCATTAAAAATGTGAGAGGCCAAGAATCAACCACATGTTTGGTGATTTAATTTGTAGAATCATTTGCAACATGGTCCCAAATGGTAAAGTGGTTGAGAAGGTGACCTAGATCATGAATGAGATGAGAATGAGTATGACATGCATATTAGCATCAAGCAAAGAACATAAAAGATAATTTTAGTCTTAAAGAGGTGTGATCTTAATTATGAAAAGACATGGGCAACTATCAATCATGATGCAATCCCAACTGCTTTTAGTTACAAAATTCAATTGAGGTACGATTATGTTATACTAATTCCAAGCATGCCTTCAACCTATTAGATATTTTGAGCTGCCTACTCAATCGCATTCCCTCAACCAATAATGAATGTTTATAATTAACCCATTAGCAAGAAAATTCTGATTGAATTCAAACTCCTCAGGCTTGCATGCCTATATAAGATCGACTCCTTGATGTAATAAGGGTTGGTATTTTCCAAGATAGAGAATTATGCTTAGGCTATTCCTTTTAGCTTTAAAGGAGACTATGCCTAGTTGGATCCTTTTATATTAGAGCTTAGATTAGTGAACTAGTCATTTTTTTCATGCATTTCCCTACTTTCTAAATTAATTTTTTGAGTTGAGGCTATTTGGAAGCCAAGTTTATAGCTCGCTAAGCATTTGATGAATCCTAAATGATCCTTAATAGAAACATCTTTATTTGAAAGCTTTGTCATGTGATAAACTTGGTCCACACATGTCTATGGTGACCCAATTTTCCTCTTTGGCTCTGTTAATTCATTTTATAGTCTCTTGCACTATCCTTAGTCAGATTTGTGCTAAGTATGGCTCAACTAATGACTAGTCTATGCAAAAATTGGTCTGCTCAATAGAACCAAACTGGTCAACATTAGATAGCAGGTCCTTTTTCTTTTTTTCCCTACCTCTTTCTTTTTCATTTTTTTTATTAGTCTGTTAATCTAGATTAGTTTGGTTTCTGAGGTGCAATCTGAATCTAACGTTTACTTTGATTGCATGCTCTTTTGTCTATTGTGGTTTATACATTATTGAAATTACAAGCAATAGATATTTTTATTTTGAATCAACTATTTATTCATAGTTAAATAATTTTTTTGGTTTTATAGGCATAAGCTTTTTTATTTTTAATGCATATTAATCTGGCTGAAATACACATCAAAGACCCTTGACATGGTATGGTCACAACAAGCTGACCGGGTTACCTTGCATACCAAGACCTGGTAATTGAGACCTTAGGGATATTTGTTCACACAAGTCTCCTTTTAGGAGAGGGAGGGATTAACAACCCTTGCCTAATTATTGGTTGCATGTTAAACACATCATCAACATTCTAAAACCTAAACTTGGGTTAACATATATAAAAAAATCATAGTCAATTTTTTATAAAATAAGCTTTATATAGAACTTTATATCTCTCAAATAAAAAAAATCAATTTCATTACCAATGTCTGAATAGTATTTAATATGAAAAGAATGAGAAAAATAAAAAATATGCTACAGATATTAAATTATTTATAAGAATTAAACCAATATTAGAGCTTAGAGTAGTGAACTAGTCATTTTTTTCATGCATTTCCCTGCTTTCTATTATTTATTTTAACATCTATGTATGATTTAGTTTAAAAAAAGTGAAGTGAAGAATCACATACCTCCAATTTTATACAAATGAAACCTTTAGAGAAAGAAGAAATACAAAGTGGCATACAAAAATCAAACCCTGTGCTTCTGTAGATATGGAACCCTTGCACATCACTACTCATTGATCATTACTCACTGTATCAATTGTAAAAAAATATAATTCAGGGAAAAATGAAATTACAAAAGATAAAGAAAAGGCATTTTTTTTATCAAGGATTTGTCCATAAGTTTAAATCTTGGGGAAAAAACAAGAACATTTTGTTGAAAAAATCAAGTTCGCTTCACTGGTGTTTTAGGGTAAAATAAAAAAAAAAAAAAAAAAATCAAATCAAATACTAAATCCTAAGCTTGGGCTAAAATATATCAAAAAAACGTAGCCAATTTTTTATAAGATAACCTACATATCAGACTTTGAGAGTACATACACTACTTACAAGTGAGGCATTGACAATAAATTGATGAATCACATAGAGAATCTAACATAATCAGGAGAAATAAATGCATTATTAGGGTTTGTAAAGTTGGCCACTAATTCATTTGCAACCTAAAAAATCAAATACAAATTCCATAGTTTGAAAAATGAAATAACAGATCTAACCTAAATAACTGACATTATATATAAATAAAATTATTTTTGTAAAATATCAAGACAAAAAAATATCAAAAATAATTCACACAATGAATCAAAAAAAATAGAGATGTTTTCATGGTGAAGTAGCTCCACTTTTTAAATCCTAAAATTCAAAAAAATAAATAAAAAGGGTTTGGATGACCATAATAAATACAATGATTATTGTATCCTAATTCAAGGTATTGTCTTGACACTAGATAACATACATGAGTTCTTTCATCTTTACTTACAAAGATTGGGTTATGTATATAAAAATACAAAGATAATAGAAGTAAAATGATAATTGTTTAGCCAAACGACAACCCAAAAATGCATTTTTTGGTATGTTGGTCAAACTTTAAAAATCAAAGATCATGAGAAACATGGCAACAAAATACAATACCACATCTAAAGCTACAAAACCCTAATTAAATCCTCCCTCATCACTATTTGTTGCTTGTTGTAAAAATAATAAGACAAAGACAGAGGCAAATTTTATATCACGCCTTTGTTCATAGAGCCCTATAGATGAGAAATTTATTTTAAACCCTAGTTCTTTGATACATTAATGTAGCATTTAGTGCTAAAACATCAAACCAAGCAATCTATACTACACAAATAAATATAACATTTAATACCAAATCAAATTCATATTCCATGCAATAACTAAAGTTACATTGTCACTATAGTGAAATAAATGCCCAGCATCAATCGAAGTGAAGCAACCAATAAAATAAAGAAACCAGCCAATCAACTTGTATAAAATAACATTATTTTATGCAGTCCATTAAAAACCTAGTTATTTTACTTAAAAAAAAGGGTTATATATTTCTTGGCATGTTAACTAATGAAATTTGATTGGCCAACATATACCAGATTAGTTCCAAGTTAAAGGGTTAGTGAATCTAATAGTCTCTATTTGATACTAAAAAGAAGAGTATTCGAGAACATGATAGAAAGAGATACTGAGGCAAACATGATCCAAAAAAATTAGAGGGAGTCACATAAGGAAAAAAATACAAATAAAAATAACATTTAAAAAGTCAATTGTTGTAGTTGGAGTTGGAGTATTAAGAACAAATGTATGAACATGAAAAGAAAGAAACACTCTCTCCAATCAATGTTAAGGAAGAAATTTTCACAACTTGTGACATCAATAAGGGATTAAGAAGTTAACAATAGGTAAGGCCCAAGATATAGATGGTGGGTAAGAGGAATATCTAAAATGGGGAACAAATATTCTAGCACCATAAATCATAGAAATAGTTAGCAGGGTTACTCAAAATTCTTTCTTGAAAAAGTGGAAAACTAGTCTAACCATACACTTGTTTAAGAGTAGAGATGTTAATAATTCTTCAAACTATCGAATCATCATGTTTGATCCCCTCTTTAAAAAAAAATAAACAGGAGCATGCAATAATGTAGTATTAGTAATTGTGTTGAAGGAAAATGAAAGAGATCAAAAGGTCAAATAGGTTTTAGACCATAGCATTCAATAATAGGTCATAATTTACTATAGGGTGATAGTTCACAAAATCTACGAGCAATTTAAGGCCAAAATAAAAACACACATGGATTTGTCTGAGTGTTTTAGGAGCAACATATGTGTCAAATAAGGTTGCCCTTTGTCTCTCAATTTTTTGGGATTATATATTGACATACTAGAAGATATATTAGACAAGTGGGGGTGGAGGGATTCACTTGGCCAAATATGTGGTGAAACTCCTCTTATATGTCAATGATCTAATTTTAATTATTGAAAAGGCTCGAGGTGTTTTTTTAAAGAGGTAGGGATGCAAGTTAACATTAATAAAACTAAGATATTGATCTTTTCCCTAAAAAGGAAAAAGAAACATCTCAACTTCTAGATTAAAAGGGTCCTACTTAAAGTGGTAATGAAATATAAGTATTTTGGTTTAGACTTTGACAAAAAAGAAATTAGGACACATGTAAATGAAATATCTATACATGATACAAAATATATGTAAGAATGAAGAGTTATGGGATTAGAATACCATCGAGGTCTTGTTTGGGCTACATGTCACTCTAGTGGTGTTTTATGGGAGTTAACTATGGGACAGTGGCACTTCAAGATTGAAATGGAGACAAATATAAAAGATATAAAATCACTTAATTAAAAATAACTTAAAAATCAAGTCTTTATTTCCCTACAAAATACACCTTGTAGAAAAAAACACTTTTCCATTAGAGTCAATAACTATGATTAGGTCACTATGCTAATTAAAAAAAATACAAATCTTGAAGACTAACAAGTGGCTTAAGGCAACGAGAGAAGAAAGTTTACACATAAGAAAGAGCAAATGGATGAAACAAAACCATAAATGGATGAGTAGATGTGATATTGACTTAAACAAAATTTTAAACCTTAACAAATAAATAAAGAGATATGTGATTGAAAACTCTAGAATAATCATTTGGATAAAGGAAATAAGTAGGAAATGACCTTTATCTTACCAAATTTAGTTCATCTCATGAGCATCACTAAAAAGCATCCACATGAGTTAAAATCAAATTATAGGGAGAAGATGATCATAACTCAAATGAGATCTACTTCACACATGCTCATATGTGATCCAAGTATATGGGTGACACCTAAGGAAGAAAAAGAGTAGATGATGTGTTTGTTTTGCACCATATGAGTGAAGATAGAGAAATAGTCACAAACACTTGACAATGTTAATTCTTGATGTATCTTAAACCACTTGACTTACGCTCAAATACATGACTCTTATTCACCATTCCTCTAGCCATTTATCTATATGTGGAATTCACCCCTTTATTTGTCTTCACTACTACACAAGAATTCCCAAGTCATTGCTCAAACTATTTATATTAGTCTCAAACTACTTGTGGCCTGAAGCTAGTTGTTCTTTTTTTAGGGGATAGGTTTGGATTGTGTAGAGTCCCCATGCTATTTAATGACTAGTTTTCAAAATTTGAAATATCCATATGGGTCATCCTATATGTTTCTCAACTCAACTAAAGGAAATTATTCAATTAAACTCCTATAAATATAAATTAAATGTTATTTATTACCACTATATCTCCCTAGAGCTTGACACCATCTATGGAGCACTTATATACTACTGCACTTTGACAAAATCTACCATATTCTTCACAAATTCAATATCAATCACAAGTCATGTTTGAATCATTCTAAATAAAGTTAAGAGCGAAAAAATTCTAGTATCAAAGCCAAATTACAAGTTGCATGCATATAGTGAAGGATCACAATTGCACAATAATATTAGGTGAGAGACTACGTGTGGCTTTATTCCCTCATTATAGTACCTAGATATGTAGGTAGTAGTCGATCATTAACAAGGGTGATTAGGGTCAACTTATCCCAATACACTTCCCCTTCTTTTTTGTAGGTTTCTAGATCTCATAAGTATACCTTGGTTTTTTGAGGCAAGGAGAAGGAAAATAGAGGTTTATGCACAACATTAAGAAAAATAGAATATCTTAACCCTCATAACATACATAGGTGTAGGGAGTAGAGTAATTGTAACAATATTGTACATAATCCTAGGTGTCATAGGATAGTTTGTATTATTCTAATAATTTGAATTTCCTTTCTCATAGGAATAGAAAGAGTCATTTGGGAATGTGAAGTGAACAACCATCTTGAATTTTTTATTGCAATGCTTTGATAATTTCAAATTGAATTGTGAGAAAAAAATTGGCTTACACCAAAGATTGCTCATTGTCATTTCGTTAACAGTTTATTTGGCCTAACATTTGTATCAGAGCCAAATAATTTTATTGGTCTATTTTTTGTCCCTCCCCCCTTCATAGCCATATGACCTATTAATTTGCTATCAAAAGTAATATTTGATATGTTTTTAAACAGTCTCTACCATATATGTCGACAATTATTGTAGTATTTGACAATATTTGGTTGAATAGTTCACTTGAAGAAGGTGTCTAAACGATTTTAGGATACATTGGTTATTTTAGTCAATTCTTTATGTATTTTTTTTCGTATGTAGTGTACCAATTAGGTTAGGGATGTTTCAAGTCCTATTTGTAGTTAAATAAAAGGTGACCTGCATATACTATGTTTGACTATCATGAATAATGCCACTCTAAATTTGTTCAAGGAACTATGCCACCCTATATTTTTGCTACATTGGCTATTACATTGGTTGTACATTGGACTGTTACATTAGTTTTTGTGTTGGTTGTATGTTGTACTGCTACATTGGTTGTTGTGTTGGTTTTATGTTGGATTGCTACGTTCTTTTGTACATTGGATTATTGAATGTTGGTCTTTCTTTTTTAGGAAACTATATTTTTTGAAGACTTCATACCTACATTTTGAATTCATTAAAGACTATTTTCTCTCACGTCCTCATGGCACCATAGTAAGGAGATTCAAGATAAGTATTGGTTTTCCTTAAAGAGGCCATATTTTTTCGTTTCACATATTCCAATATTGGATTTTTTTGTGCATATAAGACAAATACGGAGGAGAAGCCTTTATAGGCCTGGAGGTACTTTATTTTATGCTTTTTTGTTTAAAATAAATTTTACATTTTTTATGTGTTTTTTTATAATTTTGAAGCATTTAATAGCCTTGAGCAATCTACTCTATGTAAATTTGACAAAAAACAACCAAATTTTATAAATAAAGGATAAATAAAGAGAGTTAACTGTACCTATTTATTTCTATTAAAAGGCATGAATATGGAAATTAAAAAAAACTGAGTATATCATCAAGTATGAGGTTTTTTTGTTAAGCCAGTGTTAATGATAATGCGAATCTTTTCATGTGCCACCTAGGTACCATGCACCATTTTGATCCCATGTGCCTTAACACCTCTTTCATGTATTACCAAGTATAAATAAAGGGAGAGCTTCTCCATGTACCAATGGGTATATAGGAAGGATAGGTATATAGAAATGTTTGGTATATTGGTCTGGTGGTATATAGAAAAGGGGACCATATGGAATGAGAAGGAACTAATTTTGGGATCAAATATTAAAACAAAAATAATGCATTTAATCAATCAATAGTTGGCACAACATTGATTGACAAAGATAAATGGTTATAATGGTCTCGATAAGTGGAGAACACACTCATCTTCAATGATATATGGTTGGATATTTGTGATGGGGATACACAACCAATTGAGCCAACAAAAAATGCAAAAGATATTTAGACACAGAGGTAGAAAAACTAGAAAGCATTGTCCTTAATGAGGGCCTTAATCGATGAAGATGTGTTTCATCATATTCTAGGGTGTAGTACTCCATAAGAAGCACTTCATAAATTGAAAGACCTGTATAATTCCCACTTAAATATGGAATTCATTTAGTTGTAATTTAAGTTGTTCAACCTCAAGTTTAAATATAGTGATGTGATGAGGTTGTCTTTAGAAATACGTGCAATCAAACATGATGTGGATGTCACAAGAGTAAAAAATGACATATATATGACCACATTCATAAAATCCCTTCTTCCCAATTATTCAACCTAATTAGAGTCTCTACAAGCAAGCAATATGTTGAAGATTCTCACATTTGATCAATTGGTTGAAAAGATGGCAGAAAGTTAAAAGGCCTTTGAAATTAAAACTGAGTCCATAGGATAAAGTGTGTGTTATGTAAAGGGTAGTTCTTCCAAGACATCCAATAAAACCATATTTTCCAAAAGTGAAGGCAATAATAAGTAAAAACATAGAAAAATAAGGGAAAAGCCAACAAAAAATGACAATCAAGGTGGTCAAAATAAAAAATAGAATGACAAATAACACCTCTATTATGAAGGATGTGATAGAAAATGAAGCCATAAAACCCACAAATGCAAGACGCTATGGAAGAAAATCAAAGCATACCATAACAAGAAAGAGGAAAAGTCAAAGAAATAAATAAAAGAGTCAAACTCTGCTCAATTCACCAGTGATGTGTGTTTTCTAGTTTAGATGATGAAGTAAACTATGTCTTAGTTAGTTCATCATGGTTTGATGTTTGGGTTCTTGATATCAGTGTCACCCTGCATGTGACTTTTCAAAAAGACTTCTTTGATGAATTTCATGAAGAGAGTTATGGCCCAATATTCCTTGCATATAGATAAAGTTGGCAACTGCACAGGGAAGATGTAAAATCTAACTCAAGTATCCAGGACTTCCAGATTTCAAAATCCAAAATGTTTTATACCTTTGTTAATTGAAATGAAACTTATTATCTCTAATGCTCTTTTGTAAATAAGGCCATTCCATCTTTTTGGGCAATGGTGATGTCACTATTAGAAGGAAATGTGATAATGCAGTCATCTTGACTATATATGAGGAAGGAAATTACTCAAACTCAAGGGTGAGCCTTCAGTTTCAAGGAATTATGCTCATCTTGTTGAAGAATAAATGTCACCAAACATGTTGTGGCATGATAGATTTGGGATTACTTGCTATAACAACATTTGCATGTTGTAAAAGAATGGTGTTGTTGGTTTTGATGGAATGAAGGGTCTTCTTCACTAAACTATTAAATCCAAAAAATTCAAGAGGTCTGCAACTTGATAGGAATTTCAAGTTGAATCTTGGTTTAGGACAACTTAATAATCATATAAGATACATGGAATCTATGAAATGATATTAGGCTTATTGAAGTTTCCTCACAGATTCAAAACACCTAATATGTCATCAAATTATTAAGAAACTTGAGTCAATCCTAAACTTATTACAAGAATATGAATAAGCCTATTTGATCTTTATAAAAGTGTTATTTATCTAAGGTTCATCTTAGATAGTTTCCTGAGTGCTCTCTTTGAATTGTTATTAACAACTAGATTGTGCCCAATGACTTCTTTACTTTTCCAGGTCTATTAGGCCTAAATCTGCCTTGAAGAGGACAAAAACTCAATTTAAGCTCCCAAACAACTTAAAACTACTCCCTCATATTATAATCAATGATAGCAAAAGGGATTTCAACCTTTGTGTAATATTTAAGATCCAAATAATACAAATAGTTTACTCAAAACTCCTTTCATTGTCCTTCTTAATGAACACCTATAAGCAAACTTTTACACAGTCATCAATATTTGAGTCCACAAGGTTTATTATCAACTAAAAACACTTTAATCATGTGTAAAGCATATTATTTCATCTATTTGCTAAGTTTCGAGAGATTTCACTTGGTAAAATTTGGTTTGGAGGTCTTTTTTAATGAGAGACCCTGGTTTAGGGTTTATACTGTGTTTGCAAAAGCCGAGAGATTCTAACCTTTGTTCATAAAGTCTAGGGGATATTTACTCCTTTTAACACCTCTAATAGGGACCTAAAATCCTATTATAACCTCTAGAATCTTTTAACTAATATCATGCACTTATTTTCATGTGAAGGTGATTGTGTATGACTATAAGTAGTGAAACCCAAGAAATTCAAAGGTTTGAACTACCAAAACATCAAATGAAGTGCTAAATCTTTATAGAAACACTAAAACCTTATTCTAGAGATCACAAACACCTGAATACAAAGGTTCAAATCTAGAACTCTTGTATTCTATGTAAGAAAATATGCTTCAATACAAACCTCTGATCCTTATAATGGTAGACTGTTATTAGCCTTCATTCATGAAAATTTGGTCTTTTTATGCTTGTTTCTAACCTTGAACATCTTCTCCTTTTCAGGTTTGATGCATATCCAATGGTTGAAGTCACATCAAATCTTGGAATGGCCTAATTTTGGCCTAAAATTCTTCTCAACTGATTGTCCTTAAGATATAAAATGACCTTATTGGTATGATCTTTTAGTTACATTTAGCCTTGTTTGGATTTTAGATGAACACTGACTGACTGAATCTTGGAGGACATCCTAGACATGTTCTAAGACCATGAAAACTTAACTTGTCTCATAAAAAATTACATTTATTCATATATTTAACAAGAAAAGTGTTTGAAAATTTAAATGTAAGCTTTTGGTGAGAAATCTTACCAAAGCACCTAATTAGCCTATAGACTAATTTCTAGGGCCTGAACAAAGATTGTTATTGCTTGACATGACCTCCTAAGACTCTAAGAATTATTGACACAACCAAATTAATATATTTACAGTGATGCTCCTGCATCAAGTTTACCTACCTTTCCCATAAAATTTGATGAAAAATGTGAAGCCTATATTTTGGCCAAACACAAAAGAGAAGCATTTCCAAAGTCACTATGGAAAGCCAACATAAAGTTACAATTATTTCACTTAGACTTGTGTTATATTCCAATTCTCTTAATTGGTGGTCATAAGTACTTCATGTTTCTCATTGATCACTATAATAGAAATGACTTGGATATACTTTCTTAAATAGAAATCTAAAGCATTTGAGAGATTTAAAAAGTTTAGAATGATGATTGAAAATTAAGCTCAAACCTGCATCAAAACAATCATGATTGATAATGGTGGTGAATACATTTCAAATAAGTTTGAATCCTATCTTGGGAAAAATGGGATCAAACATTATCTCACAGTTCCTCACACTCTGCAACAAAATGGAGTTATAGAGAGGATGAATAGGACAATGATGAATATGGTTCATGTTATGTTGTACTTCAAAGGGGTAAATCTATAATTTTGGGCCAAGGTATCTAAAACAATAGTATACCTCTACAACAAATCACCATCAACAACCCTTCAATTCAAGACTTTGTATGAGATGTGGTGTGGTCATCAATTACAACATGTTTGGTTAAGAATTTCAATATGAAATAGCTGAGATAGTTTATTTTTCCCTGGCATTGGGATGATTGATGGAAAATCTTCAATAATATGCAATTATTTAAAGTAAAAATTATTTTGACTAAGCAAATGAGAAAAATGCGTTAATGATAACTAAAAAGAGTATCCTTGTTTTATTTTGACACAACTTCAACTAAAACTAATCATGCATGAGTGACTCCATGTTTGGATAATAACATAGTATGTGAACCAAATTATATTGTTTGGTCTATCATATAGAATGAAATTATTGTGTGATTTCATTACCCTAAGATATAATGAGTGATTGATAGAATCTTTATTGTTGCTATGAATGTGTATTCATTTTTAGATTGTAAATGAACATGGTTGCCACCATGATGTTTGTTGTTGTGTATAATTTTATGTGTATATTGTTATGAATACTATTATGTATATGTTGTTGTGTGTATGCTGTTGTGTATAAGATTCTTGTATTCCATTTTGTGTGAAAATTGCTCTTTATTATGCATATGTATGTTACTTCTGAGTATGTGATAGTTTTTTTACTTGTGTATTCATTTTTTGATGAGTCATTGGGCCATATATTTATTTTACATGATGACTCTATGGGTGTGTATTCCATGAATTAATGACCTTAGTGATTAAGATGTTAAATTGTTATGAAATCATGCATGCCAAATTATGGGTAAATGAATAGTTGTGAAATATGATTGATTGATCCAATCACTCTAAAAATACTAGATGAAAATATGATAATAAATTAATTAAAAAACCCCGTGTGAATGTTTGTTCTATGATATTTACATGCTATAATGATGGACAATTACCTTGTGTTGATTTGATTATGCAAATTCCCATATGTATGATGGATGCTTTCTCTATATCGAATGGGTATCACGATGATTTACTATTGATTGGATATTGAAATTTCTCATGTACAATGGATATTTACTTAAATTATGTTCTTCCTTGTTTACTACTTTTATGCATAAAGGAGAAGAAATTGATTATATTGTGTGCACTTATATTGATTACTATTAACTTTTGATAAATCATAAACTAGATTATCTTGAATATATGTCATAACCTCTTTGTTAACCATTGTACTTTTGATAACCTTTAAGTGGTTAAACTTTGCATGAAGAACCTACTCTGATACCAATTGTTAGAGGTACAATCACTGAGGAGGGGGTGAATCAATGAGCCCAAATATTTCAAATTTAATTCCAATCATTACAAACACTTAATCAGTTAACATAAACATTCATAATGAATACACATCATTCATAGCAATGAGAAAGAGAAACAATGCAAGATCAATCACATACCACATGAAATATATGGGAAACCCTCTTCAGGAATAAAACCCACTAGAAGCTACAATTGGACTATCCTCTTATTGAGATGTATTATTTTCTTCCTTGTGTACTAGTTTAATACATGAAGGATAAGTGAAATATTATTCCCAGTAGTTGGGTATTCCTGTTTGGATGACTATGCATTTATCCTCCTCACATATACCTTTGTGTGTGAAGGAGATGGGTGAGCTTCCCTAGGTGCACTAGATGTGAGATATCTCCACCAGGATGTTGAGAGGGGGATAAGACTCAAGCTTGATATGATTATTAAGCTTATACCCTCAATTTTATGGAGAGAGGTGGTTAAGTATCAGATTTGGAAGCCAACAAGAGCTGATGTCAATTAGTTACAACCAATTAGACATTATATAGAAGAATATGCTTGCATATTTGATTTTATAACCATGTTCTATGTTATAGTTAGGTTTGTTGATGTTACACACATTCATATATTTAGTTGAGTTATCGATGATATGACCAATATTGTGTTTGATGCATCACTTGGTGTAGACATCCTATTCCTACACCATTTGTGTTGAAATTGTCAATCTTACTTGAATTGCACTCAAATGCATATTTTAGGTCAAAATCCATAAAATGCCCTAAATAGTTCGAACTTGTCACTTAAAAGTGCTAGTTTAGGTCAAAGTATCCCTAAATAAGGAAATGAATTTTATGCACCAACTAACTTTGATCATATCATTTCGAGTCAAAATGACAAATTCACCATTTAGAACTTTGGATCACTCTTTTATTCTAATTCATTGGTACACATTACACACCTTTATTATTTAGTGTTGGAAACATCCTAAATAGGAATACAAATCTAATGCATCTAACATCACCTTCCGGTTCCTCTCCATTCAAATTATGATCCAATAATAAGACTTTCTAAACATTTTGATTAATTGTGCACCAATTTCCAAAGAATTGCACTAAACTTGATTAAACTTACTTAAGCTAATTAATCCAATTTAAGAGCTTAAGTAAGAACTCCATAGATGTTTTTGAATATCTTAGTATTGGAAATTTATTTTGAATATATGTATCATTAAGTGACATCATTTCTTGGAAAGACATCCCTAGGCCATAAATACCACAAATATCAGGATTATGGGTCACCCATGCCTAGTTAATGCCTCCCATGCCTCTTCAATGCCCCTTATTCCAAGGTCATGATGAAGATAATTATGGATTTAATTCCAAATATTGAATTAATCCTCAACCACACATATTCATCTCAAGATGGATGGTTCAGGTTGATTCTGACCAATCTCAAAAATCTATAAATAGAGAGGCCATGGACATGAATAAAAAAGCTTGATTTGTGCAAAGTCATTATGAAAAATTGTCTCCACAATCCTTTGAAATAGACCATTAAAATTAGTTACAAGCTTCATTGATAGGCTAGTTTAGTGATTTAGAATGATGAGCCTAGGTTTTATGGAGTGTTCTTGAGACATTGGAGGAGTTTGCCACCTTTGTTGACAAATACAAAGATGCTTCATAAAGGGAGAACATGCTTTTAAGCCACATGGGTATGGTAAATCCATTTTGGAAGGTAATATGATTTTTATTTTTTTCATTTGCTTTTTTCTATCCTTTGTAATTCCCATAGGAATAGATAGGCTTAGTTAGTTAGTTCTTTATGCATTTTTCATGATTTATGGACTAATGTTTGACTAACTTTCTTTGTAATCCTCTCTACACTTGGTGTACCCAATGATATCTAGTACTTTCCTATGGATGTGCATTAAAAATGGGTCTCTAATCGTTTGTATTCAATTGGTGAGAAATTTGATGGATTTGTTGAAATCTATAAGTATGTGAAAATTCTAACCCAAGTGAAAGTTATATATTACTTTCATTGTTATTATTAGCACATGAATGATATGTTATATTGATACTATAATATTTGGTTATTAATAATATTAATAGATACATCTATGACCATATATATGTTGCCAATGAAAATTTAGGGATGGAAGTTTCTTTAAGGAGGGAAGTATGTAATGCTTCACCTTGCCTTGCCTTGGCTTAGGCACATGGTTAAGTATTAATTAGGTTTGGACCTATTGTTATAACATATGCTTGTGATTATTATCATACTTCCTTTAATTATAGTATATTGGGTCATGATGAAATACATATATAATATTGTTATAACAAATAAGCATTTGACTAATGTGTTTTTGTTTCTATCTCTTCATACCATAGAAGTATTATGATGAGTTTGGTGCATTTATGAATGGGTCATAATTTTATACACTGACTATTATACGAGTATATGGGTTTGTATTTATTCCATTGGAGTGCCATCTGATTGGACACGACACAAGTGGGAGCTCTAATAAAGATGTTTGCAATAAGCATAGAGACCCTGACAATAAATTGGCAATGGGGTTCACTTTAGGTGTAACCGAATATATGAAATGTTAGATGTATGGGTAATTATCACTTTACGTCTATGTGGAATAAACACAAGGATACACTGAAGTTTATGAGGACTATTATCCATGTGTACATGGAGAGGAATTAAAATGAGATGAGAAGCCAAAATTATTTGTGGCTTCACCAAAGAGGATTATGATTATAACTTATAATCATATTGAGATAACCAACAAGATAACCATGTAAAATAAACCATATAAAAAATAAATTTAGCATTATACTCCATGATGGATGATATAATTGTAGTAAATCAATGACAAAGTAACCACCCTATATGCTAGTGTTATTGTTTCAAACTGTTTTCGCTTTCTACATTCAAAAGGAAATGAGAAACTAAAAGAAATGGTCTAGGGTTAGAAGATACCCGGATGAGGTCTGCGCACCGTTATCCAGACGTTGAGGGAACTCCTCTTTTGTTGTGGAGGATGACACCTGTAGAAGAAAGAGACTAAAACACAAAAGTTGTTAGATGGCTAGAAAGTGGACTGCCAAGCCGAAGCTTGATCCCAGAAGTGTAAAGACTTTCTAGAAAGGAGGTCAGTCCACTGATTATTAAAATAATGTCTGATAAAAAGCAAAATGATAAAAGACTGAAATGATTAAAGACTAAAATAGAAATAGAAGCAAATGCTTACCTGAAGGTTGCTATCGGTCTGGTCACAGTCACTGACGTCGGTTAGTCTGCCGACGTCAGTTAGGCTGTCGACATCGGTGGGGGCAGTGGTCGATGTCGATCATGACAATGGTCTGAGACAGGGTCTGGGCAAGTTTTTGGACTGCTGACAGGTTTGAGAAGGGGTTTGGGTCTGTTTGAATGGTCTAAGAGTCTGTGCAGGGTTGCTGGTCGATGGACAGGATCTTAGGAGGGAGTCAGGTTGAAGACATGGTGTCAAAAGGGGTCAGGTTAAGAGGAGGGCTTTTCAGCCTCTCTAGGAAGAGTGTCTAATTGGTCTGGTTGGGTTGATAGCCGGGTCTGGGCTGGGTTGATAATGCTTAGAAGTAGCAAATGGAGACTGAGTATCAAAACATTCTGAAATATAGAAATGAAATCAAAGAAGAATACTTAGCTGTTTGCTTGCTAAAGGAGGTGTGTAGAAGCCCTGTTGTTGATGTTGTTGTTGTAGAAGACTCTCTACAAGGTGGAATGACTGATGCAGAGTACCTATTGTTGTAGCTTGCTGTTGTGCCTGAGAGAGAGAGAGAGGTCTGAAGATTGGAAGTTCGGCCGCTTGGAAGAATCAAAGATCGGATTGAAAGAAAGTCAGATTGAAGGATTCAAAGAGTGGATCCACATTTTGGAAGCGGAATGCCATTTTGAAGGAAATTGACGCCAGCAATACTGCCGACGTCGGTCGACAGTTGACCGACGTCGGTGGCTGGAAGGCAGGAAAAAAGCTAAAAATAGCCTTTTGTCCATTTTCCCAACTGCCGGGTCAGCGGGTCGGGGGAAGAAATGGTTGAAGGTGGCTTAATAGGCATGGGAAAGAGGGGAAGAGAAGTTGAAATAGGTCATGAATGGGGTTTAGACAGTTAATACTTGGCATGGGGTAGTGGAGAGAATCCAAGGAGGGCATCCAAGGGTGGTGAGGTGTCAAGGGTGAGATGGCAAGGGGAGAGAATTATTAATTTAAAATAAGATAATTATTTTAAATTAATAAGACATAGGTTAGGAGTGGTTAAGTGGACCAAGGGACCAAGGGGGGAGAGAAGGGGGAGACGACCAAGGAGTAGACACGATTTTAGTGTCTACATTTGCCTCTTTTTGTCTTGTTGGTTGTTCTTTGACGAATTGCAAGACAAAAATAGGAGTTGATTGCCCCAGATATGGGATGAAGTTGCTTTCGTCTTGTTGGTTGTTCTGGTGAACTGCAAGACAAAAATGAATGTTGGTTGCCCCGATTATGGGATGAGGTATTCCCCCTCAAAGCAGGAGTCGAGGAAAGGGAACCGAAAATTGGGTGCTAATTTGATAGAAAGTGGATGGGATATGGTGAAGGGAGTGAGAGCGCTACAAAAGTTGAGATTGCGCATACCACTTCACAAGATGGTCAGGTCAAATTGTTGCAGGTCGAGGGTCAAGGAGTGCTAAAATTGAAGTAATCAGGCCCCAACATTTGGTTGTAGCTGATTGGGTTATTCAATCTAAGCTGTAGCTCCAATGGTCGTCATGGTCCAAGTATCTTGGGCTCAGGAAGTGCTCTTGGAAACACAAAAAAAGGCCACAAGTAATGGGGATCAACTAGCTTGTGATCCTAGTACTTGTGAGGGTCAAAATGGGTTGCAAACAATTTTGCTAACCATTCATGAGGTAGCACACATGCAAAAACAACCAAGGCAACGTTTGTCTTGGAAGTGGTCGAGGTCGAAGGAGATAGTCGCGATCTCCATGGTCGATGGTCGAGGTGGGCTGAGATAGGTAGATGGTCGAATGAATGGGTGGACGAAAGAATGTGGCCGAGCTAACCTCAAAAGACCTCATGTCAACTGAGTGCTGCCTACATAGCCCCTGTTGTTAGGGCCTCAGGAAATGTAGTTCTCCCAAAAAAGGGAGGAAGGGTCAAAAGTGGTCGATAAGTTGATTTGGTCACGGTCAAGGTCAAAGGTTGAAATGGTTTGTCTATCAGAAAGACAAACAAACAGATGTGGTCGAGCTAACCCCAGAAGATGTCTTGTCATCTGAGTGCTACCTACATAGCCCCTGTGTGAAGGGCCTCAGACCAATGTAGTTCAGACTAAGAGTCAAAGTGGTAGATGATTGGTCTTGGTCATGATAAAATGATGAGGGTAAGATGATGCTACAGCGTTTTCCATATTATGTGATGGTGTATTCTGTAACATTGGTTGAGTGGTCTTTCATCCCTAGCAAGTGTCCATATTGATGATGGATGTATGCTAAAAATGAATTGAGATGATTTATGCTTTAGCAAGTAATGGTTTATGCTTGGCATAAATTGTGTCAGGTCGATAGTTTCCATGTGTATTGGTTTCCATAGAAACTATGTGAAATGGAATATGTCATGTCAGTGGTCTGAAAATGTTTGGTTTGATTTGGTTTGGAAATGATTTGGTTGAATGTGACCAAGATGTAAGAAGTGAAAGGCGCATTGCTCTTTCATTGACAAGGACCATAATGATGGCATAGATAAGGGTTTTAGAAACAAAAGCCCCGTTCATGCATTACGTCGTTGACCAGTGGTTGTGTTAGAGAAGCAATCGGATCACTTGACGTTAAGTGAGCTGGAAATCCCTTGAGTATGTTGGGGTGATAGGTGTGATTATGTGATATGGATGGAAGGGGGAACCCTTTTTGGCAGGAACAACTTTGCCCCTTTTATAGGTGACCCCGAAAACGACTATAGACAAGTCCATGACTTTATAGTTTTGTCAGTCAGTTTTTTTTTTTTTTTTTGGGGGGGTAGACTGATCGATACGGGAAGTCTACGAGGGGATGTTGTTTTGCTTTGTGGTCATGTCGTGAAGCTGATTGATGCAGGAAGCTTCAGAGATAGTGCTGTTTATAGCAAGAATTTAGGCATAGCCATCCTTCGAGGGAGTGGTCTATATTTTGCTTTATATGCTTTTGATATGACTTTGGCCTAGCTATCCTTCAAGGGAGCAGTCTAGTAAATACAACAATGATGATGCAGCTGTCCTTCGAGGGAGCAATTTACACTTGAGATTTATATGACCTTGGAATATGCATCCCACTTTTATATTTTTTTGATTTTTTTGTTGACTGGACTTTTGGTCATGGACTTGACTATAGAGGTTTAGAGGGTTTCCCTTTTATTAGGACGAAGCATTCATGCTTGACAAAAGGGTTAACTGATGTTTGTAGGGTTGAGGGTTGAAAAGGAATAGGAATGACAATGATGAGGATTGCTTAAGGGATCGAGCTCAAGTTAAACGTCAAGTGAATAATTACTTGACTGATAGTAGACTGGTCGAAGATGCAAGGCATAAAGGGGCTCATGTTCTAATAAGTCCCTGACCCATGCTTGTGTTATGATGCAAGGTCTGAGTCAATTGGGAGCAAACTTGCCCCATTTGCTTCATTCCAAATTGGTCACATGTTGGTTGATGTTGAAGGAGTTGGTTGATGTTTGGTTGGGGTCGGTTGATATTTGGTCAATGTTTGGTCAAAGTCGGTTGATGTTGGTTGATATTTGGTTGAGGTCATGATTAAAAGGTTGGTTGATGTTTGGTCAGGGTTTGGTCGAGGTCGATGTTTGATTGAGGTTGATGAAATCCAGTTAAGATGTTGTTGGCATGGGATAAGGAGGCCGTCGAGACCTCGCTTGTAAAGAAGTCCCCCTAGCATTGTGTAGTGAGCAGTGTTCTTGATAAAAGCTCGCCGTCTAGTGCTAGAGAGTTTGGGAGGGATGACAAAATATGTTAAGCAGTCGTAAGCATCATGTGGACTAGAGTAGTTAGGAGGAATTTCCCCCAGTGATGATGGTCGAGATGAGCCCAAAATAAAAATCTCGAGTTGTGTGGGTTGAGAGGTCTTGATGAATAATGGATATGTTAAAGGCGTAGAGGTTTGGTCTTTTCCTTTATCCTTCATAGTTTGGGGCCTGGTGGCGACATCAATTGTTTTGATTTTGAATAAAGGTTGAGGAGGTGGTTGAGGGACCATAGTTTTGCATTGAGATCCTGATTTAGGTGACGAGGTTTTGGAGGCATGTGATTGTGTCGGTGATTGGTCAAAAAGGTGGTCAAGAGAATCCTTGACGTGAGGGGTGTCCTTGGCTAGATGTTGACGGATGACAGCCTTAAGGGTGCAACAACGTTCAGTGTCATGCCCCAGTGTGTGATGATACCAACATATTTGAGTGTCATCGAACCAAGGTGTTTTTGGTTTGAGAGGTTGGTAAGGCTTGATAGGCGGGAGGACGATGCTAGATGACTGCAACAATCGACATAACATCGAAGCATAAGAACCCTTTAATGGGTCCGCATTCTTTGTTGCGATAGAGGTTGACAATTTTTGTTTAGAAGTTGGAGGAGGCATTGGTCGGACCATCTTTTTCGTTGGCGGTGTGGCCACGCGTGTAGACGGCTTTTGTTTGATGAGAGGTGTTGGGTGTGGGAGCAATCCTACTAAAGTGGAAGGATGTGGACCCAAAATTGAAGGTAATGATGAAGGTGGGGGAGGAGTTCTCTGATGGGGTCTAGTAGCCTTCTTTGGTTTAGTGTGAGGACTACTATTGTGCAAGGTGAGGGTCAAGTCTACCTTCACTTGTGGGTGAGTAAGGGTTGATGTAGGATGAACACCGAGAGGTTTGACCCATTGTGGCATAGTAGGCATCTGTGAAGGTTTAGGTGATGTCATGTGAGGCTTCATAGTTAGTTGTTTAAAGGGTTTAGGTGAGGTGATAAGTTCTTCTCTTGGTGGAGAAGGGATTGGAGAGGGTGGCTCTTCAGTTGGATAGAGCGTAGGGGTGGTCATGGTCTCGTTGTGTGGTCTAGGCGTGGGGAAGGTATGATCCCTCATTGATGAAAAGAAGGATGAGGGTGAGGCAGTCAGCGTTGGTGCCATCAAAGTATCCTCCAGTATGAGAGAGGTCGAGGTAGATTCTCCCACATGTGAAAGAGGTGTGGATGAAGGATTATCCTCCATTGGTGGAGGCAAAATAGGAGAGGAAGGTTCCTCTACCTGTGGTGGACAAGTAGGAGAAGAAGGTTCTTCTACCTGTGGAGGAGGTTGGTCAGGGACAAGAGGTGAGACCGTGTTGATCGTGCGTATATCATGCTCTTGGGAGCCATCGGTCATGGTCTGAATGTTGTTTTGGCTAGAGGGATGGTTAGGAAAAGGTTGTTTGAAGATGTCTAGGTTTTGGTTGGCTAGAGCATTTGGGTTATCCAGGATAAGATCCCCTTTGTCTAGCATGTCTTGGACGATGTTTTTGACGGTTTCACAGTTGTCTGTGTCATGGCCTTTGACACAGTGATAATTGTAGAAGTCATTTTCCCTATACCATGAAGGGATAGGTGTTGAGGGGTTGAATTGAAGTGATCGGATTTGAGGGAGATTAAGGACCCCCTGCTTGACGAGTTTATCTAAGACAGAGGCATATGACTCTCCAATTGGAGTGTATTGACGTTGTATGGATCATCGTTAGAAGTGTTTATTGATGTAGTCTGATGTTGAAAATTGAGGTTGGTTGGTTGTTGTTGAAGATGATGGTCTAAAGATGACAGTGTTTGCCAACCCCTTGGATTGGGAGTGGGCAGAAGAAGGTTTGGACAAAAAAGGGTCATTAAATTTTGAATTGTTATTATGCAATTTGACCTTATTTTCATCGATGGCACGGAGTTCAAGCTTTCTTGCCATGGTGAAAGCTTCGTCAAAGGAGCGAAATGTTTGGACCTGTAAGGTAGAGGAGATATGTTGGGCACATGCCTAAGAGAAGAGCTCAATGAGCTCAAGCTGAGGCAAAGAAAAGGAGAGTTGGTTGATTAGGCCTCTCCAATGGGAAACAAAATCGACTATGGATTCGTCGTCGAATTGTTTGATAGAGTAGAGGTCTGTGATTGAGACTTTTTTGGTGATATTGATAGAAAAGTGATCAAGGAAAAGTTGGGCTAGCTGAGTGAATGAAAAGAGGGAATGACTGGGAAGAGAACTATACCAGTCAAGAGCAGCCCTTGAAAGTGACATGGGGAATGTGCAGAGTAATAATGCATCATCGTGCGCTATGAGATAACAAGCGTGTCTGAACGCTCGAAGATGTTGTTGTGGGTCCTCCTTACTCTGAAAGTGAGTAAATTTAGGAGTTCCCACTGGTTGGGATAAGGTCAGATGGGCATAGAAGGATGAATGGGTTCACTGTAGACTTGCTCATATTAAAGAGCATTGCTTGAACCAGAGATGGATATCTCAAGGCTAGACATCTTGTCCATCAGCATCTTGATGAGATCAACTGACAGATTGGTAGGTGGGGTACCCCTTAAGTTGTAGGGTACCTGGAAGGTGGTTGAAGAGGCATATGACGTACTTAGTTGTGCTTGTGTAGGTGCAACATATGGGTAGTGCATCATAGGGATAGATGTCGTGGTCAAAGGGGCTTGTGCCATGAAGTTGGAGGACACAAGTTGACTAGATACCACCAGAGGTGGTTGAGTGGCGGCACTGGTAAAAGGATAGGTTGTCACTCCCGTGTGTATAGGTGAAAGAGTGGGTGAGGTCGAGATAATCAAGTTCTAGTATGGTGTAGAACTTGGTTGAATTGCGTGTGGTTGAGGGGGTAATGACATCTCGATGGAGGTAGGTTCGAAAATAGATGAGGAGGCCAAACTTTGTGTATTGGCCATGGTCTGGTTAGTGGTTGAGGTAATAGGCTGAGTCATGATGGGTTGGGTAGCGGATGACGTCAATGCCATTGCCGCTACACCTAAAAGGTCCCGCATTTGGTTTCTTGCAAGATAGTGTTGGAGAGCCTTGACGTTGTGGTCAAGGAGTCTCTCAAGGTTTGGGTCCCCTTCGGGGACAATTGAAGGTTGATTGGGAGTTGGTCGGGTAGAAGTTCATTTGGTCTCTGAATGATACTCCATTAGAGGACTAGGCATAAATGGCGAAGGCAGAAGTGGTTGATACCTCACGTGGTCAAAAGGAGTCCTGGTTTGACTGCGTGTCAAAACTATTCAAGGCAAGAAGGGTCAGATTCCAGAAACTGTGTTTTTTCAGTTTCAAAAACTTAGAATAGATGTTGGAAAGAAAAGGGGTCGGGTTTTAAGGTTGCTGTTTTGTGAAGAAAAAGATGGACAGTGACCGACGTTGGTTGAAAAATTGATGTCGGTGAGGAAAAGTGGCCGACGTCGGTCAGATAACCGATGTCGGTGAAGAAATGTTGCCGACGTCGGTGGTAAAGCCGATATCGATGACTGTGTCTTCCAGAAACTCAAAGAATTTGAAAGTTTTTGGAAAGAAGAAAATGTCCTCACTAGCTCAAAAAACCAGATAGGAACAGAAAAATAGATGGAGACAGGCAGAGCCTAAGCGTTAAATCTTAAGAATGAATTTTAGAATCTTGTTGGCTTATGCCTTAGATGAATGTGTTTGGGAGGTTGGCTTGCAGAATGGGTCCTAGAAGAAGTAGTCTATGGTTGGTTTCAGGTCAGTTTCATTGCTCAAGAGTCTGTATTAGGTTCGGTACGTGGCTTAGTGCTAAGGAGCAAGCTCCCCTCACTTCACGAGCCTAATTTTAAGCTGGTCTCGCTTAGCCAGTATATACGTCACCTAGAGATTATCCTCTGCCAGAGAACAGAGTGGGCTTTCCCATTGGTGATGAAATCCAAGTGGGATTGCCGAGATGGGTAAGGTATCTGCTGGGTGATGAAATCCCAATCGGGCCTTGTCTCAAGTATTGTTTTGATGTTTGATTTGTGCAAGTGATTTGGTCGTGTAACATAAGTGTGATTAATTCATGATGCAGTTTTTAATTACTAGATGTGTGGACTAAAGATGCAAGCAAGCAAAAATGAAATGCAAAATATTTTAATCCCAAGTCAAAATGTGTCGTTCGGATGAAAACAAGTTGAGAAAGGGTTGAAGAGTATGAACTTTTACTAGTCTAAATGCAAGAAGAAATGACAAGAAAAAGAAAGGTTCTTTTTAACTTGCTTATGATGTCTTTTGGAAGAGAGAAGAGAGAGATGTAAGGAGAAACCTAATGCACCTATATGAATAGTAAGAAAAGAACCCAAGGAAGACCCTAGGGTCCCACCGGGCGTGCCAGAATGTTTCAAACTGTTTTTGCTTTCTACATTCAAAAGGAAATGAGAAACTAAAAGAAATGGTCTAGGGTTAGAAAATACCCGAATGAGGTCTGCGCACCATTATCCAGACATTGAGGGAACTCCTCTTTGGTTGTGGAGGATGACACCTGCAAAAGAAAGAGACTAAAACACAAAAGTTGTTAGATGGCTAGAAAGTGGACTGCCAAGCCGAAGCTTGATCCTAGAAGTGCAAAGACTTTCTGGAAGGGAGGTCAGTCCACTGATTATTAAAATAATGTCTGATAAAAAGTAGAATGATAAAAGACTGAAACAAAAATTGAAGCAAATGCTTACCTGAAGGTTGCTGTCGGTCTGGTCATAGTTGCCGACGTCAGTTGTAAAGTCTGCCGACGTCGGTTAGGCTGCCAATGTTAGTGGGGGCAGTGGTCGATGTCGGTCAAGACAATGGTTTGGGATAGGGTCTGGGTGAGTTTTTGGATTGTTAACTGGTCTGAGAAGGGGTCTGGGTCTATTTGAATGGTCTGAGAGTCTGTGCAGGGTTGTTGGTCGATGGACAGGATCTTAGGAGGGAGTCAGGTTGAAGACATGGTGTCAAAAGGGGTCAGGTTGAGAGGAGGGCTTTTCAGCCTCTCCAGGAAGAGTGTCTGATTGGTCTGGTTGGGTTGATAGCCAGGTCTGGGCTGGGTCGATAATGCTTAGAAGTAGTAAATGGAGACTGAGTATCAAAACATTCTGAAATACAGAAATGAAATCAAAGAAGAATACTGAGCTGTTTACTTGCTGAAGGAGGTGTGTAGAAGCCCTGTTGTTGATGCTATTGTTGTAGAAGACTCCCTGTAAGGTGGAATGACTGATGCAGAGTACCTGTTGTTGTTGTTGTTGTAGCTTGATGTTGTGCCTGAGAGAGAGAGAGAGGTCTGAAGATTGGAAGGTCGGTCGCTTGGAAGAATCAAAGATCGGATTAAAAGAAATTCAGATCGAAGGATTCAAAGAGCGGATCCACATTCTAGAGGCAGAATGCCATTTTGAAGGAAATCGACGCTAGTAATACCACCGACGTCGATCGACAGTTGACCGACGTCGGCGGCTGGAAGGCAGGAAAAAGGCTAAAAATAGCCTTTTGTCCGTTTTCCCAACTGCCGGGTCAGCGGGTCAGGGGAAGAAACGATCGAAGGTGGCTTAATAGGCGTGGGAAAGAGGGGAAGAGAAGTTGGAATAGGTCATGAATGGGGTTTAGGCATTTAAGACTTGGCATGGGGTAGTGGAGAGAATCCAAGGAGGGCATCCAAGGGTGGTGAGGTGTCAAGGGTGAGATGGCAAGGGGAGAGAATTATTAATTTAAAATAAGATAATTATTTTAAATTAATAAGACATAGGTTAGGAGTGGTTAAGTGGACCAAGGGACCAAGGGGGTAGAGAAGGGGGAGATGACCAAGGAGTAGACACGATTTTGGTGTCTACAGTTATGTAAATAATCCACAATAGGTAGTGGGTGGTAACAAGGAATGTAACTGCTTAGCAACAAAAGTGAATACATACAAGATGGAAAGTGGCCATAAGAAGATTAAAGTGAACAAAATTTACATAAAGAAGGGATATTAAAACAATAAATCACCTCGTTTTGATCGCATCTATGTCTTAACCAGACTTTAAATTGATTTTTACCAAACTGTGTAAATTAAGCATAAAAATCATTGAAATGCCCAATTCATCTGCACATCAAATGAAAATACCCATAATCATGTTGAGGATTTCTTATTTTGGTTATTACCTTGTATGTAATGATAACTTCCCACAGATTCATCCCCAATCAGGTTGCATCCTAATAAACTAACATTTTAGACCAATTAAGCAAGGTACTTAATCAAATTACTAAAATGACCAAAACCCTTAGTAGAATTAATTAACTAAGTAAATCAAATTAAGTGCTTAGTTAAATAATCAATGTGAAATTAATGAATATCTAAAATTATAAATTAGAAAATGTAAATTATCAAGCCTCTTCATCATTGCTTTTGTGAGTTATCATGCACGCACAAAATATCTCACAAGTATCTAGATTTATGAGTCATATTTATTAATTGAAGAATATTAATTACATATTTGAATCAAGCTCCACCACATATCTCATTTTTTATCCAAAGGTTATAATGGATTTGTCTAATCTATAAATAAAGTGCCCTCCCTCTCCTTTAAGAATCTCCTAACACCTTCCTCCCATTGTTTTACCACTCATATTGTAGACCGCCTGATGCCAGCTGCTAGTTACTAGTAGGAAACAAAGTCAAAGGGAGAAGATTTCAAACACTTTGAAAAGTCATTCACACTTATTTTTGGTGCTTAAAATTCACTTAACAAATTTTCTTTTTGATTTTCAAAGTTACAAGTGCAAACAATAAAGCCAAGGGGCCAAATTTCACTTCACATCTTGTTTAGTGCTCTAAAACTAACAACCTTAGATTAGTGCTCCTAAGAACTTTTGATTTTTTTTGTTCATTCTTGCAAAATTAATTAGATTTCATTTCTTAGATTAATTTCTATTTCAAAAAAATGAACTTCAAGTGTATGCTCTCCCCCCATCCCCTTTAAAGAAGTTGGGTGATCAAAAGTGCATTATTTTTTGCTTTGTTTAGTTAAGTCTAGAAAGGAAGAAAAGTGGTGTATGATCTCCCTAAGCTTCAAATGACTTGGGTGACCCTACAATGACAATAAAGTTCTTCCAATTTTTCATTTATTTCTTTTTATACATTAGCTTTTGGGTAGGATTTCATAGCCTCTTCACAAGTTCTTTAAGGGAGTTATTGACCTGGGGTTTCATCTACCAACATCATTTTAACCCCACTCTATAGTGGGGTATATAAATTGGGCATGTATATTGAAATTGAATAGTGGCTGAGCGGTTAGCTTGATAATTTTAATGAAAACCCAAATTAGGTCATGCTACACATCAGACTTCACTAAGTAGTTCACAGTTGAAGTCATTATGCAAAGGACTAGACCTTTGCATAACAAACTAGCAAGTGTGAATCTAATTGATGTGATGCACCCTTATGTTAGCCATACTTGGGACCATTTAAATCATTTCAAAAACTATAAATTTCACTAATTTCCACTTTATTGCAGAATATCCTACCAAATATTTGTCAGGATCTTGCTCCTCAATTAGAGCACATATGATTACTTCTTGTATTAGCAACTAAACACAGAATTATACCAGAATCAATAAGTAACTAGAAATATGAAACAACACAGGAATATGAGAGACAATACACAATTGTATTAAATACTTAGAAGAAAATACAATAAAGAAGATGCCACTTCTTCTTCCACCTCAAAGGTTCGCCACGCCTCAAGACCTTCCCTCTCTCTCTCGGTCCCAACAATCAACTCAAATATAGAATTGATGTTCACCTCTCCAACCAGTCAATAACACGCTGCCAGTACACCAAGTACACAACCGTACTCCAAGTAGATCTCCTCTCTGCTGCTACCTGTAAATCACTAGACCTTACTCACCATGTAGATATCTCTACACCCCTGAAGAATCCTTGTCCTTGCCTCACCAAGTCCTTATGATTTTTCAACCAGTACCCCGGTGGATCAGCTCCTAGACCTTGCAGACCCTGCAACTCTCCCTGATCATACACTCTCAGCACCCCTTTGGAACTAGGAGGAGCTACACTGGCTCTCTCTAAAAGCTCTATGGCTTTCTATCACACTTTTACAATATAGCCCATGAGTCCATATATAGATCTCATGTTTACAATAATTAGACTATAATAATTACAAGAATTAGACACGCAACTCAAGACTAAGACTAGCCTTGGACATGCAAACAAACAGTCCAAAAATAGACTCTCCGAGATCAACATGCAAACTGCCTGTTCTCGCACAGGCTGCCGACGTCGGCTCCTCCATGACCGATGTCGGCCGACTTGTAACTGACGCCGATTGGTTCCTCGCTGCTCTTTGATCAACGTCGGTTGATCAAACCGACGCTGGTTGCCCTACAACTGATTTTGCAACTCTGCATCCTCCGTAACTTCTCCTGTTTACATCTTGGTGAAGCTTTTAGCTCCACAACCTAACAATTTCCCACTTGGAGATAAACAGCTGCACCTATACCTGTACCTGTACACCATCTAAATTATTCCTTGGCTTGTATCCCTCTTCAAGATCAATCCTGAAGACCAACCACCACACAACCTGTGATGCTATACCTGTCATTCAAGTAACCTGCCACATCTGAACCTATAAATCCATGTAGTGAAGACCTTGACCCTGCATAACATGTTAACCTGCTGCTGGTCCCTCTCAGATATCTAAGAATCTACCTTCCCCGAATTGGCTCCAAACTCTCTGACAACTCCCACTGATTGGGAAGACTCAGGTCTACACTAGACCTCATGTGATTTCGAACCCTATTTCAAGCTAAGCTTGAAATGTCCAGCTCTTGGTGTGCTTACCGATTCTGCATCCTGAACCTCGTCAACACCGTCTTCACATTAGCTCCCATTGGAGGCCAAATCTCCATGTCTCTTATGCTAAAGAATTTTACTGCTCCAAATTCCCCTGACATACCTCTGAACTAACCTTACCCTTAGCTCAACAAAACCCTGTATGTACAAATTTGCTAGCAAACCATCCACATACAGTAACAGGATAATGTCATGACTCATCATCCACCTAGTAAGAACAAACACAATAGTTACACTGACATTGACTGAAGCCCTGCTTAGTCATCCACCTGTCAAAACCTGTACCACTGTCCTGCAGCTTCTTCAAGACCATATGTCTTAGCCTTCCGTCTCATGTATCCATCTACTCTCTTCTTTAACTATGGGAATCCATCCGTCTCTCAGTGCTTACTTCTAGCTGACAACTCTACCAATGAATACCTGTTTGGTTCTTCTCCAAGGACTCACACTCCTCATCCATGCCAAGCTCCCACTGTATCTAGATTCTACCTGCATTGCCTCTTCGCATCTTCCTGGTTCTTGACCATTAATAAGCAATATAAAGAAGGTGAACAACGAATATGAGGTTCACTTACCCTTTTTTGACCTCGACATGAGCGTTTGAGACTTGTTGACAGCTTGCTGTCCGCTCAATATCTGTTTCAGTGACCAATCTCGGCCATCTCCCAATCTACTCCTAACCGACATCAGTTCTCTGCGACTGACCTTGTCTATCGACGTTAGTCCCATTACCGACGCCGGTGTACCTGTTGCTGACGTCGGTCACTGTATGACCGACGTTAGTTCCTACTTCCTGACACCACCGACTCTGCTGATCTACACATGACCGACGTCGGTGCCTGTCTGTTCGATGTTGGTACCTGATGACCAACGCCAGTATCTATGTTCGCCTGTGAGTGATAAATTTTTACCCGCAAGCTCTCCATGGATCAAAATCCTATTCAAATCAACACAGCCCTACTCAAAATAATTTAGTTCCCTCACCTTATCTCTGTCTGTCATCTCCTCCATGAACACCAAGGCTTTCTAGTTCTTTAGCTTGTTAAAAACATCTGTCTTCCACTTCAGAACATGCATTCCCCTCCTACATATGTAACCAAGCCTACAAAGCCACATCTCTGTAATAGAAGGTGAATCAGTAATATAAGTAGATAGATAAAGGATACCTACTTTCTTACCACAGTCTAATTCAAGTGCTTTCGATGTGAGAGTTACTGTGCATCTGCCATCACCTAACTTTCTTGAAGAAATTAGACTCATCTCCAAGACTGGTACTTGCATGACTTCCTTCAACCACTGTGTGTCATCCGTCTGCAATTTTAGCTTTACTTTCCCTTTGCCAATTCTTTGGCAAGGCTCACCAGCTCCTCTCCCTGGGGCTGCATGGAAAGAGGCAACATAATTTGTTATCCAAGATTCAACTTTATCCAAGAAACCTCCCAAAGCATCCTGTGCAACAACACCTGCAACATCTGCATCTTCAGTTCCTTCATGCTGATCTGCTGCCAACCAACAATATCTTTTTCCCTACTCTTTCTTTCCATCAATCAGACCATTCATGCTATTCAGTTTCTCCATTTGTAGCTTACTTCCTTCTACCATTGCTATACTCCCACTCAATCAGAAACCCCTGTGAGTAACCTGTAATCAACAAACACTACCAGATCTGAAACCACCTGTTAGTAACCCAACCAAAAGCTCTGATACCAACTTGTCAGGATCTTGCTCCTCAATTAGAGCACATATGATTACTTCTTGTATTAGCAACTAAACACATAATTATACCAAAATCAATAAGTAACTAGAAATATGAAACAACACAGGAATATGAGAGACAATACACAATTGTATTAAATACTTAGAAGAAAATACAATAAAGAAGATGCCACTTCTTCTTCCACCTCAAAGGTTCACCATGCCTCAAGACCTTCTTCCCTCTCTCTCTCGGTCCCAACAATCATCTCAAATATATAATTGATGTTCACCTCTCCAACCAGTTAGTAACATGCTGCCAGTACACCAAGTACACAACCGTACTCCAAGTAGATCTCTTGCTCTCTGCTGCTACCTGCAAATCACTAGACCTTACTCACCATGTAGATATCTCTACACCCCTAAAGAACCCTTGTCCTTGCCTCACCAAGTCCTTATGATTCTTCAACCAGTACCTCGGTGGATAAGCTCCTAGACCTTGCAGACCCTGCAACTCTCCCTGATCATACACTCTCAGCACCCCTTTGGAACTAGGAGGAGCTACACTAGCTCTCTCTAAAAGCTCTATGGCTTTCTATCACACTTTTACAATACATCCCATGAGTCCATATATATATCTCATGTTTACAATAATTAGACTATCATAATTACAATAATTAGACACACAACTCAAGACTAAGACTAGCCTTTGACATGCAAACAAACAGTCCAAAAATAGACTCTCCAGGATCAACATGCAAACTGCCTGTTCTCACACAGGCTACCGACGTCTGCTCCTCCATGATCGATGTCAGCTGACTGGTAACTGACCCCGGTTGGTTCCTCGCTGCTATCTGACTGATGTCAGTTGCCTTGCAACTGATTCTGCAACTCCGCATCCTCCGTAACTTCTCCTGTTTGCATCCTGGTGAAGCTTTTAGCTCCACAACCTAACAATATTGAGTGCTTCATCACTCTGAGTTCTTTGTCATGTACTAATTTTTGAGAGACGTAGGGGGATTAAAAACTCTACCTACATGTGCTCTTTGCTTTTTTGGATTAACACTTAATCCTTCCAAGACTAGTATATTGGTGGAAACTTTGGTAAAATCTATGCACACCTTATCAGTTTTAGGGTAGGACATACACTTAGGTGTTTTTTCTATTTCTTTTACTAACATGTATTTTTGGGTCTAAAATTATTTGTGTAGTAAAGTCAAAATGAGTCAAAACCTTCAAAACAAGACACATGTTACACACCACTTTGAACTAAGAGGTGTTACAATGTCCAAATTACTTAAAGCTTTTGCCTTAGCTTGAGATTTCAAAAACCACTTTTGTAGCACTTGTTCAAAGGAACATTATCATGTTGCTGATTTTATTGCAAAACACTTACCATATTTGAAACCAAGTTCAAAACCCATTCGTACCTTTGTTCCAAAAACATGCAATTACACTGCCTGTTTGAGTATAACCTATTGACCTTTAGAAAATTTAAGTATTTTCTACTAAATTTAAAATTCAATCTTTCAAAGTTTAGATCCTAAACTAATTAGGTTTATGCCAAAGCATTGTCTAATTTGGGCTTAGGAAGGTTTACCTTTTATGTTTGTATTGTGAAACTTAGATTGATATCTCATTTGGTTTAAAGACCTTTGCCTAGAATTAGGGGTGTTTTGTTGTCACATGCCTAGTTTAGATATCTCTTTTGCCGAGTTCAAGAATGTCTTTGTTTCATTTTCCAAGAGTCATTTGTGTGCCTAGACCGAGATTTTTGAGAAAATTAACTTAGCATTAGATTGATTTCAAGTTCTTTTTTAGACTGTCTTATTTCAAATTCTAGCTTTGTGACTTTTGACTAAAGACCTTGCATTGTTTTTTGTGCTTTAGACCTAGTTTAGAAGTCTAGCTTTGTGATGTTTGACCAAAGACCTAGCACCTTTATTTTCATTGTTAGACCTAGATCAAGATCATTTTACCTTGATCAAACACTTTGCCAAAGACTATTTCATGTTTTCATTTTACCTTTACTTTATCTCTAGAATAGATGTTTCACCTTTAGATCTCTTTTAAGGAGCTAAAGGTTGTTTGCCACATTAGACCTTTTTTGAGAGACTTAGTCATAAATTAAAGCATGCCTCGCTATACCTGTAGTGGGATAATGTATAATCTGAATTATGAGAACATTGTCATTAGTGACCCCTTTATTCATGAGCCTTATGGTGATGATGTAGAATATGAGATGGATCCATATCTCTCTTATACTACCCCATTAATTTAACCTTTTTAGGGTTTTACACGAGTAATTCTTATGTTTGGTTAAAGGTCTAAGATGTCTAAATCAGTTAAATAAATTTATATTATTAACCTACTAATTTGTAAATTATTTTGACGTTGTTTAACTTTCTAATAATAGAAATAAACATGGTTAAATAGAAACTTAGTTGAAAATAGATTGTTGCAGATGATCTAGGTTCCAAAATTGGAGATCTGCGCATTTCTGAGTGTCACAAGCATGATTATGATATTCATCTATTCACTAGATAGTAGTGCCCATTTTGGATGGTAACTCCATCCATGTGTAGTGTCCAAGATGTGGTACTAATGTCCTCTTTGTGGGACTATTCCAATATTTGTAGATCACTTGCGCCTATGTCTATGTGTTCTATTCCTCTAAGATCAAATCCTGTAGATGTGTATTGTACCTAGAAAGCTACATTTTATGTGCAAACCTTGGGTCTCTTTGAAAGTGTGATATGAATAAGATTTGAGTGTGTTAGTAGGATGGAATGGACATCCTCAACACCCTATTATGTAGAGAGTTACCTATATACCAATACTCCAAAGAAGGATCAAGTTCGATGTAGTTTTCCCACCTAGTGCTTGATGTATGTGCAAGTGAATACTAGAATGATCATGGCCTTGGATGCCTTACATGTGCTCGAGATTTGAAATGATTGAAAACTAGACTTAAGGTTGCTATAGATGGTAGTATGTAGAAACTAGAGAAGAATAGGGATAATGTACCTTGATTTTGCACAACTTTGTCTTTGGTTTGAATGACTTTTGCATCTATTTTCCATCTAGTGAATAGAGGTAGATTAGGCTTGTATTTATAGGGTTTTGTTGCTTGTGTGAATAATAAAATGAGCTTAATATGACCTTAGGAAGGGTATGCATTTGAAATAGTCTATGTTGGGAGGATTTAGGGCTTAGGACACTAGTGTCGAGTTGGGGACACTAGCACCATATGGCTATAGTGTCTCAAATGTGGTGCTTATGTCCTTTTGGTAGACTTCTAGGAAAGTTGGATTGGGGTTAGAGGTGATATTTTAGGGACTACATCTTGATTGGCTAGAAATGAATAAATTCTATTGAATGGATGGAAGTGAAAGTCTAAGGCTCTTAGATAGGTTTATGGTAAGCCAAGGGATAGGGTAACTCAAGTAGCACTCTTAGCATCTAGTTACCACTTTTAGGTGATTGCATTTTCCCTCCATTTATGATAGTAATGTAGCAAAGTGAAATGATAGTATAAATGAAAAAAAGCTTACTTGGACTTACCTTGGAAGTGAAGCCTATGTAACTGAGTTTGAATATGTGAATTTGGGTCTGTGTATGTGAAACATGATCCAAAGTGATGTCCTACAATGAAACATGCAAAAACCAATCCTTACTAATGAGTCAATCAAAAGGAAAAGACTATGCTAGAATAAATAACTAAGTAAAGAGAGAGGAAAGGAACAAATACACATTATCAGGTACATGAACTAATGCATGAAGTTGGTGACAAATTGCATGTGTCAAGGTGCATAGTGATCATATCATTGAATAACTTAAACTGAGCTGATGGCTTGCTCAATCCTCATATGGGTGGTTCAAGAACTCAATCTAGTTTTGACTCCATCATTGCCTTCTCCTAATTGGTGGATCTTGATTTTTGTGAATAGATTGGTTAAGACTATATGTGTGTCAAACCCTCTCATATAGGTGGATCAATAAATCAAGTAGGCCATGACTCCATCACTTCCCCCTGTGTGAAGTACATGCATCTATAATTGTATTATGCAATGCGTTCAAAGTATCTAATTGAGTAATCTAACTATGTATTCAAATTTGTGGCCACTTAGGTATATTAAGTGGCTTTAGACCACTAAAGAATGCCAACCACTGTAGATGGAGTAAGGCATGAATCTGGTGACAACTTGGAATGTGATAACAAATGTATATAACATAGGAATGATATGGAGTTTGCCATTCCATTTGATCAACTTGTCTATAGTTGAGTATATGAAAACCAATGTGTCATGAACATGCCCCCATTCTAGTATCTAAGTATACTGAATTTGAATCAATTATGTAATAACTAAATTTATGTACTGATTTGAATGTATGAGTGATCATGTCATGCATGATGCCATGAAATTTGAATAACTGGTATTAATTTGGATTAAAATAATTGAATTTGGGTTAAATCTAAACATAATTTCCAAACTTATGATTATATCTATGCAAATATGTACTGTACCTAGTGTACTAGTCTGAATGATCTAGATTGTCCTGAAACTAGGGCTACTAGATAGTAGTGCCTGGTGGCACTAGTGTCCCCAATCTAGGCACTAATGACCTCCTAATATGGTCTTTATGTAATCTAGACTAATTGTTGAATACCTATTATATTATGTGTCTGCCCTGAGTCTGATCTCTATAACTAAGCCTGTGTACTAAAATATATATGTGAAAAGCAAAATAGAAGTTTGATCTCTATAACAACCCATGTAAATACCCCCTCTTTTGAGGGTAGTTGTGAAATATTTGAAAGAACTACCCTCTTATTAAGTATCTCTAAAAAATATGTTAGCTGAAGCATGATATTCCAATATAATATATAAACATAACATGAAAATGTAAGTGTATCTAAGAAATAGTAGAAAATGTGAGATGTATGTTTTAATTCAGCATTAGACAAGGGTGTCAAGATAGATGTAAGAAATGTATAATAATAGTAAAATTTGAGTAATTATCTAAGGGGATGGGGCATGATATCCATCAAGGCTCCCAAGTAGGATAGGTAGATGCATGGAGTCCCTCATGGCATCAAAAATTGGTGTGTGGGTAATAAGTAAATACAAGTGTCATGGTGTAGAAGCATACAAAGAAGCAAACATATGAGCACATGAGGCATGCAAGAGGTAGGCCAGAGGGGTAACAAGTAAATACAAGTGTCATGGTGTAGAATCATACAAATAAGCAAACATATGAGCACATGAGGCATGAAAGAGGTAGGCCAGAGGGCCACAATACAAGGGACATGGGCACATGTCACTAAGTATGAGAATGAAAACATACAAGGACATGTTGAAATGCCCATATTGTCATCAAATATTGAACCCTATAGATGGTTTTTCAAGCCTACTCTAATATTTTGGCAACATTGGATTACCTCTAGGCTTGTGGGTTGCCTATAGCAGAGGTAAACCTCTAGGTTTAAGGGATAACTCCCTAGATTTCCCTTTGCTTGCTTATCACCTACACTTTTTACTTGGATGAAAAGGGGATAAAAATAACATGGAAATAAACTAATCTAGTGAGGTGATATAATATAAAGATATCAACTAGACTACCATACAATTTCACTAAGAAGCACGACTCACAATTCTAATCTCAAAATCTTGAATTTCTCTAACATTAGTATTTTAAATATGGAGGTGATATGCATTGAAATACTCAAGGTGAGTGAAGCAAAGGTTAGATTGTAGACACTAAGGCTATTCCTTACACTTATAGATAGATAAATTCACTTGACTACATTTCATTTGACTTGTTAGAGTGGAAACTATTTGCATCAAACATGGAAGAGTTGAGAGAAAGCAAGGATAGATACTAATCACTTGACCTTTCACTATAAACCACTTCAAAAACTTAGATGAGATATCTTGTGAACTAAAAAATTGATTGAAAATTTTTATTTCAAAGTTAAAATACAATATCAAACCAATAAGGCTTCACCATACCAGGTGTGGATTTTTTATAAAAGTCAAAACGGCTTGCATTTATAGAACATGTGAGAAGAGAGAGAAGAAGAGAAGTTCAAGGGTCCCAAAGCCAAGTGTCAACCTATGATAACTATTTAAAAAATAAGGGAATAGAGTTTTAAATATACCATGAAGGTATATTTGAACAAGTGTCCATATGAAGCATGAAAAACTCCTTAAACTGGCATAGGGTCCTCAAATGCCCTTCTTAAAAATTGCCTTCATGATGAGGCATCTCTTGACTGCTCAAAACTGAACTATGAATAATTGACACATGTGCACTATCTTATAGAGGTTGGAGAAAAGATATAATAGTCATCAAATCCATCCCTAACTGATAGCCTTCTTCATGACACTTATACTCACCATCTGCAGTCATTCATTGGTCTTCTAGGCCTCATTTTTCACATTTGTCAATAAGGTGGCCTTTAGTTGCTTAACCAAATCCATGTAAGAGGTATTAGGACACTTGTCCAAAGTCCCTTTGCCTTCTAATCCATGAATTAGACATTAGAAAGATCCAAAATTGAACTTCTCATCTTCTCACTTGGCAATCACTTTATCTTTTCATTGTCTGTCTAAGACTGCCTGTGATGAATGGCTCAACATAAATGTTTATATGATTTTATGAGGTGAGAAATGGATTTATGGAGTTATAATAAGTTCCCATATACCTTATACATTGACTCTCATATGTTCAAACCCTTTTTTACCTACATAACACTCAAAAACTTGAAAAAAACCCTATTTTTATCTTGTCTGTACAAGTAGGGTATAAACCAATTTGATGTCCAAGAGCCTAAGTGAGTTATGGACATATCCAAGTCACTTTCATGGCCAACTAGCCTCCTCTAAGTGCAAAATCTATCATATTTTCTCCATTAGGTCTTAGATAAGGGTTTAAGGAGGATTTTGAGCTATCTGGACTGTTAACAATTGTTAATAAAAGTTAGATGTCTAAATTTTGAAAAAAATACACAAATTTGGGGTAAATTACCCCCTTAAACTCAGGGCACATTACCCCCTTAAACTCTCCTCAAGTTCTTGAGTCACCATTCAATCAGTTCGTACATGTATGAGCATCTGAAGTTGGCCTATCAAGCTTTCTCATGCATTTTAGGTACCCTTATCATGATTTTAGGTCAAATATGACCAATCTGTGTGATCCCCTAAAAACTAATTATTCTACATCATCATAAACTATCCCCTAAAGGCAGTCACATGGTTTATAATGATCTTGTGGTCTTAGAAACGGAACTAGGCAATTATAGGGCATAGGCCTAATAGGCCTAATTGTGTTTGATGGATTAAGACCACATTTAAGTGGTTCCTCAGGAATGTGAGTGAATTTAAATTCTCATTCACTTTCAAACCAACCTCAAGAATCATTATACAATGCTCTAAGACACTACCATCTCTCATTCACATGCCCTACCTCTAGTCTTGTCTTAACTGGGAGTGCCCTCTATTTGAGATAAGATAGAGGGCATCTCCCCTATTTATTTGTCTTGATTGAGGTTTTGAATGGATTTAATAGGTCTTTATGAACCTATTCACCAATTTTCATGGTTAGATCACTCGCCTATAGATCATTAACCTCATAAACTTCAAGACAGACTTGTGGAACTACCTATGTAGGGTTTGACAGTGATTTTGAGAAACCTCAAAATTTGACTATATGTTGGTGTTCCTGCTTCTTGAGAGCACTTTGGAATGTGACCTTACCAATATGAGAGTGGTTTTAGTATTATATATCTATCATACCCTTTACCAACTTTCCAAACTATCTCCCTCATTTGCCTAGGCTAGTCCATGTACTATACTGATTGTAAGTGTTCACCTTAGGAAAATGGAATTCGTGCAAGTGCCTATTCATTTTTAGACATTATGTTTCATTCCTATGTTCTTATTTAAGTACTTGAGATCATACATATTTTAATGGAATCAAATATTTCCTAGATACCTATGCTCACATCCAAACTTCCTTTCTCTTGACACTAGCATGATTTTGTCTGTCTACTGTAACATACTGTATATACTTGTAAATGTGCATTAGATAGGAGTTGAAAACTCTTTTATGTGATCATCTATGCATTAATTGTGTTTCATTAGGTAATCCTCCACTTACGTGAGCTCATATCATGTTTAGAGACCATAGTTTCACTCAACACTATAGGTCACTACAAATTAGGTTGCTTTTAGTCCTTTTAGCATAGTGTTTATTGAGTGTCTCAGGTCAAAACCCACCTGAGTTAGAAACCATTCAAACATCATCATCTATTAATCAAGCAACCATTTAATTTTTTCAAGGAATTTCTCATATTCTTGGGCTACATGAGTGAAACTATAAGACCTGTCCATTCCTCAAGACACTTTACTATGGAAGGACCAAGTGCATGGGCAAAATGTGATTCAAAGAAGTTACAGTAAAGTGTCTTAAATACAACTTTCCAACTCTGTGATCATGGATTCAAGTATATCTATCATCTTATGATTCACCATTGTGACAATGGACTTATAAATGCTATTATACCTCAATTAAGGTCTCAAATGAGTTCCAAGATCTTCATTTCAACATTCTTAGACCTCTGTGGATTGAACTCAAGCCATTATAGAAGACTGTTTGTAGATGATGACCAGATATATGATTGTGATAAGAATTGGTAATAACAACCAATCACTAAACTTATTTGAATAGCTCAAATTGATTATTTCCACCTTGTGAATCTTCTCACCATTTTGAAAGATTCTTGTTTCATTAACATGACTGGTCAATGCTCAATCTCACTTAATTGTAGGTGACAGTTGCAGGGAGATTGAATGTGCAATTCTAACTATGTTTTACTCTATCAAACATGGCTACTTGAGACTAAGTATTTAAAGGATATGTGATCACTATAACATGATAGGTTGGAAATAACATCACTTTTGATTTAAAAGCCAAAAAAGGAAGAATAAACTTTGTAACTAGAGAAAATAACATTTGCAGATTGCAATGGAATCTTTAACTAGCAAAGTGAGATAATCTTGTGCATTTATTGACACCACATATGAAAAATATAATGATAATCACATGATAAATATGATCATTCCTCTCAATATCATGTTCACAACTTTAATTTCATGAAACAATGCAAATAGAGAAGAAACCTGAAGGCCATGGGGATGTTCAAGCAAAAAAGAGTCACTAAGGCTCTTAGCAATGATTCATGAAGCTCAAGTCACCAATCCTATAACTATTTCCATGAATTTTTATTACATAGAGATTAATACCACCCACCAAGTGCACTTACTTTGAATCAACTCTTCCTATCCATACCAAATTGAAATAGATTGACCATTTTATCTTGTCTAAGAGAGCGATAGGAAAGATAGGATGGTTTTGATCATTTTTAGGTCTGCCAAAGCTACCTAAGCATGGAATTAGACTATAAAAATCCTAAGATACACTCTTAAAGTTGTACACATGCCAAATGTGTTGTACATGAAATAGAACTACTTGAAACTACCCAAAACTACTTGATCTTCTTACTTTCAATGTTGCACCGAAAATTGTCAGTCTAAAACTACCATCTCTAAGATGAATATGACATTTAGGATATTATATATGCTTTTGAAACATTTATCCTCTATGGTAAACTTGTAGAAGTTCAATAAATGACCCAAAAGTGACCTTAGAATGATACATGGTAAACTGTACAACTATGACACAGCTAAAATACATATGTTTTACCTTATTAAAGACCATAGGACACATTTTACACCCTAAAAGACCCTTATAACAAGTTTTAATATATAATGGGTTGGCCTATTTTTACTTGTGGTTAAATTATTCAACATTTTGGTGATTTCCTAGGGGTGGCAAGCCAGTTATGCCAAAGACCAGTAGCTTTATCCTATCCATTGGGATATGGAGTCACCTATGCATTATACTAGATAATAAATTGCCTTTAAATGACACCAAAACATACCAAATAATAGAAAAAAACACACAAGATAACACACCAAAACAAACACACCTATGTACTCAAGAACACTTAAGGAAAACACACACAAATAAACAAAGCACACTTATCCTAGTATGCATAAAAACTCAAACACTTGAGGTGAAGGACAATCACCATTACTTCATATAGGATAAAAAATGGTGCCTCTTACATCATTTCTACTCCAAGAAAGCAAACCATCATGTGAAGGATACTTATCAATAAACAATTGCTTGTGTAGATGGTCAAATGACTTACCATCTTTAGCTGTCCTTCTAACTGCAAGTGTGCCATTTGGAGCTTTCATGAATGCTCCATATTGTTCTCCAAGAATCTTGTTTGGCTCTATAATTTGCTTCAATTCTACCATGTCTAATTGACACTTCTTAAACTAGAACTTAGGAGTGATCAAAGTTACCTCAACATTATTCTCTTCTAAGACATGATGTACTTGATGTTTAAAACCATCAAGCTTGTCTTCTTTCTGCTCCAACACATATGAAAGTGATTCAACCTCAGGTTGAGGTTTAGACTTCTCCCCAAACACATACATCTTTGCATTGTGTTCATTTGACTCTTCCATGATTACAATATTATTGATAGTGACTAAACATTCACCCTCATGGTTAACAAGATACTCTCCTTCATGATTGTTAAGCTCATCAACAAACTTATTATCAGATTCACACTTCTAAGGAGGAGAGGTTGACTTACTCGACTGTTCAAATTTTTGAACCATGGCATGAAACTATTGCCATAGGTCATCTTCTTCTTCATGGATGTCATGTTTATGGACTCTTCCATCTTATTCAGGTAAAATGGCATTATTCTCCTCATCATCCTGATCTACCATGCTTTGAATAACATCATCATGCAAACGAATAAGGTAATTACCTTCAATCGCTTTTAAAAAACAACTATCAATGCTTACCTCAAATTATTCATATCCTCCCTCATGGATGATGTATGTGCCAAGGTCAGTTTGCTCAAAGAAGGTGTATGGATCATGTCTATAAGTGTCAGCACCATACTCATCTAGGAAAAGATAAGATATGATCTCAATCTTAGAGGATGCTCCATCATCCATATCAAAATCTTCTTGATCATTGATTGTACAATTTGGGTTAAATCTTGCTTCTACATATGGCTTAATATGAAACTTAGCCAATGGCTAGGTTTTAATGGTTATCTTTGATCTATACCTTATCTTTAAGCCAAGAAGGACCAATCAGTTGAGAGGTAGCCTCTTATCTTGGATGTGAAACCTCATGAAAAGCAGATAGCAAAGTGAGCATGCAAATCAACCACTACTATATCTTGAAGGATTGGGAAGCTAGGACAATCATGTAAGAAAACTCTCAAACCCTTAACTAGTCCCACTAACTTAGCTGGTATTCCATCAAGTTGTAACACTCCCTTATTATATGGTTCATATTTCAAACCTAATTTATCTAACATAAGCTTGAACATTACTGAGGTACTAGCCTTACTGCCCACAATGCAGTTGTGATCAAGCTTGTCTCCCACAATGAGAGTGAGGTAGAAGGGTGGAGGCTTTTCATATTTGGAAGAGGGTTACACAATGTGAGTGGGATCATTGGTGATGGAAACTTTACCATGACTTGATGGTTGAAGACTGAGGTAAGTTTGGGACAACTGTTCTTGAAGGAGCTCCTTTTGACCGGGCATGTGAAACACTTCCCAAAGAGAAATAGATGTCTTAACACTCTTGAAGGAATCCATAATATTCAAAATAGGATCACTCATCTTTTCTTGTATTCTTGAAGGCAAATAAGTGTCTTGAGTTTGAGGCATTAGAGCACTTTGATTCACCCTTCCAACATTTTGATTTTGAGGAGATACAAAAGTTGTAGGGACTGTCACACTTAGACTCACACCTTGCTGCCTTGTAGGAGGATTACTTGAACTTGTGTCAACACTGTGATTATCTCCAAAATCCCTCCTCTTAGATCTTGTATTAGCTACAAATAAAATATTCTAATTGAGGACAAATGTATACTCAACTAAAAAGTTTACAAGGTTCACCGTTTGGGGATGCCATCCTTCATTTGCTTGCATGTTATTCTTGTTTTATTCTAACAATGGAGGAGTAACTCCTCCTTGTGAAACTAAGACTTATCCTCCATCTTCATTAGCATCTATGAATTTTACTTGCTATCATTCTTCTCCTTGGAGCAAGTTACTATGAACTATAACCATAGCTCTTGTGTTGGAGGTGGAAGTTGGGTTATATGCATTAGATGGCGTATTAAAGTTAGGCTATCATTACCCTCTACCTTGACCATATTGTTGAGGTGGTAACCTATTTACTTATTGAGAATAGGGGTAGGTGTTTTGGTTAACTCCATACTATAGATTTAGTTTCCTAACTTGAGCCTTCTAAGGCTTTATATCTTGCCTTCCAATCAATGGTATCTCCTACCTTCTTGGGGGTAGTTATAGACTTGGTATTTACATTTAGGACTTGAGCAAGACTTGGAGCAGTAGTAGACATGTTTGGTAGCAGAGGCATGGAGACTTTTGAAGGTAGTTTTCTAGCTTGTATTAGGCCATTCTCATCTTTAATAGCTAGGTCATAAGCTTTAGGTAAGGTGTAACCACCCATGGATTACAACATGATAGTTATGTTAGTATCAATAGCCCTTAGATATGTAGGGAAAATAAAGCTTACAGGTGGTCTCATGGGGGGAGGAAACCTATGCCAAGTTATTTGAAATCTCTCATTAAAGTCATGCATATTGTCCTTAGGACCACTTTGAATTACATTAAGCTGATGGATGAGTGATGTGTGATCACTTTTGTCTTCAAACCTTGATGTCAATAATTTTCCAAAATCATCCCAAGTGGTGATACACCCTCTGGGCAATGTCCTATACTAGTCAAGTGCTTTCTCTCTAAGGGACATGCAAGTAACCTAATGGAAATGTTGACCTCAGTAACATTATGAAAGCTATATAAGTTTGAGATGTCCCTAATATTCTCAGTAGGGGTGACATGACCTTCACCATTAAAAGTGGGAATACTTTTAGTGCATTAAGAGGTATATCATCATATGCATTGAGGTGTATGGGATTTTTAGTGTTAAAGGATATAGAAATCATGATAACTAGCCATGTTCTCCTTAAAATTCCTCTTTACTCTCTTGATCTTCTTGGCTTGCAAAGTCTTCTTGTTCTTTAAAGGTCAAGATAGGCTGAGGATTTTGAACTTCAAGAGGAAGTTCAAATTGTAGTAGTGGGTTTACAGGGTTGATACCTCTACTAGTAGATGACATAGTAAGAACCATGAAGTATGAATAAATAACTAATAAAACTTGGTTTACAACTCAGATATTAACTTGAATGAACTCACCAAATGCTAAGTAGAACACTATATGCAACTGTGATGTTGTCAAGACCATCATTCACCTTGATAAGATGTCTTTAATATAATGGTCCTACTAGGCATGTTAGAAATATTATCAAAAAATATTTTACCCTAGATATGGTTCTTCAAGATTACTCTAAGATGTAGGCAACATTGGATTACCTCTAGGCTTATGGGTTACATATGGCAGAGGTAAACCTCTAAGTTTAAGGGTTAGCTCCCTAGGTTCTCTTTAATTGGTTATCACCTACACTACTTGCTTGCTTGGATGAAAAGGGGATAGAAGTAATAGGAAATAAACTACTACAATGAGGTGATACACTAGAAAAAACTATACTACCATATAATTTCACTAAGAAACATGACTCACAACACTAATGTCAAAATCTTGAATCACTCAAACATAGAGGTGATATGCATTGAACTACTCAAGGTGAGTGAACCAAAGGTCATATTTCAAACACTAAATCTACTCCTTACACTTAAAGATGTACAAATGCACTTTACTACAATTCACGTGACCTCTTAGAGTGGAAACTACTTGCATCAAACATGGAAGAGTTGAGAGAAAGCAAGGATAGATACTAATCACTTGACCTTTCACTATACACCACTTGACACACTTAGAAAATATAGCTTGTGAACTTAAAATCAAATTGAAAATATTTATTTCAAAGGCAAAATAAAATATCAAATCGGTAGAGCTTTGCCATACTAGGTGTGGATTTTTTACAAAAGCGAAAATGGCTTGTATTTATAGAACATGTGAGAAGAGAGAGAAGAAAAGAAGTTCAAGGGTCGTAAATACAAGTGTAAACCTATGAGAACTAGTTACAAAAGAAGGGAATAGAGTGTGAAAAATACCATGAAGGTATTCTTAGACAAGTGTCCATATGAAGCATGAAAAACTCCTCAAACTGGTGTAGGCTCCTCAAATGCCCTTACTAAAAACTGCCTTTATGATGAGGCATATCTTGATTGATCAAAAATAAACTAGGAAGATTTGACACATATGCACTATCTTATGGAGGTTATAAATAAGATATACTAGTCATTAGATGCATCCCTAATTGATATCCTTCTTCATGACACTTGTACTCACCATCTGTAGTCATTCATTGGTCTTCTAGGCTTCGTTCTTGACATTTATCATCAAGGTGGCCTTAAGTTGCTCAACCAAATCCATGGAAGAGGTGTTAAGACACATGCAAAAATTACCTTTGCTTTCTAATCCATGAATTAAACCTTAAAAAGATCTGAAATTGGACTTCTCATCTTCTCACTTGCCATTCACTTTATCTTTTCATTGCATGTCTAAGATTGCATGTGATGAATGACTCAATAGAGATGTTTATATTCTTATATAAGGTGAGAAATATATTTAGGGAGTTATAATAAGTCCCCATATAGCTTATACATTGACTCTCATTGGTTCAAACTCTTTTATATCGACATAACACTCAAAAACTTGTAAAAACCCTTGTTTTTAACTTGTCCATATGAGTAGGGTACAAACCAATTTGATGTCCAAGAGACTAAGTGAGTGATATACATGTATAAGGCACTTTCATGGCTAACTAACCTCCTCTGAGTGCATTTTCTTTCCTATTTTTCCATCAAGTCTTAGACAAGGGTTTAATGAGGGTTTTGAGCTGTCTAGACTATTAGTGATTATTCATAAAAGTTAGACGTCTAACTTTAAAAAAAAATCCACAAATTTGGGGTATAGGATCCAATTCAACTCTCCTATAGTGCTTGAGGCACCATGTAATCAATCCATATGGGTACGAGCATTTGAAATTAGCTTGTCGAGCTTTTTTATGCATTTTAGGTACCTCTATCATGATTTTAGGTCAAATATGACCACTCTATGTGATCCCCTAAAAAAAAATGATTATACATCATCATAAACACTCCCTTAAATGTATTCACATGGTTTAGAATGATCTCGTGGTCTTAGAAATGAAACTAGGCAATTGTAGGGCTAGGCCTAATTCTAGGCCTAATAGGCTTGACTATGTTTGATGGCTTAAGACCACCTTTGAGTGGTTTATCAGGACTATGAGTGATTTTATATTCTCATTAAAATTAAAACCAACCTCAATCATCATTATAAAATTCTCTAAGACACTACCATCTCATCTATCTCTCATTCACATACCCTGCCTACAGTCTTATCTTTACTGGGAGTGCCCTCTATCTAAGACATAATAGAGGGCATCTCCCCTACTTGTTTGGATTGAATAAGGTTATGAATGGATTTAATAGGTATTAATGGTTAGATCACTCCCCTAGGATCATTAACCTCACAAACTTTAAGAACAAACTTGTGGGACTGCCTGTATAGGGTTTGATAGGCTTTTAAGAAACCTCATAACTGGACTATATGTTGGTGTTCCTACTCCTTGAGAGAACTTTGGAATGTACCCTTACCAATATGAAAGTGGTTTTACTATAATCTAAATATCATACCCTTTGCCAACTTTCCAAACTGTCTCCCTCATTTGCCCAGGCTAGTCCATGTACTGTACTGACTATAGGTGTTCACCTCAGGTAAATGGAATTCCTGCAAGTGTGTATTCATGTTTAGACATTATGTTTCACACATAGGTTTTTATTTAAGTCCCTAAGATCATATATAATTGAATAAACTCAACTATTTCTAAGAGACCTGTGCTCACATCCAAATTGCCTTTCTCTTGACACTAACATGAGTTAGTCTGTCTACTGTAGCAGATTATAGAAACCTGTAAATGTGCACTAGATAGGAGTTGAAAACTCTTGTAGGTGGTCATATATGCATTAATTATGTTTAATTAGGTCATCCTCAATTTTTGTGAGCTCATATCATGCTTAGAGACCATAGTTGCACTCAACACTATAGGTCATTGCAAATTAGGTTGTTTTTAGTCCTTTTAGCATAATGTTTACTGAGTGTCTCATGCCAAAACCTACCTGAGTTAGAAACCATTCAAACATCATCATCTATTGATCAAACAACCATTTTATTTTATCAAGGCATTGCCCCTATGCTTGGGCTACATGAGTGAAACCATAAGACCTGTCCATTCCTCAAGACACTCTACTATGGAAGGACCAAGTGTGTGAGTAAAATGCGATTCAGAGAAGTTAAGGTAAAGTGGCTCAAATGCAACTTTCCAAATCTGTGATCGTTAACTTGAATTTTTCTACCATCTTATGACTTCACCATTGTCATAATCTCCTTCTCAATGATATTAGACCTCAATTAAGGTCTCAAATGATTTCTAACATTTTCACTTCAACACTCTCAAACCTTTGTGGATTGAACTCAGGCCATTGTAGAAGACTATCTATAGGTGATGACAAGATATATGACTGTGATAAGAATCGGTACTCACAACCAATCACTAAAATTCTTTGAATATCTAAATCTAATTGTTTTCACCTTGGGAATATTCTCACCATTTTAAAAGGATTCTTGTTTCATCAACGTAACTGGTCAATACTCTATCTCACTTGACTGTAGGAGATAGTTGCAGGGAGATTGAATGTGCAATTCTGATTGTGTTTTACTTCATCAAACATGGATACTTAAGACTAAGTTTTGAAAGGAGATCTGATCAATATACCATGAGAGGTTGGAAACAACATCACCTTTGATCTAAAATCCAAAATAGGAAAAACAAACTTTGTAACTAGTGAAAATGATGTCTACAGATTGTAATGGAGTCTTTAACTAGAAAAATGAGATAGTCCTACTCATTCATTGACACAAAACACACAAAATATAATGAGAATCACATGATAAAGGCTGTCATGCCTCTAAATATCATATACATAACTTTAATTTCTTGAAACAATGTAAATAGAGTTGAAGGCCATGGGGATGTGTAAGTAAGAAAGAGTCACTAACACTATTAACAATGATTCATGAAGCTCAGGTCACCAATCCTCTAACTATTTCCATGAAGTTTTAGTGCACATAGAGTAATATCACCCACCAAGTGCAATTACTCTGAATCAACTCCTCCTAGTCATACCAAACTAAAATTGATTGACCATTTTAGCTTATCCAAGAGATTGATAGGAAATATAAGATGGTTTTGATCATTTTTACGTCTGTCAAAGCTACCAAATCATGAAATTTGAATATATGAATCCCAATAGACACTCTTTAAGTCACACATGTGCCAAATGTGCTGTATAGTCTTTACAACTTCTTGAAACTACTTAAAACTACCTAATCTTATTGCTTTCAATGTTGCACCTAAAGTTTTCAATCCAAAATTTCCATCTCTAACATGAATATGACATGTAGGATGTTAGACATGCTTTTGAAACATTTTTCATCTATGAGAAACATGTACAAGTTTAATAAATGACCTAAAAGTGACCTTAGAATGACATAGGACAAACTATACAACTATGACAAAGCTAAAGCACATATGTTTGACCTTATTAAAGACCATAGGATACATTTTACACCCTATAATACCCCTATAAAATTTTTTAATATATAAGGGGTTGACCCATTTTTACTTGTGGTCAAATTAGTCAACAATCCACATACGAAATAAATAAACAATTTGGTGTAGAGCCATAGAGAAGGACATGTTCAAATATTTTCATAAAGAAGCATGAAAAATCACACACAAGGGACATGGGCACATGTTTATGAAATACAAACAAAGAAGTGGTGTAGAAGCCAAAGAACAATGGCATATTCAAATGCCCTCTAAGATGGAAGAAGCATAGGAAACACAATCAAGTCTAATCTAGGAACTAGAAATGAAAGCATATATAACTATGTAATACAAATCTATGTAAATGCTAGGATGGATATATACTAAGGCTAATTAGTGATAATTGAAAAGAAGTTTGAGCAATGAGGAACAATGATCAATATCAAGATAAATCAATGTGTAAACTGGAATGTATAGTATGTGAAGATAAAACTTGGTTATAACAACTATGTAGAAGATGCCCCCAAGTGGACAGATGTATCAAATGTATAAACTTAGATCGGTGTAAATTCCCCCAATGGGTAGATGATAGCTAGTCTAGATCAGTGTAGTAGACCAGAGTCCTTTCTGGAATCTACAAGCACTCGATAAGAATAAGTGAAAGATAAAACTTGGTTATAACAACTATGTAGAAGATGCCCCCAAGTGGGCAGATGTATCAAATGTATAAACTTGGATCGGTGTAAATTCCCCCAATGGGTAGATGATAGCTGGTCTAGATCAGTGTAGTAGACCAGAGTCCTTTCTAGAATCTACAAGCACTCGATAAGAATAAGTGAAGCATTTGTGTATGATAGAATCGACTATACTAGGATAGCTAGCAATATGCAATATTTGGTAAGTAGTAGAAGTATAAATAAAGTAATGCATATAAATTTGGAAAAAAATTAGATTTTTGAAATATTTAAATGTTTTTGTATTTTGACATATTATATTATTTTTGTGTTTTCTGAGTATAAGCTATGTAGAAGTATATGAAAGTAAAATATGTACAAGGAGTGAGAGAGAAATTAAATACTAGAAATGTAAATGAAACAAAATACAAGAAAAGTGTAATGTTTCTAAAGGCCTAAGATCACATCCATGGGATGTGGATAATCAAATAGTGGATTTGGTGTAAGATCATCCAATGTTAGATACTGAGCCTGACCAAACTCAAATAAGTCATCATCATCACAAACATCTTACCAATCTGTATGTATCAATGGGGCCTTATCCTTGACATGAGTTTGGAGTCTGTGCATCCAAATAATGTTCTGCTCAATTGTGTAAGATACCTCTCATATGGTCCCAGGGTAAACCACATTAGACCATAGAGTATCCATTGTGAAACCTATGGTTCTCATCAATGTCATCATGTAAAATGCAAACTATGTGTCCATCATGAGTGAATGTTAAACATCAATCTAACTAATCAACTATAGCATCCATCAATTGTAACCATGTACTACCAAGTGTAACTTATATATGTGTGTCTTTTCTCACAATGAATAATAACGTACTAGGCCACCTTAGGGCCACATGCAATTAGTAATGTAATATGTCCAATGGAGTCCTGACAATCATTTAGCATGCTGTAGCTCACACTCCTGATAATCAATGTGGTGTAAAAATCTTGAAGTGCAAGTATTAGGATCATAATCCTCATCTATTACTATATATGGAAGATATACATGTGATAAATATCTTTATAATCAATGGATCATATCATGAATATCTATGTCGATGATGACTCTATCATAGTGCTTGCATATCTATGTAGTATCCTATATCACTGGTGGTGGTGGTGCCTATAGAGGTGGAGGCTATATAATCTAGATAGTGCCCTTAGCCTTAAATTTATTTAACTTATGTTATAATGTTTCACTCATGTTTATATCATGTCCTGTGAGTCTATGGAAATGATAAAATGGTTGCCCTTCTTGTGGTGACAATCTATAAGCTAATCTATGTTAGATTGTGGGTAATAACATCAATCCACTATCAAGTAATAGTTATAATATCTAGTGTGGTCTATCGTATGATCTCCCTACCTAAATATGTATGATTAAATTGGTATCCATGGATGTGACCATATATACTAAATGGATAAAGGGATTTGCTACTAACTGTGGCTGAGTATGGGATCTTGTAACTTTAGAATCCTAAACAAGTGATGTTATTGGTATAGGGTGAGGTATAAGTACCTTTAAATTATCTTTATATTCCCCTAGACCCACTGGTGTAAAGCTCCATCCACATAAATAATTGTCAATGTCTATATGTGGTTGATCATCCTCTATAGTGGCCTATGAATCGATTTCAGAATTATGAATATAAGCCTCTTCTGAATTGATAAGTAAAGGTAACTAGGTTTTGAGAATCTCATCGTCTATCCTAGATGAGGATGTCTATACTCAGAGAGGTTATTTATCTATGCTTGATGAAGTTAACTATGCTTGAAGAGGCTATTCCTCTATCATTAGAGAAGGTAGTTATACTTGAAGAGGCTAGTACTCTATCATCAGAGAAGGTAGTTGTGCTTGGAGAGGCTGGTCCTTTATCATCGATGAAGGTGTCTAGATGGTAGGATGTTCTAAAGGTTGTGTATGAACAATATTACTAGACTCCCCCACCTCATAAGTATACATATACTCAATAGGAATCCAATGAGGTGGGGGTTCGATGAGAACATGAGGTGTCCCATCAGATAATGTATTCAGTGTAGGAGGCTTAATGGGCCTTCAGTATCAAAATGGTTGATTATCTGTTGGGCATGTGTATAGGTACCCATCATGTAAAAAATTAACACATATATGAAGAGTGGAAGGTATAACCTCCATAACATGTATCTAGGGTGTCCCTAGTAGCAAATTATAATGTAAATGATTTGACATGACTCGAAAGTGGGTAGATAATGTCTTTGGTCCCATGTAATATCCAATGTGATTAATCCCAATGTCTATCTAGGAATGTCATCAAACCCTTGAATGTTTTTACATGCTTTTTGAATAGATGCTATATCAACCCCCATGGTTTGAAAGAATGTGAGGTTACATATATTGAGCCTTGAACCACTGTCGATGAGAACTCATTTAATAGTTGTATTGTTGATTTGAGCTTGAATAAAAATGGTAAATTTTGATCAATGATTGATTATGACAGTAAATCCTTATTTGAAAAAGATATCACATCCTCCACATCTTTGATAGTATTCATGATATATGCAAAATATGATAGCTCGATATCACAAGGCATAATTGTGTGATTAAGTGATTGAAATAAAATATCTTTGAATATTGTTTCTTTTTGAAGTAATTCCAAAATAGATATTTTAAATGGTGTATTCCTCAACTAATCCACAATGTCAAACTCTCTTTACTGATATTTGGGTGCTATTGTAGTTTGTTGGGGACATGGAAGGATGGTAGGGTTACATTAATCCTATATAGGCTGAGGAGGCACCATGTTCTACCTAGTGATAGCTTGAACCGTGGTATCTACTATTTGCCTGGGGTGAATATTAGAGGTGGGATGGGAGTAGAGATAATCAAGTGGTCTAGGTGGAGGTAAAACAAAAAGAGTCATCTAAGCCCTTTTTCATCTAGTAGTGACTAGAGGTAACTCAAAGTGAGCCATATAATAATGATCTATAGGAAAATGAGGTTCACAAGATGGATGACCAATATGTAAAGCTTAGCCCAAACTGAATCCAAGATAGGAGTATCATACATGTTTACCTTTCTACAAATAGTTAGAAATAAACATGCTAAGCAAAGTACCAAGATTTGTACCATGAAATAAAAGATGGCTTCTATCATGATAATCATGGTAGCAAGATGTAATTGTAGTGACTACTGAAAATGTGAACCCTAAGGTTGTCTAGGGTTGGGGTTTTTAAAATTAGGGTTTCTTTACAACAAGTTTAAATTAGGTGTAAAATAAATTGAAACCTTAATATAAAATTGATTCTATCTATCTAGGTTGTCTACACAAAATTTGAAAATTGGAAGTATGTACCCTTGAATTTATTACACAAAAAATAAGAATTAAATGCAAGCTAAGGTTTTATGCAATGCTCAAAGTAAGATAGGTTCACCGAATGATTTCACCTTTCTAAGGTTTTACATGAGTAATTTCTATGTTTAGTTAAAGGGCTGAGATGTTTAAATTGGTTAAATAAAGTTCTGTAATTAACCTACTAATTTATAAATGATTTTAACCTTGTTTGAATTTCTAATAATAGTAATAAATAGGGTTAAATAAATACTTAGCTAAAAATATATTATCTTAAATGATTTGGGTTCTAAAATTAGAGATTTGAGTAGTATCTGAGTGTCACAAGCATGATTATGATATTCCTCCATTTACTGGATAATATTACCTAGTTTGGATGGTAGTGCCATCTATGTGTAGTGTCTAAGATGTGGTGGTAATGCCTTCTTTGTGGGACTATTCCTATTTTTAGGAGCACCAACACTTGTGTCTATGTGTTCTATTCCTCTGAGATCGAATCCTGTAGCTATGTATTATACCTGGAAAGCTTGATTTTATGTGCAAACCCTAGTTCTATTTACAAGTGTGATATGAGCAAGATTTGAGCGTGTTAATGGGAATAGACTAGACATCCTCAATACCTCATTGTGTAGAGATTTTCCTACATACCAATACTTTGAAGAGGGATCAAGTCTAATGTAGTTTTCCCACTTAGTTCTTGATGTATATGTAAGTGAGTACTAGAATGAGAGTGGCCTTGGATGCCTTGAATGTGCTTGAGCTTTGGAATGCTATAAAATTAGACTTAGGGTTATTATAGATGGTAGTATGCAAAAAGTAGGGCAAAAAGGGATTATGTACCTTGATTTTGCACAACTTTATCTTTAGTTTGAATAACTTTTGCATCTATTTTCCATATAGTGAATAGAGGTGGATTAGACTTGTATTTATAGGGTTCTGTTGCTTGTGTAGATAATAAAATGAGATTAGGACCACCTTAGGAGGGGCACACATTTGAAAAAAATTGTCATTGGGAAGAGTTAGGGCTAAAGATAGTAGTGCCCAGTTGGGGACATTATCACCATATGGCTATAGTGTCCCAAATGTGGCACTAATGTCTTTTTGGCAGACTTTTGGGAAAGTTGGATTGGGGTTAAAGGTGATAGTTTAGGGACTGTGTCTTGATTGGATGTAAGTGAATAAATTCTAATGAATGGATAGAAGTGCAAGTCTAAGGCTCTTATAATAGTTCTATGGCAAGCCTAGGGATAGGTTAACTCAAGTGACACTCTTAGCATTTAATCACCACTTTTAGGTGATTACACCCTATATGAAATAGGGATAGGAATTAACACAATACATGGTTAACTCCACTTCTTATCCAGGATAATAAAAAGAACAAATGTCATAATACATTACTAATATGGCACATATCATTGAACATAGCCAACAATAATAGCCCTATTATGTAACCACACCAACAAGTTATGACCCATACTTGTTTGATTATCACTTGCTAGAAAATAAAGATGAAATTATAGTTAAGGTGGTAGAAGTAGGAGCAAAATTCCTAGCAAACTTTCCCCATGAAAGTATACCTAGTTTAGTTAGAGAACCTAACAACACACCTTAAGTCATACCAATTGAGTAAGCCTTAACTAGTTACCATCAGGAACTTGTGCCAATGCCTAACCAAGATCTTGATATGCTTGCAAAAGGAAAGGGTCCAATGGTAGACCAATTCACACAGATACAACAAGCATATTAGACTTATCTTAATTTAATGCAAAATTTTAACACTATGGCCATTTCAAATACACCACTTATAGAGCTAGCTCCTTCAATAAGGATGCAAGTTGATTTATCAGGCTATGCAAACTTAAATGTGGACCCCTTTGTCCAAAATACATTAGTTGGTAATATGTTCAATGTCTCAATCATTGAGGAAGTGACTATGGTTTATACTCAAGACCATTTTCAAAATGTAGTGGAATACACATAGGTGTATCCTAATTTGAACCAAGGTAGGTTGAGTGCACCAAAAAATAATTTACAACAAGTGCCTCTTACTAATACCATGAGTGGTTTGCAAAAATAGGGGGAAAACATGTGTTGTTCCAATTGCATTAGGTTACTACCACCCCTCAACCAACAACTTATCTGAACACATAGTAGAGGGCAAGTAGTCAAGCACAAACCAACACCCTACCCCAAAAAGTGGTGAATGTTACCCCACCTCAATAGGTGGTGACTAATATTTCAAAACCATGGACACATACCACCATAATAAATGGTGGGTTCATCATAGACATAGTATAATCAACAACATATTCATATTGGTCAACAATAGATGTTAAACACCTAAAAAAATCCCAATCCACAACAAGTGCTTATGCAACAAAGAGGTGCAACATACATCAAGTACCTATTAGTCAATATTTGCCTTTACCCAATGTGTACCTCATAAATAACAAGGACCCAATGTGCCACATATTCAATAACAAGGCTTTGGTCAACATCAGGTACCATATATACAATAGGGTTTGACTAGTCGACATTAAGTTCTTACTCAAACCTAGCAAGCACAATACCTCCTACATATCCATATACTTCCATCACAGCGATAGTTCCCTCCAACATAAAGCCATTTTTCAAACCCTAACTAAAATTCTTATTAGTAATGCATATCATGCCAGTAGCCTAATCATGATGCACATATGCGTATTCTTAGTCAATTGGTTCAACAAACCAACATTCTATAATACACCATTCCCCCATTGTACCCCAATCAAGGTAATCCACATTTTATTGCCCAACCACAACCACAACCAATAGTACCATCTATATTCTTAGCCCAAGAACTACATCAAATAAAGGATGTAATTGGAGCCATTCAAACAGGAAAGCAAATAAAGAAGTTCAAATTGGAGGATTTGTGGTCATATCCATTTAACATGGAATACCTCCAGAATACCATTTCTTGCAGGGTATGAGCCACTAAAATTTGACTATTATATGGGAAAAGGAGACCCTAAAGAGTAGTTAAAAGAGTTCTTTGTCACTTGCTAGCCAGTGGCCTATAATGACATCTACTTGCTTCTTATCTTTCCTCGAAGTTTAGCTGAATAGGCTTTGGAATGATTTTTTAAGTTTCCAAATAATTCAGTGTGTGATTTTGATGATCTTTGAAATAAGTGTGCACAACATTTCTCTTATAATCTTGAGCATGAGATTTTGGTAGTTGATTTGACTCAAGACAAGCATAAGGTTAGTGAGAGATTTGAGAGTTACTTACAATGGTGGAGAGCACTTGGTAGTTGATTCACCCAAAATTTACTAGATAAACAATTAGTAACTGTGTTTACCAAAAATTTACATAGTGAAATATTTTATCATCTAGAGTTGCAGTGTACTCACACATTCAAGGAGATCATTGAGAAAGGTATATAGATTGAAAAGGCCCTTATTAATAAAGGGATTATCAAGTTGTCTTCTTTGAACTAAAACCATAGCCAAAACTAAAATTTAGGCCAAAGTCAGAACCCAAGCCCGGTCTAAATGCAAGCATTTGCACCCACTTAGGCTAATAGCTATTGAAAACCTAGGCCATATGAACACAACAAAAAAACTGTTAATAATGGAGTCATTGAGTCATGCCATGTCAAAATAATGCAAACATCATCTTCTCAGCCTATGTTTTAACTGCATCATGTTCAAAAAATGCAGCCTATTCTACAACCATAACCAACTCTTCAAGTGAAACCACCTCCATGCATGCAAGCATCTTAGCCACCACCTTTATAAACCCCTGCTCCAAGAAGAAAAACCACTCCTAGAGTTTTTACTGACCTTAGTGAGCCTGTTGAGGCAGTGATTCACAAGCTAGTTGTGACCAATATGATCAGTTGGCTGATTATAAATCACTTTCCTAAAGGTACACCTTACCTTGATTGGTACAAAGAGCATGAGTTTTGTGAGTACCATCATGTTAAGGGACATTATATATGTCATTGTGTGCAGTTGAAACACCTCATTGAAAACATGTTAGAAAATAAAAAATCCAATTGCATAATGAGGCTTCTACATATAATTAGAATCTAGGTATTTACCAAGACCCATTTCACCAACATAACAATACCAACAAAAATCACAAAAACAACAAAAAAAACAATAATGCCAACCCTAAAATGGATGGAACCAAGGGTAGAATAAACCTAATAACCAACATGCCTATCATGTAGTTGCACATGACTATAATATAGTCATAGGTTGTATTACGGGTGGTCATGTCTCCACCATTACCATTAACCCTTGACTGAATACCCAAAAACTAAGACCTTTACTTAACAATGCTTATTAGCTACCCAATGATAGTAATCCTTCCTTGACTTATGAATGCAACCAAGTGCAATAACAACAAAGTATTATCATCTTAGGCCCTAATGCGAATGATCCTTCTTTGGCCCATGACCATAACTAAGTGCACTGACAATTAAAAAGTACCATCCTAGGCCCCTCTCCATCCTCTTCTAGTTACAATGGTCCTTTACCTAATTTAGATCATGCAATCACAACACAATGGACCAAAGTAACCATTCTAGGCCCACAACCTTCTACCAATGAGCTAATTCAACCCACTATGCCAACTAGGAGTAAACCAATTATCACTCTTAAGGTAGAAGTGTGCGATATTATGGAAAAACTATAAAAGACACACACATAAATATCCATTTTGGACTTGTTACACACATCTACAATCCACAAAAATATCCTTACTAAACTCCTAATCCTAAGTGCTTAATGACATTATGCTAGACAAATTTTAAGCTTTGGTTGGACACCTAACCTTAGGCTAATAATTGACCTTTGACCAAAGTGATATGTCATCCCTAAGCCCTCTCCATATTAACCCATTGTACATTAAATTTATTATAACATGACATAAAGTTAAAGGCATCCTCATAGATAATGGATCATGCCTTAATATTATGTCTTTAAGGTTAATCAAACATTTGGGATACATGACATCTAACCTTCAACTAGAGACCATTACTATTAAGGCCTATGATAATGAAGAATGAGAATCACAAGGAACCATCAATTCACTAGTGGTCATTGGGCCTTTGACCTGCAACATAATTTTCCATTTGTTAGACCTAAATTTATCATATAATTTACTTTTGGGTAGACCATGGATACATAAAATCCATGCAATACCTTCAACCTTGCAGCATTGTATCAAGTTTCCTCACTCTTGGATGGAGGTAACTATCTATGGAGATTTACAATAGTATTAATATTACACAAATTTGGAGGGAGAGTACAAAAGATAAAATTATCGTTTTAGCCTAGATCCAGTACTAAAGAAGAACAAAGATAAGGACATACTTGTTGAATTGCTAGAGACAAATTGTATAGACCCTGATAGCCTCACCTCAAGTTCATAGACACCTCTTATTGAAATTTCCAACCACTTTACCATTTTAGACAATGGTCCATGAGAGTAATTTACCCTTGATGCCTTCCATATATCCAAGCTTTTGAAAAACCCTAAGACTTATGGAAGGCCCAAAGCTAAGCCAATATGCATGGCATGGCAACAAAAGGGAAAAGGAAAATTTCATATCCTAGTGCTTATTATTTTCACACTAGCCACTAGCCAAGAGCAGGACCCACTTATCAAAGACAATTCATGGTTATATAATGATAATCTAGCTGAGTGTTACCAAAGTAAAAATTATCCCATCCCTAACAAGATTATGGATAACTAAGCTTATAAAGGTAGAAGCCTAGTGGTAAATTAGCAGGGTACTATCGAGCCTATTTCTATAACAAAGTACAAAGGAACTCACAGTATTAGATTTAAGCTGCTCGAGGGTTACCCCACTTATCTTATTTATGTTCCCACATTGATAACTAATGATGATGATGCTGGAAGTGAAGCAAAGTCTGATCATAGAATATACAAATACCTAGCTAATAAAAACTTATTTGACCCCTATACCATTTGTACCATTACACCAATAATTTGTCGTTCCCCACTTACCCTTTGTCAGCCTCAACTTATAGACTAGAACCAACAAGGATCCATAGTACCTCTAGATGAGTTCAAGAATAGTGAGGCCTTTTGTGATTTTTTGGGCCTGAGAGACAATGTTCCTTTGAGAGACCATAAACGAGGGTTATCTATCAAATTAGATCTTGTAGCCTATTTCAAAGAGTAGGTGAACACCCTTAGCCAAAAATAAAAAAATAAAACATTGAGGTCCCAAAGTGAAAACCACTTTGAGGTGTTTTTGGACCAAGGAAAAGGTAAAGAAAAAGGCCAGTCTCTCGGTGAAAACTTGTTTTAGGTGCTATTCGATGGGGATGTTCACCCTTCCTCGAATGAAGCTAAGGAGACCACCAATAATGAACTTGCCTTTAGTAGAGAGGAACAAGACGATTTTGAGTTGATTTTACAAGAGTGCCTTGATGTGTTTGTTAAATGGCCCTTACTACCATTAGGAGATTTAAATTCATCAAGTTTGGAAGATCTTGAAGAACTGGTCTGGCTAGAGGACTTTACCATTGCTATCCAGTTCACATCTTTGCCAATTATCCTAGAATATGGTTCTACCCTCCTTGTAGAGGATACTTTAGATTTCAATATTAGGACTCTAGATGATCCCAAATGGATTAAACTAGGTGTCTCCCTCACTAAGGAGGAATGTAAATTTATTAAATCCTTTTGAGAGAGTTCATATATATTTTGCATGGACCTACTCTAATATGCCAGGTTTAGATCCATCGTTGGTTTTACATCATCTTGTAGTTCATCCAGATGCTAAGTCATTTAAGTAGAAACTGAGTAAAATGCATCCTTGTATTGCCATCTTGGTAAAGAAAGATTTGGAGAAACTATTTGATGCAAAATGTATTAGGCCTATTGATTATTCATAGTGGATCTCTAATATTGTGTTAGTTAGCAAAATTCCAGAAGGTATCAGGTTGTGCACTAATTTAAAGACATTAACATGGCATTCCAAAAGGACAACTTTCCTCTACCAAACATCAACATGATTATTGACTCCATAACTCAGGTATGAAATGTTTTCTCTCTTGGATGGTTTGTTAGGATATAATTAGATCAAGATTGCATCAAAGGACCATCACATGACAATGTTCACCACTCCTTGGGGAACATTTTGCTTTCAGGTCATGCCTTTTAGCCTAAAAAATTTTGGGGAAATATATCAAAGGGCCATGATTATGATATTCCATGATATGATGTATGATATTATCAAAGACTATGTCAATGACATACTAGGTAAATTTAAGACCCATGCAAATCATCTAGTCATACCACAAAGAATTTTTGAGAGGCTTCATGAGTACAAGGTTTGACTTAATCGTAATACGTGTGTTTTTGGTGTTACTTCAAATTTTTTTTCAAGATTTATTGTCTCTTATAAAGGCATTGAAGTTGATCTTACCAAGGTTTGGACCATTACCAAGATGTCACCACTTTTTACTTTGAAGTAACTTCATAGTTTATAGGGCAAAATATAGTCCATCAGATGCTTCATTTCATAGTTGGCTGATAAATTCCACCTATTCAATCATTTTTTGAGGAAGGGCACTACCTTTTCATGGAACAAAGATTTCCAGAAGGCCTTTAAGCACCTCAAAAAATACTTGGCTAATCCACCTATTCTACTACCACCTATGCCAAGAAATTCATTCTTGCTTTACCTATCTGCCACTTTTAGCCCAACACGATGAACATGGGAAATAACATGTAGTGTACTATCTAAGGCATACACTAGTAGTGTATAAACATAATTATATGCCAATTGAAAAAGTTTGTTTAGTTATGGTCTTTACAACCCATAAGTTGCATCATTACATGCTCAACAATAAGACCATAGTCATTACCAAAGTAGATTCGCTCAAGTATCTACTATCCAAAACAACTTTACATGGCCACATGGCTAAGAGGATCATGCTTTTGAGTGAGTTTGAGATTGAGTATGCCAATCAAAAGGCCATTAAGGGACATGTACTTATAGATCAACTTATTGAAGCTCCCATATCAGATACTCAACCACTTGTTTTTGCATTTTTAGATGAGTTCACTATGACTATAGTAGAAGCACCTCCTAAAGAGCAGTAACGGAAGATTTATTTTGATGGTTCCTTCACATCTCATGGGTCAAGGGTAGGTTTGTTATTTATAACACCACAGGGGGATCTAATTCCCAAATCATTTCATATCAACATTCCTTTTACCAATAACATGGTTGACTATGAAGCACTCATTAAAGGGCTTTGTCAAGTGGTACAATGAAAAATTCAACATCTCTTAGTTTATGGTAATTCACAATTGATTATTTATTAGGTCACAGACTAATTCTAGATCAAAGATGATAAGCTGGTACCTTACAAATCCATGGTGGACACTTTCAAGTAGTATATTGCTCACATTTAGTTTAAACATATACTTAGGGCTAATAACAAGATAACAGATGCAATGGCTATAATTGATTCTTTGATTTATAACATAAACAATGCAAGCGACTATCAATTCTACATTTAACATCTTCTAACACCTACTCATGAACCCTTGACCATCGAAATGATCTGTGATATTATTGGTACCAATTTTATTTGGTATTCCAAATTATACAATTACCTCCATGACCAAATCTATCCACAAGACCTTTCACCTAAGAAACAAAAAACCTTCACATACCAAGCCTCGCTCTATACCTTACTTGGACCTACACTTTATTGAATAAGCTTTGATGGAACTATGCTTCATTGTTTAACTTTGACATAATATGGATTAACATTGAAGGAATTTCACAAAGGAGTTTTTAGGACCCACATCAACAGGGCCATCCTTGCCAAAAGACTCCTACATACTAGTTATTATTGGGTGACCATGGAAGCAAATGTAACTACTTATGTTAAGAAATGTAAATAGTGTTAAAGGCATGCAAATTTGATTTATGCTCCAACATGAACACTTAAGTCGATAATCACGTCATGACTATTTTCAACATGGTGACTTAATCTCGTAGGGATGATCAACCCTACCTCCTCAAATACCCATAAGCATATCTTTATCGCTACTGAATACTTCACTAAATGGGTTGGAGCTAAACTCCTCACTTACGTGATAGACAAACAAATTTCCTATTTCATCTTCAACCATCTCATTTGCTGCTATGGTATCACATCCAACTTTATATCTGATAATGGTAGTTTGTTTAAGAGCAAGGATGTTAAATGGATCTATGTAGAGTTTAATATTACCCAACATTTTCCCACTATATACTCACAAGGTAATGGCCAAGTAGAGGCATCTAACAAGACCATTTCCAATATTCTTAAGAAGATCATCAATGATGTTGGCTATGATTAGCACTTGCAAATATTTTGGGTCCTCTAAGCCTACCATACTAATTATCACTCTCTAATAGGAGCCACATCATATTCACTTATTTATGGCACTGAGGCCATTCTTCCTATCAAGGATGATTTACGTTCTATGCACATTTCATTGAAACATATCCTCTATGATAAGGATTACATAGTAGCTTGTCTACAAGATCTTGAATGACTGGATGAAAAATGCATGGCTATTATGAATAGCCTTCAAGCTTACCAGAACTGGTTACATGGTTAATATAACAAGCATGTGAAGCACAAAGATTTGGAGCTTGGTGATCTTGTCCTCAAAGAAAACCAAAAGAACACCATGGCTGATAAAAAGAAGAAATTCAAGTTCAAGCCTAATTATATAGGACCTTATGTGATTATTTCTAACTATGGCTCTAGAGATTATAGGTTAGCTACATTGAAAAGAGATGAACTTACTAAATTGATGAACATAATACATCTCAAGCATTATTTCACTTGAGATATCTAAGGTATTATCTATGAGGATTGTTTAAATTACACTATAATATCATCTTCTATGTATTGTACCATATATCATTTCTCCCATTACCACCTCATTATTTTATACATTGTCATATGATTATTCACAAACTTTTTTTTACCTAGTCAGATTCACCACTATAAGACAAAATTACATTGAATTGAGATCCTTGAAGACTATATAGGCAACACTCAATTTAAATTAAGGTCAGCTCGGCAACCCCTTTTACCATGCTCTCACCATTTTGCAAGTTATACCATTTTGTATCTCATAATCATCCATTGAGTTGAGATACCAAAAAAACCCAAAAAATTGGAAATATTTCTAATTATTCTTCATTGTAAGACAAAACTACATTAACTTGAGGTCATTTAAGACTATGTAGGTAGTGCTCAATTTACATTGAGGTTAGCTCGGTCACCCCTTTTCCCACACTCTCACTATTTTGTGAGTTAGACCATTCTATAACTCATAATCCTCCATTGAGTTGAGATACCAAAAAACCCACAAAACATGCTCACCTTCAACATTAGGCCATTCATATTATATCCATGCCCCTCAGGATGTGCATTTCCTAGTTAATGAGTATAAATAAAGCATTCTCGTGGCTTCCATCATGGCCATTTCCATTTGCCTATTTCATTTTCTGATAGTGTTTCTTCCCATTCCTGGGAGACTACATTTGTCTTTAAGTCCATGTTTGACCTTGTGTCCTTGGGACTATGTAGGCAATGTCCCATTGCCTAGTGCATCTAGTGTTGGTTCAACCAGTCTTAGTGATTGATTTTATTCACCATTCTCATAGATCATCCCTTCATCTAGGTTTGTATAAAAAATGCTCTCACTATTTTTCAAGTTATTTAAACTCACACTATTTTATGAGTCATAGAATTTTAACGCTCTCACCATTTTATGAGTTATAGACCTTTTATGCTCTTGTTATTTTTTGAGTCATAGGCCTTTTATGCTCTCATAATTTTATGAGCTTATTCTCATTCTCAACCTTAGACATAGTAAGAATTATGAACCAAATTCATGTGTGATCACTATTCTATTTTCTTTTGGAGTGGTTTTATCCTAAGCCACACTCTCACATTTTCACAAGTTTTCTATGTTTGACACTTTCATGATTGTGAAGCATCACCTTCTCTTTAATCTACACTCTCACCTTTTTGTGAGCCCATTCCCACTTTCTTATCTAAGCAATTTCTTTTGCTTATCATAATTTTCTTTTATCCCATATTCTAGGAGAACTACATTTGGCCTAAATTTCACGTTAGACCTCATGTCCATGGGATTATGTAGGCAACATCCACTTGCCTAGTGCATTTGAAGTTAGCTCAGCTACCCCTTCTTTATTCTTCTATTCTCCCTAACTGTTCTAATAGTGTTTCTCCCTATAGGCTAGGGGAAACCTTTTGTACCAAGCATAACACTTTTATTACACATGCACAAACTTTTAGATTAGTTGTTTGTTATTTTGTTTTAACTTAGGTTGTATATTACTGTTTCTTGAACTCATTTGTTTATTGCATTGCTTCAGCTTCACTTTATGTTTCATGTACCTTAGATTAATTTGTTTATTGATTTATGGTTTTTTATTTTACATGTTGTGTGTCTAAAGACAATTATTTTACACTTGAGTCTTGCTTACAATTTAGGCTTGAGTTGTTTATTTATTTAATTTTGATTATGTTGTTGTGCCTCCCTTCCCCTTAGTTATTACAGGATCATTACACTTTATTTACACTTGAGTCTTGATTACCCATATATTGTACTTGAGTTGTGAATTTGTGTTCATTCCTACACTTAGTTTATTGCATTATATTTAATTGGGATTTGATTGTTCATATCTTATGCCTAAGTGATTTTTATTTGCATTTAAACTAAGTTTTCCATGCTTGAGATACACATTGTTATTATAGTTGTCTATAACTATGATGATTAATATTAGAAGCTACAATAAATATTAGGCCAATAGATCTATCAAAGAATGTAATGGGAAGTACTTCTCCTTATTTACAACTAGTAGATCCCAAACATAGAGTAATAAAATCACAAATGAATAGTAGTCACTACTAGTTAGGACGTGCATCTTTGTATTAACAAGTATCCCAAATTCATTCCTATCCTCTATGCCAGCTTATTGTGAATCTATGAGTAAGGATTAATTACATAAGCTCATTTTTTTGATTTTCCATAATGTGGAAAATTATTTAGAACTTCATTGATCATGTCCACCCTACTAGGGCAAACTTAAATTATATCATGCTTGCATCTATCCTACTGGGGTATTTTCACTATGACAATGATTATAAATACCTTTGGGCAAATCATTATTTCCACCCATTTGCTCTTTTGGGGCAAATCACTTTATTTCCACCCCCATTACTAATAGATCATGTCATCTTATTCTTTTTGAAAGAATGTTCGATGACTCTATTTACTACTCAATCCCTCAAGGGGGCATCTAGGGCTCATACATCATCTTTTAAGGAACTAACCAAGGCATTAATGACTTTTTGGTTCTTTGAGAAGACATTATTGTTCTTGTGTTTTGCATTGCCTTCTCAAATAGGGGTAAAATATAGACACCCCATTTCAGTTGCATCTATGTATAAATTAGACTTCAGATTGATTTCTACCAAACTATGCAAATTAAGTGTAGCAATCACCAAATGCCTAAATTCATCTGTACATCAAATGAAAATGCCAAAAATCATGTTGAGGTTTCTTTAGTTGGGGTATTACCTTGTATTCAATGATAACCTCCTATGGATTCATCCCCAGTCAAGTTGTGACCTATCAAACTAACATTTTAGACCAATTAAGTGGGGCACTTAATCAAATTCCTATAATGACCAAAACCTTAAGCAAAATTAATTAACCAAGTAAATCAAATTAAGTGTTTAGTTAAATAATCCATGTGCAATTAATGAATATATAAAATTAGAATTTCAAAAATTCAAATTATTAGGCCTCTTCATCATTAATTTTGTGATTTTTCATGTACTCACAAAATATCTCACAAATATCTTGATTTATGAGTCATATTTATTAATTTAAGAATATTAATTACATCTTTGACTCAAGTTCCACCATACATCTAATTTTTTATCCAAAGGTCATAATGGATTTGCCTAAGCTATAAATAAGAGTGCCCTCCCTCTCTTTCAATGATTTTTTATCTGTAAGGTTAATCTACTAGAATGCCTTCAATAAGATCTCAAGCTAAAGTTACAATGCCAAATTGATTGGAGATAGTTTTGTATGCCAATCAAAGCCAAGCCAAGCCAAGTGGACAAAGGGAGATGATGCTAGAGTACCATTGACAAATAAATATTACACACAAGCCAAGCTCAAGCCCAACCTCATGCCAACAAGTTCTTCAAATTTGTAAGGAAGGTAAAAAAGTTCATTTGCCTTCTAGTTGTAATTGTTTTTCTTTGTTATTTAGATCCCCCATGTATCTAAGCTTGAGGTGTTAGATCTATATGTGTTTTTATTGGTTTTATCATACTAACATTTGACTACCCCCCTCTTGGATTCCTATGTTATAGGTAGTGGGTAGTAACAAGGAACATAACTACTCAACAATAAAATTGAACACATACAAGATGGAAAGTGGCCACAAGAAGATGAAAGTGAATAAAACTTACATGAAGAAGGGAGAATGCAACAAGAAATTATAGTTGACCTTATATCCTATAGAAAATAAATGTGAACAGAGGAAAATATAGGTACAAGAAATATTGAAATCTAACTACAATATGGAACACAATCTCAAAATTAATATGATTAACTCAAGGTAGTTCTAGAAATAAATGATCAAAATGAATCTTTGACAATGGGAGAAATATATATGGAAGGTAGCCCTACAAAAGGAGTCATGTCACATATTATGGGAAAAAGAAGACAACTTTAAGGGATATAGAGGGGAGGAAGAGGTAGAGTGACATATGATTAAGGAGAGAAGGTTTTGGAGAAAGTTAGTCATTGGAGGAAAAAGTCTCCATTTTGAAAGCTTCACATTGACCTATGACATCATAGTGTATATAAACCCAACTAGATCAAACCTATTTAATATAATGTATACACAATTATGTGTAAAAATGAAAGCTTAGTCAGATACATTTAGCCAAAGGAAAGTTTTGGCAACATTATTAAATGCATTATTTCTTAAGTTAATTAGTAGAAATGATATAGTATCAGAGGATATAATAGTGAGATGGATTCATTAGTTTCACCCTATAATCTACGTGCAAATGTTGTGTGGGTGTCTAGGTGGATCATGACACCAAATCATCTCATAACCAATGTCATCATGTAAGTATGATGAAGTCTATTAGTCTAATAGATAACTATGATAAATAGCTAGATGCATTCTAATTGAATTATGCTTTTGCCTTACCTTAGTATTATAAAATATTGATAGTTAAATATATGATAATCATGGTTACTTTTGAGACTTGGATTACTTAGAAAGGAATTACTTACCTTGATCTCATTATTTTATTAAATTTATAAATAAACTCTCCTTACTCTTGAAAATAATATAATGAACTAGATTTAGATATATGTGATTTATTTCCTTGGAAATGGATTCATACTTTGTAGTTTCTTATACTAAATGTTTGGGGATATTTGTGCATTCTGAATTGTTGGTTAAATAGATTGTATTAATTAATTAATATGTTAAGTAACCCTATTTATTCTACTCCCCAAGAATAATGTAATGTGCTAGTGACTATAATAATATTATATTTCAACTTATACTAGTCTTATGTGCCTAATGGAATTCCCATCCTCTCAAATAGAGATTCAATACTATCTCATATACACTATCTAAATGAAGGACTTTGGTTCTATACTCTAAAAATTAATAATATAGACTATTGGCTATTGAATAGTGTAGGGAAGTAGTATGGTCATAAGCATAAAATGTGTGTTGATTAATTTACCTAACCAAAAACTGACCTACACCTTTAGATATGCTCTATGTTTTCATATAAATAGTTTAGTTGTCTATATTTAATAAATAATATAAGATGAGGATGATGAATTATTGCATCTCTAAGCTCATTAGAATCTATTTTATGTTGAATAAAATTGATATTTAACTAGGAATGGAAGCCAATAGCTATCCATTACTTGTCATGTGTAAATCTATGTTTGTTTACCTTACACATTATTTTAACTATAAGGGACCCTTTGAATATATTTTGAATAGTCAGCATAATAAAAAGATGGACTTTCAATATCAAATAAATTATGGCTAGCCATGAAGCTGAGATAGTAAATGGATGATATTAAAGAAGAATGTCTAAATATGATTTGGGTATAATTTAATAATCTTTTGGTATTAAGAGTGATAGTTCATCTTAGAGTTGTTGTGTTTAATTCATCTTGAGTGTCTATGAAATCTAGAATTAATTCTATTTATTAATGGATCCAATTATTAATATTTGTGTTTAGGAGTTTATTGACCCTTAAAATGGATCTAATAATTTTAAATTAGTGTTAATAAGGTTAATAATCTCAAAATGACAATGCACAAGGGTGATAATCAGATATATAATAGGCTAATTGGATGCCAAACTCATATATAAACATATATTGCATTTATTATGCTTGGAATAGACTAAATATATATAATATAATTGAGCTATGTATGGAAATGAAAAAAATGATATACATATTTGGTTCTGATGCTAACATAGTATTGGATCTATAACAGGCAAAAAGTAAGTTGGAAGGAGATTCTAGAATAGTCATTAGATTCTAGATCTCTAGATACTATTGTCAGCTTGGGACAGTTGCATCAACATTAGTATCTAGGTTCGATGTAAGTGTCCTATATGGAACACCTACTAGAAATGGATGCAACCACCTTAATGCTTTTGGGTTTATCTTTACTTTCACTCTAGTGCATTCATATCTGGGTCAAGGACTGCCACTCATGAATTTACAAAACCCTAGTTCTTCATATTCATTATGACCTTTGGGTAAAATGGGTTAGTGGGCACATAGTGTTGAGGTGACCCTAAAGATCCATTTTTTAGTGAGCACTACCTACATAGCCAATAATTTGAAGAGGGATTCAGACTGATGTAGTTCTCCCCTATGTGTTAGATTGTGTGTGAATAATACAATATGTGTAAAGTAAGTACAATAGTGACATAACTTATAACTTGGAAAACAAAGATTTTGGGCTGCTCCTTTACTAACTCAAACTTATATATATGTTTTACCTATGATTGGTATGGAAATACGAAAGCTTTATTCAATTGAATGCTTGATAGAGTGACTTTGATAAGTTGCCTTGGTCTTTTTGGTATTTTTACTAGATGATGAATGAATGAGGGTTGATATTGTATTTATATCAATGCTTTTGGATAAGTAAATCACATTAAATCACTTAGGTCAACAATTAGGATATATTTTATTTATAAAATAGATGACTTTAGGGCACTAAAAACTTAGATCGGGTCAGGACACTAACATTGATGCTAGTGTTTATCCTAGATGTTATTGTCTAAGGAGTAGGAAAGTAGGTATAGGTTCATAACTTGTAGATATGGAAGATAAGTATATTTTAAGAATCTGGACAAGATAGAAGGCCCAGGTCATAGACATAATATTGGTTAGACTAAGATATATATGCTAAGAGGCACAAGATAGAGCAGATGTGAGACTTACATAAGCGGTAAAGATCTAGAACTGAGAAGAATGACCAAGGTTTGAGTTTTCCAAGTGTGTAAGACTAAAGTGATATATAATCCATAAATATCATTTACATTTTCCCCCTCTTCAATATATTAATGAAATTATTAGTGTAAAGGAAAGGAATGCATACCTGGGTGTGTATAACACATCTTATCTTTACATGTGCCCAACTTGAGTGCTTTATTGGTGACTAGCCTATAAACAAGAGCATGTTATGATATATAATCAATGCATATAATCTATAATTAAAATTACTTGAAATAAATTGTAATTGAAATATTAAGGGTTCATAGTACACCTATGTGTCGATGTAACCACCTTGCCTATGGGCAAGTTGATTTAAAAAGATGATCATTGTAAGGTTCTGAAATAGAGATTAGAATAAATATAGATAAATCTTGAAAGTGCATATATACAAGGAGATAAAGAGATAGATAGAAAGAGATATTTGAAGGCTCATGCCCCTATCTTTGGAGTAAAAGTGAGTTGCCGCCTGGTAGTCGAGATTAAATCAACTATGCAAACCAACGATACTTATAAATTGGTGAGGTTGAGTGAATAAAGTCACACACACTATCAAATTGGTGAGTTTAGATGATAATGTCAAGCCCAACCTGAAAACTTGGCAAGATTGAGTGATTTGATCACCTCAACCATACCAAAAAGTGAACCAACTACTGCATTAGATTGGCTCAATATAGTTCATAAAAGTCCAACTGGTGTGTGGTGACAGTCCCTGAGAATGTTTTAAAATTTGAAATTGATTTGGATTTTACAATATAAGGCACACATTTCATAGTATATGCACCTTAGATATGTCTCATGTTAAAACTGTGTATAATAATGGTACCAATGTATAAAATTCTACCACAATTATGAATATGAATCATATAACTATGTACTTTAGAAAATTCAAAAAATTGTGTGTATAACATGCTTACAAATCATTCACTTATTATATATGGAAAAATCTAAAAATTGATATTAGTAACAATGTGGAGAACATGTTTCCGAAACATGTCCCCACTGTAATCTAGAGATGTTGAATACTAAATAGGTGTGGAGAACATGCTTCTAAAGCATGCCCCCATTGAATGTAAAAATTGTGAATGTGTGGAATCCATTCCCATATGACATGCCCCCATTGAAAATAAAAATTGATATAATTACCATATACTGAATGAGTGTGGAGAACATGTTTCTAAAGCACACCCGCACATAATCTGAAAACTATGCCAAGTGTGGAGAACATGCCTCTATGACATTCCCCCAATAATATTTACCCCTTTTAGGTGAGGTAAAGATAATAAATGGTAGTTACCTCACCTCAAAATTTGTGAATGTAACCATGTATCATATATAAGGAACATGTCTAGGTAGGTATAACATTAAGGCACATAGAACCAATGTGATCACATGAAGGCCTAATATGTATGATAAAGATCATGGCAATGTATAGATAGTAATAGTATAAGCTCAACAAGCAAACAATCACACACACAAGATCACTTAAAATTAAGTTAAAAGGTAATGGTCCAAGGAGACTAAAAATAAAGGGAATGTTCAAATGCCACATAATCAATACGACATGACTTAGTCAAATGTCCACAAAAGCAAAGATGACATATTCAAATGCACAAACAATGACATATGCAAATGTTAATGAAAGCATACATAGGATTGAGGGCTAAAAGAAAAGGAGCATATTCAAATGCTCAAATAGGGAATACAATACCAAGGCAAGACACTAAAAAAAGTGTGTAAAATAAAGCATAAGTAACCAACATAAACATTTCAAAGTTGCCCATGGATCAAATGTGTTAGGAAAAAGTGTCAAGTGTATAGCATATCAATTACCTTGTGTAAGATATAATCATGGATAAAGGCATGAGTAAGTACATATGTAAGCTCAAACATGATTAGGAAATGTGATCATAGATCCATATAACATGTGTATATCAAAATCAAAGAAGCGAATTCCCCCAATATCTGCATGACATGATTATAGGGAAAGCCCAACATCCAAAATAGGAATAGATCATGTATTTTATGCATGCATGTATCACACTCAAGTAAAAGTGTCACACACATGTGTATGTAGGAGTAATTGAGTATGCCATCCATCAACATAGAACTAACACATATATGTCAAGGAGCTAATAGAACATGTAGGTGCCAAAAATATTTTTGGTTTTTTTGAATGTTTTTTTATTTTTTGCATTTTAGAGTGTTTTAAAAGGAAATATCATATAATGATGCCATCCAATGGATGGTCATAGATATATCCCCACTATGAACCTGGTGTAATAATCTTGTGATGATGTTGAGGAACATGTATAGGTTCAATATCTATCACAGTGTATGCAAAAATAAGAATATGTGGCCATGAAGAAGTTGTAGGAGTAATAGGAGTAGGGGTTCATGGAACCCATCATTTGGTGCTTTATGGTTTCTTTAGAATATAAATGATAAGAACATGTGTAGGTGCTCTGCATATCTGAACATGGTGCATAGGAGATGGGGATTCCATAGAATCCACCATATGTCTCTAATGTAATGGTCTGTTAAGTACTAGTCACCTTGTAAAAGGGATTGCTAGTTTCTTAACCTTTTATGATGAATGAGCCTTAATAGGCTTGTTAATTAACTATTTTGGTATAAGTATCTCTTGTTTAATATGATGTTCATATGGAATCCTCAAAACTATAACTACCTGATTGGTATGAATGTATTTAACACACCCATTCACTATAGAAGGTAGTGCTCAAAGTGTATGGATCTAAGGTCTTCCCAATAACATATCAAATATGCTTTTGAAAGGTATAACTAAAAAGGTAGAAACTAAATCTATAGGACTAACTTGTAAAGGTAGGTTAATCTTTCCAAGAACCTTCTAGGAGGTCCCATCGAATGCTCTAATTGATTTAGTAGAAGGATGTGAATCATTATGAGTAGAACCCAAGTGCATAAGTAATGTCATGGTGAAAATAATATCGCTTTCACCATTCTCAATCATAACACTACGTATAAGGTGTTTATCAAGGTATGCTTGAATGAATAAAGAATGAAGATTAAATTCATCATCCTTAATCTCACTATCATTAAAAGTAATAGAGGGTCTTTGAGCCATAAGATTTATATGTCATTTGTAACTACAATAATCCCATCTAGTGGGTGCCTATAATATGGTGGAGGAGGATGTGCATTATATGTCATTTTCACTTCTGGTTCCTTTTTAGAATGGTCTTGTAAAAGATGGTTAAATATTTTCTATTTGTGGTGATCACTAGGTTGTGAGCTTGATTCCTTTGGAGGATCCTTAAATTCAATATTTTATTCATTAATAAGGTCTTGGATATTATGTTTTAAGGTAAAACATATTCTTGTATAATACCTTGGTCCCTAATGATAATCCTAATAATCATTTGCATCATATCCTTTAGGTAGAGTTCAACTCATATCAACCTATATAAGATGAAGGAGAGATATAAGTTGACACTCTAGTAACCATGGAATTAATGAAGTTAGGGACTTAAGTAAATGGAAGAACCATTTTCTTGGTGCATTGAATAAAACAAGTCGACTAGTGTTGTGAAACTATGTTAATTATGTTGGTTATTTCCTTTTTAGGTTTATGAGGTTTTACCTTATAACTTGGTTTGATTGTAAATTTGGTACTAGATGTAGATGCACCTGGTGATTTTGTTCCATACTTGAGCTTATTTAATGAAATAAGCTTCATTTCATAGTCCCTTACAACATGGCATAAGTCATCAAAAGATTTAAAATTATTTAAAATAATGGACTCATGTAAAGGAGCAAGCAAATTTTACTTGAATATGTATTACAACTTCTTATTTGCTATAGGTTTGATCATTTTAGCTAGCATTATTTTATATCTCAGGACATATTCATTGATAGCTTTATTAGTTCCTTGTTTTATTTTGGAAATTTAAGCATAAGAAACATTTTCAAAAATATTAATGGAAAATGTGCTAAAAATTGATCTACAAGAGGTTTGAATGTTTTTACAGATTGGAGAGGTAAATCATAGAACCACCTAAAAGCATAGTCCTTGAGGATTCATGGAAATAATTTGGTCAAAAGTTTATCATTGGAGGCATAACCAAGGCATGCCACATATAATAATTGAAGATGTTATTCAAGATCAACCTTCCCATTATAAAATAGTAACTTAGGTGCAACAAATCCAGTTGGCAAAGTATGAAAGGATATCTCAAGTGCAATAGGGTTATGCAACACATCTTGTGAATCAATAACATGTGCATATTTTAAATAATTTTATTCAATATTTGTAACCTTATCCCTCAAATTTTTTATAACTTGAAGGAGTGTTTGAACTATGGACCCATTAGGATTTATACTAGTAAGTTGAGTAGCCACCAAGCAGGATGTAAACATGGTTGAATAGTAATAGGCATTGAAATAAATATTTGTGTTGAAATAATTAGTAATTCCTTGATAGATGTATCAATATTAGTTTCAAGAAACAAAGTTTTATACACATAACCCATGCCCCCACTAGATGTATTATGTTGTAATATGTTCTAGGGGAGGGATGTTTCAACTATAGTTTTTGAACTTTTTGCTTCCAATATAGTCTTTAGGATCTCATCAAGATATTAATGGTTTTATTAAATATGCTCACAAAAAAATACAATTGCTTGCACTTGATCATGGTCTATTTTCTCATTTTCATTTGTTTCATGGTTTTCAATATCAAAATCTTCTTCTATGATAACCCTATCAATATTTTTTTCATTGTCAACATGGGTATCATCATGATCCAAAGTATGTGATACCTTATTGGTTTGAAACATTTTATATGGTGGGTTAGGAAGCTCAATGTGTTAAATAGGCACATATACCAATCTAGGGATACACCTAGGTTGTATGTAAAATAATAGAAGTAAGAAATGAAAAAGTACAACAATCTAAGACCCTAGCTAGCTTAAAATCCTAGGATCTAAAAAAAATTACATTCATACAAATTAGGTTCACTAAATGTTTAACTCTAAAATGGATCTAGGAGTCTTAATTTGGTGTTAATAGGATTAATAATATAGAAATGACAATGCACAAGGGTGATAATTAGATATATAATAGGCCAATTGGATGCTAAACTCATATATAAACATACACTATATTTCTTATGCTAATAATAGGCTAAATATAGAAAGTACAACTAATTTATGCATAAAAATGGCAAAAAAGTGATATACTTAGTTGGTTCTGATGCTAACACAATGCTAGATCTAGAATAGTCTAAAAGGAGATTCTAAAATAATCATTAGATTTTGGATCTGACACTTCTAGAGCTCTGGACACTAATTTTAGCCTAGGAAAATTATGTTTATTCTATTTTTTGGGTTTGACATAAGTGTCTTGTATGAAATACCTATTGAAAAAAGATGCGACCACCTAGATGCTTTGAGGTTTGTCTTCGCCTTCAATCTTATGCATCTAGATATGGGTTATGGACTGTCACTCCTCATGAATTTGGAAAACCCTAGTTCTTCATCTTCATTATGATCTTGGGGGAAATGGGTTAGTGGGCACACAGTGTCAAGCTAACCCTAAAGACCCCTCTATCAATGAACATTATCTACATAGCCAATACTTTGAAGAGGGCCTCAAACTGATGTAGTTCTCCCCTATGTGTTGGCTTGTGTGTAAATCATACAATATGTGAAAATCAAGTAAAATAGTGACCTAACATCTCTTGAGATGCTCCTTTAATAATTTAGACTTGCATATGTGTTGTACCTATGATTGGTATGTAAATAGGGAAGCTTTATTAAATTGAATGCTTGGTAGAGTGCTTTTGATAAGTTGCCTTTATCTCTTTGGTATTTTTTCTAGGTGAGGAAGGAATGAGGGTTGATATTATATTTATATCAATCCATTTAGATAAATAACTCACATTAAAGCACTTAGGTCGACTATTATGATATGGTTTATTTGAAAAATATATGAATTTAGGGTACTGGGCACTTGCATTGGGTTAAGACACTAACTCCAATACTAGTGTTTGTCCTAGACACTAGTGTCCAAGGAGTAAGAAAGTAGGTACAAGTTTAAAAATTGAAAATATGGAAGATAAGTACATTTTAAACATTATGGGCCAGATAGAAAATCAACATAATATTGGTCAAACTAAGAGATATAGGCTAAGGGGCATAAGATAGACCAGATGCAATACTGGTAGAAGTGGGAAAGGTCCAAAACTGAGAGGAACAATGAAGGCTTGATTTTGCCAAGTGTATAAGACTAAGGTGATATATAATCCATAAATATTATCTACAGAGTTACACTAAAAATGATGACATAAAATGAAAGATAACCTTGAATACATTAGCATATATATTGTATAATGTCCCATTATTATATGAATAATGGAGGATGAAACCGGATCTATATCAGTTCTCTTTTTAAACTTCATTAGTCTTCTTATAAAGAGTAGATTATTAAACAAAGTTCATAGTGTTTTTAATGTTTTGCATTTTCATCATGTAATGGACACTCAGATGGAATTATGATTTCTACTCGATATTGAGATGAAGTTTGCATGAATTATTTATGGGTTTAATTACTCATGTCCATATCTTTAAGTTGAGTAAAATTTTGTGTAAGAGATATATCTATTTTACATAAGTCATTTCATATCATGAATCTAAGGTAATGAAGGTCTTATTGGGAATTTATTCTAATAGTTTCATTTATTTCCTTTAAAGTGTTTAACTCAAGTTGTCCATTTGTCATATAGACTCAAAGACTTAGTTGCTTATCTTTGTGCTTATTCATGCTTGGTTGCATGTGATTTTAGCTTAGTTGCATGGCATTGACTTTGGAATTATTATTTTTCCTTATCCCGTAGTGTTAAAGTTATCTTCATTTTCATGCTTGGTCAATTTTTTGTATGTTTGATCTCTAGCTTATCACATAGGATATTTATTGACTTAGTTACCTATATTGCACTTAGTCAGCCCAAGCTTGACACATGCCATCAAGCTTGTCATAACTTATTTCTAAGGCATGGATTCGAATTGTCTTCTCCATGCCACATGTTATAATTTTTCATGATTTCACACTTACAAGTAATAAATTAAGTTGGCACAACACCCGAGGACCATGAGACTACGATGAAATTATTATCAACTATATGTCACCATTTTGCTATGTAAATTTTAACCAAAGCCTTTGTAGCAAGGCAATATGTAGGCCTACAAGACAATCACATGTTGCCATGTGGATTATCCTCATAACATCACTTAGTCTAAGGTATGTGACCACTGCTAAGTTCCACATGTCATAAATTCATGATATCACAACATAAATAAGGAATATTTTGTCTTAATGTCTTTACCCCTCGAGCTTGTGAGCTAATTGGAAGGCACCAAGTGTCATCATGACACTTATTCATAAAGTAAATTGTAAGATCTATATTCAAAAGCTCAATCCTAGTTGTGATTACATAAAATAATGTTAGACAACACCAAACACAAAACAAAGGGGATATGACATCACCTAAATAGTATGGTCCTTGACTTAGTTTGCCACATTAGCCTGAGAGTGCCTAGTTAAAGATTGATGAATTGTCCTACCTATCAAATTATCAAGCATGCATGTGTAGTGAAACCTATAGGCAGTTTTGTATCATTTAGTAATCATCAAGATTATATTGGGTGATACTCAAGCTATTAAATAATACTTGATGAAGATAATATTAGCCTAATTTGAGATTTTAACCATTAAATCAAATGTGATAAGGTGGTCTAAGACCTTGATGTACTGTGATGGTCACTAGGATATTTATGTGTGACCAAAATTAGGAGTATTAGCTTGAGCAAAGGCAATGAGGTTATATGATAATATAATAGTGACCCAAACCTTGGAGGAATTTTCTTATGTGGGATCATAACCCACATGCCCAAGATCATAATCTAGTGATAACATTGTCAAACTAAGACTAACTTGGTAGACCTCCCATATTAATCTAAAAATATTAATGATGGATTATGAACACAATATTAATTATTGAAAATAGAGATGAAATTTTGGTGAATGCGTTTTTAAGTAATGGGTTCATTCACTTTGCATGAGAATGTATGTCTGCATGTTCAATCATAAGTTCCTAATGTTTATGTTTTTGAAACAATTCTATATCAAATGGTTTTTATCAGGGAGTCCATATAGGCATTATAAAGAAAATGAATTCAAAAATTATATTACTTGAAGAACATATTACATATACCATAAATCATGAAGATGCTATTGGAGAATCATCAGTGATGTCATGGAGGTTTTCTGGTGAGTGGATGAAGTGCTTTGATAACCTAAGTAACAATGACAAAGTGTGCAATGTGCTTGTCCTAGTGTGGTTGAAGTTGGCTTGGTTGATCTTTAGTTTTGGCATGATTAGAGATGTTAAGGGATGATTATGGTGATTTGAGAATGTTCAAGGGGTCCTATCATGGTCAAGGATGATTTAAGAGCTTGTGTGCATAAGTAGAATTCATTTGGTAGTCCATAGTTTTCAATTAGATAGTTTGAGTTTAGTGGCAGAAAATCTAAGTAGGCAGTTTATTGATGTCACCATTGCCACGTGTGGATAATTAAGGGGAAGTTCATCATATGAGTGTGATCATATTAGTCCCTAGTTATTATTAACTAAATCTCAAGTCATGCACCTAAGTGCAATAAAATATATGTGGGTACAAAGCTGGGCTCTCAAGCATTATGATAGTGTTTTCTATGTTCAAATAGAGCCAAGTAAGCATATTGATGATTTCATAATTTGCACACATGGAGGTTTCAAGAGGAAATAGTCACATGGGTTTGTTTAGTATTGTGCCTAGTTCTTATGTGCTAAATATCAGGTCATGTGCTTAAGCGTTTCAAAAGATATGTAAGTGCAAAGTTTGGTTCCCAAGCATTTTGACAGTGTTTTCCCATACTTAGCCAAATTTTCAATATGGCAAGAAGAGCCAAGTAAGAATTTTGATGTAGTCATATCTCACACATGTAGAAATTTAAAGATAAGGTGATCTTATGGGTTTATTCAATTTTATACCTAGTTTATTTGCACTAACTTTCAGGTCAAGCACCAAAGCATGATAAAAGATATGCATGTTCAAAGTTAGCCTTCCAAATAAGTTTTTGACATAGTTGGCTCTATGGTAGAAAAATCTGAGTGAGAATTTTAATGTCATTATATCTCATATGTGTGAGGGTTATAGGAGAATTTTGTCAAATGGTTGGATTCTCATATGTAAGGAGATCATATGGTCCAAATTTAGGATCATGCGAGTGAGCGAGGTAAAAGTTATTGAGGTTCAAAGTTGGCTTCTTAGACAGATTGCAATGGTCCCCATACTTAGTCTATTTTACACAAGTTAAAGATCAGGACCAAATGAATATCCAATGGTTCATGAGTGATAATACAATTTTTATCTAACGGTGCATGTTGAGTGAGATGGTAAGAAGTGTATGATGTTTAATAGTTAAAGTGCTTAGAAGGCATGTGAGGGTGCCAAGTGTCATGATCATAAGGGTTTTGAGCAAGATCGAATGGTGAGTGCTATAAGATAAGGACATAAATAATCTAAAAAATTTGATAGAGTACATTTAGTCAAATTTTATAGATTACATGAGATGAGGTCAACTGTTAGATGTTTAACTATGACCGTTTACATTTGAATATTTGAATTTGCAAAGAAAAAACTAGTTCTCTGTATTTTGGCCATATATTTTGATCTAGATAGAATTTGCTCATGGTGTACAAATAAAAGTGGTAGAGGAATCTAAGGCACATATGAAAATATTGATTTGAATATTTTTAAGTTGTATAATCAAATATATTGTGGTTTAAAGTTAACTGTGTGTTCGATAGTGTTCTACAAGTGACCCAAGAAGGATGTTCGAGCTTGTTTTATTGTTATTTCAATGACTCATGATAAATTATTTATTGGAGAGTTTTTAGAATCCATGCAGGATGATCTATGTGGTGTTTTGGAGTGTGATCAACCTATCTTAAGTATGCACATTTCTTAAGAAGTTGTCTATGTTCACTAAATACACTATTAGTTTGAGTGACCATGTTGCAGGAGCGAGTTGAAGGTGTTATGAGGAGAATTGATGAGTCTAATGAATATATTGTATAAGTATAAAAGACTTATGTGAAGGATTTGATTATCATAATTGGCCCCTGATCATATGTGGAGAGTCATAATATACTTGACTGTGTATGACTAGTTTGAGTGGTCATCTTGAGTGAGACAGTTTGAGGTGTGTTTAAGGTAGATGGAGATGTTTCATAGGTCTTAAAGGTTCTATCCATATTATTTGTTCATTTGGTTATATGAGTGATTTGAGTGTTTAATTTATAAGTTTGAGACTATGTTTTTTGTATAAAGCCGTGAAGGAGCAAAGAGACCTAATTGGTACGTCCAAGTGTTGAGTTGATGTTCCAAGTGGTTTTGACACATGAGGGAGTGTGAAATGGTATATTGGAGGTAGGTTTCATGTTTTTGAGGTGTTTTTAGAAGCTAAACATGGTCCAAGTAGTCTCACATGTAATGTGTGAGTATGAAGGTTTGATTGTTTTAGGTCTCACCAAGACCTAAAGGTGGTTTGGGGATAATGAGGTAATAACCAACCTATGGAATATATGGTTCTTACATGTAATGTGTATTAGGAACTATTTAAAATATATAACAAGTGTGGTAAATATTTTTGCCAACCAAGATGGGTTAGACCAAGAGGATTGGTAGAAGTACTAGGCCTAATTGGCCTATTTGTGCTAGTTGAGGATATGTAGAGCCAAACAAAGGAAAGAACATTTAAAAGAAAAGTTATAGGTTAGTAAGGACCAATAGAGAGTGAAGAGGATCAGAAATGCTAGTTTGACTAAGGTGATAAAGGTGATCACATAGGTCATTGGAGCTAATAAGTCTAGAAAAGGTAGAATGAGTGATGCATGCTCTTGTTCATGCTTTGGATGTATGTGCTTTCATGTTTATGTTGGTAGATAAGGTTGATGAATGATGGAATAGTTTAAAAAGTGAATGTGCATTATTGTATACTAATTCACCCCTCCTTTCAGTAGCTAATTCCAATAACTTGTATCAAAATAGGTCCTTTGGTGGAAGCTTAACAATTTGAATGAGATCATAAGTAACACAAAATGGCTAAACAATTGAATAAAGAGAATCAATAGTGGAAGGCTGTGATCAAGGCACTTGAAGAGCAAATATGTTATTTGAAGAAAGATGCTAATAGAATGAGAATGTTATCAATGATCTCAATGTTCAGCTAGTAGATGCCAAGACAAGTTTATGTTCAAAAGAAAAGGACATCATGTTTGATAAAGAAGGTTGCCATAACAGTAGAGAAGATGACAAGAAGGAAGAAGAAGTTGATCTAGAAGCTAAGCTCATGAGTAAACTTAGTGAACTAAATGAGTAAAAGAAGAGGAATCATCAAATGAGGAATTTGATCAAAGGTCTTAAAGCACAAATCTATTCTCTTGAGGGAAGTTTGTTAGGCATGTCCAAGAAAGAAGAAAATAAATATCAAGAATAGATCAAGTATATTGAAGTGAAAGCATATAGATTGAAAGACATGGCCAACAAGGCCAAAGAGGATGAAGAGAAGATTAGTATTCTTGAGGATCAGTTAAGGACTAAAAATGCAAATTTAAAGATAAGAGAAGAAGAATACAAACATCTTAAGACTCAGTTAGAAGAAGCAAATGTCAGAATTAGTTCAAATCAAGGTGAGCTTGATGAGATGAAAATTGAGATAAATTTGTTAAAGAATGAGCATGAACATCTCATAGACAAGTTGAACAAACTAAGAAAGGATCATGAGAACTCTGAGCAAGTCAAAGAGAATGCAAGCTATAAAAGCAATACAAAAAGGTCTATTAGATAACCAAATGCTTCAAGGTATGCTAGTTTATTCATGGTCATTGTTATACATGTAATAAGTATGGTCATAGTGCTAAGGAATGTAGAATGAAGTCAATCAAGTTTTGACATTCATGGAGCTATGAGAGAAGGAGTTTTTGGCCAAAGATTGATTAGAGTTCAAATCTGTCAAAAGGTATGAATGATGTTATTTGTTTCAGTTGTCATAAGAGTGGACATATTGCTAGATTCTATCCAAATAGTGTTAAGAGGTCTTTAAGGTATGTTAAAGGATATAAAGCTCCTAGAAGATTTGAGAAAGGATAAAATTAGGTATGGAAACCAAAGGTAATCATTTCAAATTATTCTAGTCATAAGGTTGATAAGAAAGTTTCTTTGGAAGGCTATGTTGCAAGATAGGATAAACTCAAGGATCAAGTAGGTAAGTTGGCTACAAAAGATAAGAAGAGTCAAACTATGATATGGAGACCTGAGGTAGTAAAGACTAAGGAGACTAACCCTATTGAGTCCAAGAGTCTTTATGGATTGTTTTCCAAGGTGGAAAAATAATAATAAATTAAGGAAAGTCAAGAGTTTATACTATTAACTTTTATTGACAAATTTAAAGCAAAGAATGAAGTCAAGCATTCGTTCAAAATCAATCAAACAATAAGGCAAGACTACAAGATAGAAAGGGGTATGGAGATATGGGAATCTCCAAAATTTTAGGACTTTTAGTCTCTCCATATCAAAGGGGTGTCTCTATCTAGGCTTTAAAGAGACACTTGCTAGTCAGAGGAAGCTTGGTGGGTATCAAATATTGTTTGATAAGAAGGTATGAAAACAAGGTATGTTTGTGCATTCTTTTGATATATCTATTTGTTGGAGAAAAGAAGTTTGTGAATAATCTTAGTGTTCCTATCTTGATAAGGAGTTAGATTGTTGATCATGGTTTGGATGTTTTAGTATAAAGGTGAGTTTCAAATATCTATCTGCATATCAGTTTGTGGTAGATGCAAGGTGAGCCTATAAGTTGAAGGCCTCTCTTCTAGGCTTTTATCCTAGATCTTGCTAACCCTATTAAAGGCTTGTTGAATAGTTTTGTATGCCATGTAAGCTCATAATTTTATAAATATGAGGTGTCTCTATATAAGTATTGACTGTGTTTGGATAGTTTTTGAAGACTTGTTGAAGATGTCGTGTTCCAAGTGAAACATGGAGTTAGGGGGAGCTTTGTAATTGGTCAGGGCCTAGGATCAGAGGAGTAAGTATTTAAATATGATAAAAAAGGTATGAAATATCAAATATTTTTCTAGAAGTGTGTGTTGGGTGTATCTAGGTATGCAAAAAGTTTCATAGGTGTGCATTGACCAGAAAGAGGTTTGTTGACCCTGTTTGTTTTAAAATTTTAGGGTTTTAGGCTATGCTAGAAAAGTGGTTTGCCTTATGAGTTGAGATCTAAGGCTTATTAAGTTATTAAATGGGCCAAATGGGTTATAAAAACAAACTTCACAGAGTTTTGAAGGTCTATGGTTTTTAAGATATACATGTTTTTGTCAAGATAGAGGCCTAATTAACTAGTAGGTTTGTGAAGTTACTATGTTGCATAAGATGAGATAGGTGATAGAAATTGGTTTAATTGAGGGGGCATATAAAAGTGATCTAGATGTGATTTTTTAGGTCTTGATGTTGTGTCTACTAAAAATAGTGGGCTCTACAAGTTCCTAGTAGGGCTACAAGGAGGCTGGACAAGCCTAGTTTGAAGAAAAGTGCTTTTTGCTTAGTTTATCCAAAAGATAAAAGTATGTTTATTTTATATATAGTTATTAGGTTTTTTGAGAGCATGTTTCATATTTGGTGACTGGCATGAATTTCTTTGGTGGTACTTGTGGTAGCTTGAGAGAGAAGGATAATAAGCATGTGTACGGTGGTTCTTCATGATGTGTGGAGATATGAAGATGATAAACATGTGAAATGGCTCAAAAATATTATGAGGAGTACCTATAAAATGATTCTTGGTGAGCTCCATTATATTCTAGTGGTTTTGTGTGTTCTTTCTTTATTAGTTGTAGTGCTTGATTGAAGAGAGTGTTGGCATAGTGCAAGAGGAAGTTGTCAAGGCAAGAAGAGGTAAGATAAAGGTAAAGGGGATTTTGTATCATATTTTTAAGGTGGTACTTTATTATTGATGGTATTTTCAGGTCCTTAGGATTAGTTGGTTCCCACTTTGTCATTATGTCAAAGGGGGATAAAGTTCTTATTGTGAGAGTGCTTGAAGAGAGAGAAGGTGAGATGAATAATGTCTATTGACATCAATGACAAAGGGGGAGATTATTTTAGAGTTTTTAGTGATGTCATGGAAATGTCTTGGTGAGTGGATGAAGTTATTTGATATCCTATATAATAAATACAAAGTGTGCAATGTGCTTGTCCTAGTGCGTTTGAAATTGGCTTGTTTGATCTTCAGTTTTGACATGTTAGAGATGTTCAGGGATGAGTATGGTGATTTCATCATGTTTATAGGGGTATTGTAAATGGTCAAATGAATTAATGGAGAGCTTGTGTGCATAAGTGTAATTCATTTGGTAGTCCATGTAGTTTTTATCTAGACAATTTAGGTCTAGTGGCAGAAAATTTGAGTAGGCAATTTGCTGACATCACCATTACCACGTGTGGATGAGTTAAAGGAATTTGGTCATATGGGTATGATAAAATTAGTCCCTAATTTATATTAAAAAAATCTCAATTCATGAAACTAAGTTTATTCAAATATATGTGGGTGTAAATTTGGGCTCTCAAGCATTTTGATAGTGTTTTCTATGTTCAAATAGAGCTGAATAAGCATATTGATGATGTCAAAATTCACACGCATAGTGATTTAAAGAGGAAATGGTCACATGGGTTTGTTTAGTATTATGAATAGTTATTATGTGAAAAATATTATGTCATGCACCTAAGCTCATCAAAAGATATTCAAGTGCAAAGCTGGGCTCCCAAGAATTTTGATAGTGTTTTCCCATACTTAGCCAAATTTGTAATATGGTAAGAAGAGCCGAGTAAGAATTTTTATGTAGTCATATCTAAAACATGTGGAAATTTAAAGAGAATGTGATATTATGGTTTTTTGCAGTTTTTGTTCTTAGTTTATTTTTGATAACTTTACGGTCAAGCACCGAAGCACGACAAAAGATATGCATGTTCAAAGTTGGCCTTGCAAATAAGTTTTTGACATAGTTGGCTCTATGACATAAAAAACTAAGTGAGAATTTTAATGTAATTATATATCACATGTGTGAGGTTTCTAGGAGAATTTTTTCATGTGGTTGGATTCTCCTATGTGAGGAGATCATATGGTCCAAATTTGATATCATGTGAGTGAGTGAGGTAAAAGTTATTGAGGCTCAAAGTTGGCTTCTCAAACATATTGTAATGGTCCCCATGCTTAGTCTATTTTTCATGAGTTAAATATTAGGACAAAATGAAGATCCAATGGATCATGGGTGATCATATAATTTTTATCTAATGGTGTGTGTTGAGTGAGATGGTTATAAGTGCATGATGTTTAATAGTTAAAGTGCTCAAAAGACATGCAAGGGTACCAAGTGTCATGATCATGGGGGTTTTGAGCAAGATCAAATAATGAGAAATATAAGATAAATACCTAAATAATCCATAGAAATAAATAGATCACATTGAGTTATATATTGCATGAGATGATGTTAATTGTTAGATGTTTAACTGTGATCGTTTACATTTGAATATTTGAATTTGCAAAGAAAAAACTAGTGCTATGTATTTTGGCCATATATTTTGATCTAGATATAATTTTCTCATGGAGTAAAAATTAAAGTGGTATAGTACTCCAAGGTGAATCTAAAAATATTTATTTGAATATTTTTAAGTGTGTACAATCAATATTTTGGTTCAATGTTAACTATGTGTTCAATAGTGTTCTGCAAGTGACTCGAGAAAGATGTTCGAGCTTGTTTTATTGTTATTTTGATGACTCATGACAAATTATATATTGTAAAGTGTTATACACTCCATGAGGATGATCTATGTGGTTTTTTTAGGTGTGATCAATATATATTAAGTATGAACATTACTTAATAAGTTATCTATGTTTGTTGAATACACTAGTAGTTTGAGTGACCATGTTGCAAGAGTGAGTTAAAGGTATTGTGAGTAGAATTGATGAGTCTAATGAATATATTGTATAATTATAAAATAAATATGTGAAGTATTTTATTTTTATATTTGTCCCTTGATCAAATGTGGAGAGTCATAATAGATTAACTATATTTTGACTGTGTATGACAAGTTTGAGTGGTCATCTTTAGTGAGACAATTTGAGGTCTATTAGTCTATGTTAGATTGTCTAAGGAACATGGATATGTTGGATAAGTCTTGGAGGTTATATTAATATGATTTTTTCATGTGGTTATGTGAGTCATTTGAGTTTTTTCTTTATAAGTTTGAGACTATGTTTTTTGTATAAAGACCTGAAGGAGCGAGGAGACCTAATTGGTAGGTCCAAGTGTTGAGTTGATGTTTCAAGTGGTGTGGACCCATGAGGGAGTGTGAAAGGGTATATTAGAGGCTAGTTTCATGTGTTTTAGGTGTTGGTAGAAGATGAATATGGTCCAAGTAGTCTCACATATAATGTGTGATTATGAAGGTCTAATTGTTTTAGGTTTCACCAAGACCGAAGGTGGTTTGGGGCTAATGAGGTAATAGCCAACCTATGGAATGTATGGTTCTTACATGTAATATGTATTATTACATATTTCAAATATGGAAAATGTTTGGTAAGCATCTTGGCTAACCAAGATGGGTTAGACCATGAGGAGTGGTATAAGTACAAGGCCTAATTGGCCTATTTGTGCCAGTTGAGGATATGTGGATCCAAGCAAAGGAAATAAACTTTGAAAAAGAAGGCACATGTTAGTAAGGACCAATAGAGAGTGAAGAGGATCAAACATGCTAGTTTGAGCAAGGTACTGAAGGTGATAACATAAGTCATTGGACCTAATAATTCTAGAAAAGGTAGAATGAGTGATGTATGCTCTTGTTCATGCTTTGGATGTATGTTCTTTCATGTTTATGTTGGTAGATAAAGTTGATGAATGATGGAATAGTTTTAAAAGTGAATGTGCATTGTTGTATACTAACTTACCCCCCTAGTAGCTACTTCCAATAGATGATGGGGTCAACTATATTTATACCTGTACATTTCAAGAATATTGTGTCTCAAAAAATATCATCTCAAGTGTAGGCTCAAAAGCAACATACATATCCAATTAATGGTTTGAGGATCTTCCATAAGAAACCAAGTGAAAATTTAAGATATATGATTTGAATTTTTTTTATTACTCTACCTCCTACACATCTTAGAAGGAAATCAAATAATATTATGCATATCATAGATGTATAGACATCATACAAATAATTATTGTGCTTTGAAGAACAAAATATAAAGTACCATCAATAATGGTGATCCTATAATAGATAAATCAAACAAGAAACCCACTCACACTATAATTTCATCTCCTAAGAATCAAGTACAAAAAGAACAAAAGGAATAAATGGAGGAAGAAAGGTTGCAAAAGGGAAAATTAGAGTAATAAAGGTTGCAAAAGGAAAAAATAGAGAAAGAAAGGTTGCAAAAGAAAAAATCATAACAAAAAGGTTAAAAAAGGAACAAGAGAAAAAACATAAAGAATAATTATAAAGGAAATAATTAGATAATCAAAGGGAACAAACTGAAAAGGAGAAGTTACTAAAAGATGAAATACTAAAAGAGAAATTGAAAAAACAAACTCAAAATAAGCAAGAAAACATCCTTAATAAAAGGTTCCTCACAAAGGACATTCAAAAGTAAGATATAATTTAAATGGATAATGTCACAAGAATGGTTCCAAATGAGACAAATACAAAGCATTTCTCATGTATAAAGCCTTTGATTCTTGGTCCTCACATAGATGGAAAGAAATGTACTAATGTTGAGATTTAATATTAAAAAAAAAACTAATATATGTAACATGACACTTCTCCCATAGATATTTAAATATGGTCATAGGTAATTAACAATGTTAATTATTGACATATATTAAACCACTTGACTTATACAACTCTAATTCACCATTCCTCAAAGCCATTTATCTATATGGAAGATTGACACCCTATGTTCATCATGATTGCTACAAAGTAATCTCCATGTAAATGCTCAAACTATTTTATATCATCTCTCAGATGTTCCAACCTTAGGATAATTATCCTTATTTTTATGGGATAGGTTTGCACTAGATAGATAGGTCCAATGTCATAGACCTATCTACATAGTGCAACCTTATCTCCACACCATTTAACTAGTTTCCAAATTAAAAATATTCATTTGGGTCTTCTTGCATGTTTCTTGATGTCATTAACAATTTTTTTGAAAAGGTTTCACTATAAATTAAAATCAAAGGCCATTCCTTATTCCTAGCTTGACATTATCTATTAAGCACTTATACACTACTAAACACAGATACAATTTTACCTATTCTTCCCAAATTTAAGATAATTCACTAGGAGCAATCACAAGCCAAGACTGATGCATTTTAAATAAAGTTAAGAGATAAAATTTTCAAGTATAAAAAATAAATTTATAGTTGCATACATATAGTCAAGGAACACAATTGCAAAATCACTCTAAGTGGGAAAAATCCATGCAACTTGATTCCCTTCTTGGAGTATTTGGATACATAGGTAGTAGTCAATAATCAAAGGGGTGGTTAGGTTTATCTAAAACCATTAAAATTTCCCTCTCCTTTTGTAGGTTTCTACCTCTCATAAGTACCCTTAGGGTTTCCAAGACAAAGTGATATTAAATAATGATTTTTATGTGGCATCTACAAAATAAAAATTATCTCAAACCTGTCAGTATACACAGGTGCAGGTAGTAGAATAGTCATAGATTTTCCATAGTCAACATGTGGACAAGTGTAATCAATACACATGATAGGCATATGTTATTATCCAAAAATATCAGTTGGCTTTATTCATGATCATGAGCTGACACAGTCTTGTCTTATTCTAATTTCCACTATCAAACATCAATTGGAGTCAACCAACCACCCAAAAAAGCCAAGTATCTTTTATTTGATTGTATTTACTATTTTTAATGTATTCCATTTGTCAATTTCAATTTTATTAAATTATACTTTACATTAAAATTTATGTTTGAATGTTATAAATTACAATTTGAATAGATATATCAAGTTTTATAACTATTAAACAAAAACAACTAATGTTTTAACCTATTTTTCATAGAACATCTCCATTATATTAGGTATGACTACCAACATCTTGATAATATTACTGGGTCTCAGTGTTGCATTAGATCCATTGAATTATTATTAACACTTTGACTCGAAACATGTTTGGTTATATTTCACACTAACCCTACCTTAGATCAATATAATGTAAAACTAGGAAAATCATGGCTAAGAATAATGGGGAAACATTGGGTAAAGATAAATATCATGACTATATTACATTTGATCATGAAGGCAAGATCATTTCCATTTTAAAAGACAACATATTTAGAGTAAGAGTAGAAAAAGGAAAATATTTTTTTAGCTAATATTCTAGAAAAAGATAACTAATATAATCACATTAGAGGCACATGATACAACACATATAACAAAGTAAAAGAAATCAAAAAGTTTAATACCACAATATGATGCAATTGGTTTTACTTATACATATGCAAAATATGATAAGAATGACATATCACAATTCCAAGGCCAAAATGATGATTATAATTATGCACAAGATTAGTAAAATACTCCTGATGACACAAGACCTACATATTGGCATCCCATCTCATTTGGTGGCTTAACACAAAACTCAATAGGTGGTTACATAAGTTACATAGAAATTCCATGGGAATGTCATGTTACTCAAATCATTGGTAAATTTTAATATTTTCTATTTTACATAACTTTCTTGATGTCTGCTTGTTTACTTATCCACTTTATTATCCTATCTTGGCACATGTGTTTATATGTGATTACATAAACCATTATTCTAAACATTGGCTTTGTTTTATTTGGTATTTTCCTTTTGATTGTCTATCATGATCCGATCATCTATCACATTTTTCTTGAAATAATTTTAATACACATCTTTAATGGCATGTTACTTTCGTATTATTGCATATTGACTATCTACACATACTTTGGGATTCCATTTGAGATTATATGATTGCATACTCTTGTTCTACATGATCATACATTATTTATTCCCCACTTAGGGTATGTATATTCTTATCTCCACATACATTATTGAGCTATATTGTCCTAAATAATTCATAAAGTAGGAGGCATATTACTAGCTTTTGCTTCCCCATATTACCATAATATCACATATAGTGCACATTATGCCTTGACACATGCTGTAGATTGTTTGGATCCCTCCAATTATTTTATTTTTTAAGCCTTTCTACTTGCCCTTGTATACATATTAGAAAATTAAAAGAAAAAAAAATTTAAAAAATACCAAAAAATCAAATATTTCAAATATATAAAAAAATTCAAATATTTCAAAGATACAAAAATATTCAAAGTATTCTAAAAAATTCAAAAATCAAGACTTGAACATGACATGAGTTACAAATTTACCTCTTTATACATGTTATTTATCACTTATTTTGGTGGATGACATATTATTTTTATTACACATGCATTTCTTGAGGTATATGAGTTTGTATTTAACCTTAAAATCTAGATTGTGGGAAAACTAGGGTTAAAGGGGTTAGAGATGCCTAGGGCACAAGGATGGTAGAATATCTCTAATGCAAGCCAATTATATATGTAACTTAGATAAAACATATACTAAAATTATTATGCTGAGATGTTAAAAGATATAAAGTAAAACTATGCTAGATATTGAAATGATAAAGAAAATAAGATACTTCGCTGATTCTAATGATAATATGGATTTAGATCTAGAATAGATAGAAAGTGGACTAGATATAGATTCTAGAAAAATCACCCAATTATAAATTTTTTAACTTTGTAGATATAGACACTTGCATCAACCTAGAATGGTTGCATCGATACTATTATCTAACTTGGATGCAAATATCTAGTACATAGTACCTATTGAAACTAGATGCAATCACTTGTATGCTTCTAAGTTATGTGTCACCTTCACTCTAGTATATTCATATATAGGTCATGGATTGTTACTCCTTATCAAATAAAAAAACTCTAGTTCTTCATCTTCATAGTTTTTGTAAGAAAAATGGGTTAGGGGGCACACAGTGTCAAGATGCCCCAAAGACCCATCTATCAATGAGCATTTGCATACATAGCCAATACTCTGAAGAGGGGCTTAGACTTATGTATTTCTCCCCTATGTGTTGGCTTGTGTGAATCATGCAATGTGTGATGAATAAGTACAATAGTGACCTAACTTGTAGCTTTGAAAATATAACTCTTATGTTGTTCCTCCAATACTTCATATCTATAGATATGTTATCCCTATGATTGATATATGGAAATAGGAGAAAGTAGGGAAGCTTTTTGTCACTTGAGTCATTAATAAAATACTTTTGGTAAGTTATCTTGTGAGTTACTAGGTGTTTCTAGGTGAGGAATGTATGAGGTTTGATTTGTTTTCATATCAATCCCCTTGGAGAATATCTCAAATTAAAACACTTAGGTTGACCATATGAATACATTTCATTTACAAATTCTATGACTTTAGGGCACTAGACACTTGCATTGGAATATGACACTTGTGTTGATATAGGTGTCTGACTAAGATGCAAGTGTCTAGGTAGTTTGAAAATAGGTGTAGGTCCAGAACTTGCAGACATGAAAGATAAGTAGGTTTATAACATTCTGGACATGATAGAAGGCCTTGGTCATCAGAATAACATTGATTAAACTAAGAGATAAGTAATTAGGCACAAAGAGATAGTGTATGTGAGCCTTTTTGAAGTAGAAAAGGACTAAAAGTTGAAGGTATATCCATGATATGTATTTTTCAAGTGTTCAAGATTAAGGTGCCATATAATTCATAAATAGTGTCTACATCCCCCCCTTTAATTTAGTAGTGAAATTGTTGGTTTAAAAGAGAATAAATGTATACGTGGGTGTGTATAACACACCTTGTCTTCACTTGAGTCCAACTTAAGTGATTTTTTGGTGACTGAGTTACAACCAAGAGCATGTTATAGTGTATAATTAGTGCATATAAAATGAAATTTAAAGCATTTAAAAGATTTAAATTAAAAGAGATCAAGGTTTAAGAGTACACATATATTGATGCAATCATCTTGCCTTTTGGTAATTTGATTTGAAAGATGTATCATTATGAATCATTAAAACTAAGATTAGGACTAATTTAAAATATAGAAAGTGTTAGGAATATAGAACACAGAGCAATATTAATGAATTAATGATGGAAATAAAATGCAAAAAAATATAAGATAATAGAGACACAAATTTAACATAGTTCATCCAATATGGGCTACATCCATACAGAAACAACTAATCCTTCTTATTATTTAGACCAATAAATGAAGGGAAAAAATTTCAAATAACAACTATAATATTCTCTTCACTCACATATGATGTGCCACCATAATTTAATTGCCCTCATATCAAAGGAGGGTTACATATAGAACAAAAATTCACAAACAAAATTTCTACCATTAGATCTACAACTTAACAGTGAATGGTCCTAATTTAATACAAAATTATAATATTTTATAGTGAATTTATAATGAAATTTTTCTTCAAGGGTGCTACCCCCAAACCTCCACCAGGGGGGCTCATGGCGACCTTTGTGGGGGGGGGTGTTGCCCCCCTACACCCCCCTTATTAGGAACTAGGCATTAAAATAAGATCAGGCTCACCCATCCAACAAAAAGTGCATATACCTAAAGAGATAGAGAAATATTGGAGGACACATGCCCCCAAACTTGGAGAAAAGATGAGTTTCTACCTAGTAGTTGAGATTATCTCAACCGTGCAACCCAATCATACTTATAACCTGGTGAGTGTGAGTGAACCAAGTCAACTCACATTATAAATATGGTGAGGCTAGATGATGTAATCAAGTCCAACCTATAAAATTAGAAATATTAAGTGATTTAATCACCTCAACCATACTAAAAAGTGAACCAACTAATGAGTAGATTGGCTCAATACAATCCGTAAAAGTCCAACCTAGTGGGTGATGATAGTCCTTGAAAGTATTTAAAATTTGAAATTGATTTGATTTTATAATATGAGGTGCACATTGCATAGTATTTTCACCTTAGATATGTCTCATAATTGTACTATGTATAACAATGATACCAATGTATATAATTCTACCAAAAATGTATATGAATCATATAATTGTGAATTTAGCCAATTTAAAACTGTGTAAGTGTGGAGAACATGTTTCCAAAACATGCCCCCACTATAATATGTGTATGCTGCATACTGAATAAATGTGGATAACATGTTTCCAAAACATGCCCCCACTAAATCTAAAACTATGATAAATGTGGACAACATATTTCCAAAACATGCCCTTACTATAATCTGAATCTATGAAGCAATGTGGAAGTCATGTCTCTATGGCATGTCTCAATTGGTATACCCCCATTTTGAGGTGAGGGAAAGTAGCAATTGGTAGTTAAGTTACCTCAAAAGGATAAGATAACCATGTAAATTGTGAATGTACCATGTAGCGTATAGAGGGAACATGTCTAGGTAGATATATCATTGAAGCATGAAGAATGTGATCATACTAAGTCCTAATATGCATTATGTAGATCATGGAAATATCTAGATAGTAACGATACAAGCTCAATAAGTAATCAAACACACACATAAGATATCTCAAAAATTAAATCACAAGACAAAGGTTCAAAAATATTAAAAATAAGGGGCATGTTCAAATGCCACACAATCAAAGGGTCATGACTTAGTCAATGTCCACAAAGCAAGAAATGAGACATTCAAATGCCAACACATAACAAACCATGACATATTCAAATTTCAAAGAGGTAAACAAAGGCATAGGGACTAAAAATAATGGAGCATATTCAAATGCTCAGACAATCAAGATAATGACAAGTTAAGACATTCAAGGAAGTGCATAAATGAAAGCATAATCAATGAACATAAACATATCATACTAGTCCATAGATATGTGTTAGAAAAAAATGTTAAGTAAATAACATATCAAGTACACTGTGAAAGGTATAAGCATGGATAAAGGCATATGAAAATACATATATGAGCTCAAACATGATACTGTAAAATGACCATATATTGATATAACCTAGATGTATCATGATCATAGAGATGGATTCCCCTAATTTACTGATCACGTGGGTAGAGGGAAAACCCAACATCCAAAAGTGCTTGGATCATGTATCTGTGTATGTCTAAATCAAACTTCAAAACATGTGTATATAGGAAGTAATAATATGCTGTCTACTAACATGGAAATAACATGTATGCCAAGGAGCTATTAGGATATGTAAACACCAATTTTTTGGGCGTTTTTGCAGTTTTTTTTATTTTTTTTTTATTTTTGGAATATATGAAAGGAAATGACTATCTTATGATCCCATATAAATGATGGTCATAGGTATATCCACACTATGAACTTAATGTAATAAATTAGTGATGTTTTCAAGGAGTGTGCACATGTTTAATGTTTGGCATTATAGGATCTATTATGCTATGTGTATGTATAATAAGACTACATGATCATGAAGTAGAAATGAGAGTAGGAAAAATAGACCCTGTCACTAAATGGTTTACAATTTTTTTAGAAAAAAATTACTAGGAACATGTGTAGGTGATCTTGGTATCTAAATATGATGCATGGCAGGTAAGGATTCCATGGAACCCACTATTGATCTCTAATGTAATGGTGTATTAAGTACTGGCTGACTGGTAAATGGAATTTGTTGTTACTTACCCTTTTGTAGAGGATTGACCTTAGAAGGTTTGATAATTAATTACCTAGGTATAAATTTCTCTTGCTCAAGAGGATGTTCATATGGAATTTTAGAAAATGTAATTACCTAATTGGATAAATGTATTAACACACCCATGCACTGTAGAAGGTATTTCTCAAAGTGTATGTATCAAAGGTTGTCCCAATAACATATCAAAGACACCTGTGAAAGGTATAACTGAGAATATAGTAACCACATGGGTAGAACCCACCTATAAAGGTATGTCAATCTCACTAATAACCTCTTGTGAGATCCCACAATGCTCTAATTGATTCAATCAAAGGATGTAAATCATGATTTGTACAAACCAAATGTGTAAGTTAATGGTACAAACATTCTCACTTATATCATTCTCAAACATAACACTATGTATAAGGCTGGTGGTTAAAGTATGCTTGAATGAATATCTGATTCATCATCCCTAATCTAACTATCATTGAAATTAATGGAGGGTGTTTGAACCATAAGAGGTGTATACCACATATAGGTATCGATAATCCCATCTAATGGGTGCTCATGATGAGATGGAAGAGGGTGCACATTTTATGCCATTTTCACTTCTAGATCCTTATTTGAATGATATTACAAATAATTGTTAAATATTTTCTACCTGTGGTGGTCAATAAGGTGTGAACTTGATTCCTTTGGAAGATAATCAAATGTAATCATTTGGTCATCGATGAGGTCTTGTATCTCATGCTTCAAGGTAAAACATATGTTCATAGAATGCTTAGGGCCTTAGTGATAGTCACAATAAGCATTCACATCATACCCTTTGGGTAGAGCTCTACTCATATCAACCTCTATAGGATGAGGGAGAGATATAAGATGACACTCTACAAGCCATGAGAATAATGAAGTGAGAGATTCAAGTTAACACATAAATTATCTTTGTGTTGCATTGGATAAGACAAGTTGATTAGGTTGTTATGACACCACATTAACCATGGTGGTTCTTTTAGTTTTAGGCACAAGAGGTTTAACTTTATAACTTGGTTTGATAGTAAACTTGGTATTATATGTAGATGTAGTTTGTGCATTTGCTACACATATAAGTTTGTTTAATGAGTTAAGTTTAATTTCATTATTTTAAAAATAATGTGGAATTAGTCAACAAAATATTTGAACTTTTTGAACATAATGGATTGAAGTAAAGAATAAGTAAACTTTTCTTGAAAATATTTTGAAGCTATTTATCTACCATAGGATTGGTCATTTTAGTTAACATTGTTTTGTATCTTAAGACATATTCATTGATAGGTTCATTATTTCCTTATTTGATTTTTGTAATTTGGGCACATAAAACCTTTTTAGTAATGTTAATATAAAAGTGTGCCGAAAATTGATCTTTAAGGTGTTTGAAGGCATTTAATGATTGAGTTGGTTAATCATAGAATCACCTTAAAGCATAGTATTTTAAGCTCCTTGGAAATAATTTGGTCAAAATTTTGTCATTAAAAGAATAATCAAAGCATGCCACATTAAAGGATTAAAGATGTTATTCAGGATCACCCTTGCCATCACAAAATGTGAACCTAGGTGCAACAAAACTAATTGTTAAGGTGTGCAAAGATATCTTTGGTGCAAGAGGATTATGCAACACCTCTTGTGAATCAATAGCATAAGGATATTTCATATATATTTTTTCAATATTTTTTAACCTTAGTTTGCAAAAGTTTTATAGTTTGGACAAGTGATTTCACCTCTTAGTCTTTTAGGTTGGACATTTGAGAATTCACCAAAGGAGCTGTACTCATAGGTTGGGAAGATATAAGCATTGAAATTGATATTTGAGTTGAAGGATTTAGGTTTCCCATGGTAGATATAACTATAATAGATTTATGATACAAAGGTTAAAAGACATAATCCATGCCTCCACTAGTTGTAGGTAGATTAATTGGTATGAAATCAATTGTAGTGCCTTATAAGGAGTCACCATCACTAGGTGATGAAGCCTTAGTCTTATCATGCTTATTAATTTCATCTCTTATAACATACAAAAATGCATCTATTAAGCCCTTGTTATTATTGAGATGAGTGGTCAATGTTTCTTAATCTTCCATTTGAAATCAAGTTTTTTGATTACTATTATTCATTGTTTAGAAATGAAAAATTATAGAATTTAAATATCAAACTAAAACCCTAGGAATCAAAAAAATTTACATTCACATGAATCGGGTTTACCAAATGTTTAACCCTATAATCTATATTATGGGGAATCTAGGATTAAAGGGGTTAAAGATAGCCTAGGGCATAAGGATGGTAGACTATCTCTAAAGCAGTCTAATTATTTGTGAAAATTAGATAAAATATATACTAAATTTATTAAGCTGAGATGTTAAAATATAGAAAGTAAAGCTACACTAAATATTGCAATCATAAATAAAATAAGATACTTAGTTGATTCTGATGCTAATACATATTTGGATCTAGAACATGCAAAAAGTGGATTGGATCTATATTTTGGAAAAGTTCCTTAATTTTACAAATTGTGCTTTTATACTTGTGGATAGCTGTGTTGACCTGGGATGGTTATGTCAACACTAATTTCTAACTTACTTGAAGGTGTCCAATATGAAATGCCTACTAAAATTGGATATAACCACTTAAATGTTTTTAGGTTTTGTGTCACCTTCACTTTGGTGTATTTAGATCTTGGTTATGGATTGTTACTCCTTGTCAAATAACAAAACCCTAGTTCTTCATCTTCATAGTCATTTTGGTAAAATGGGCTTATGGGCACATGGTATCGAGATGCCCCAAAGAACCTTATATCAATGAACACTACTTACATAGTCAATACTCTGAAGAGGGCCTCAAACTTATGTAGTTATCCCCTACATGTTGGCTTGTATGTGAATCATGTAATGTGTGATAAGCAAGTGCAACAATGACTTTATTTGTAACTTGGAAAATATAGCTTTTGGGATACTCTTTTAGTACTTCAAACCTATAGATATGTTTTTCATATGATTGATATGGAAATAAGAGAAAGTAAGGAATCTTTTGCTCACTTGAGTGCTTATAGAATGCTTTTAGTAAGTTACCTTGTGAGTTGTTAGGTGTTTCTAGATGAAGAATGAATGAGGGTTGATATTGTATTTATACCAATCCCTTTGGAGAATATCTCACATTAAAGCACTTAGGCTAACCATATAAATATGTTTCATTTGAAAATTATATGAATTTAGGGCACTGAACACTTATGTTGGAATACGACACTTGCATCAATGTAGGTATATAACTTTTGACATAAATGTTTGGGTAGTTGGAAAATACGTACACATCCAAAACTTGTAGAGATGTAAGATAAACAAGTTTATAACATTTTGGTCATGATATGAGGCCCAGGTCATCAAAATAACATTGGTTGAACTAAGAGATAAGTAATAAGGCATAAAGATATAGTGTAGATAAGCCTTTTGGTAGTGGTAAAGGTCTAGAAGCTGAAGGTACATCCATGATATGTTTTTTTCAAGTGTATAAGACTGAGGTGATATATAATTCATACACATACATATTATACATTGATTCTTAGATTTTAGATTCCTTTCTACCAAGTGGCCATGCTTATACTGGGGGCATCTTATTCTATGAATTACATTATCACATATTATATCTATCTATGAACTCTCTGTCATGTTGTGTTATATATTTTACAAGTGTCTTTCTAGTTACTTATATCTTACATTGTGCTACATGAAAATGATACTTTGTTATGATGTGACATTGATACATATGGATGGTGTAGATGTAAACACTAAATTTTAATTATATATCACATATGTATTGTATATTTGGAAAGTACTACTCATGTTTTTACCCTTTAGTTCCTAAGAACTTCATACTATCAAAAGATTCATATCCACTATCTCTTGTGCCTATTACTTATCTCTTAGTCTAACAATATGTTATTTTCATGACTAGGACTTATATATTTCTCAAAATTATATAAACTTGCTCATTATCATCCTCTAAAATTTTTAGACCTGTACTTATGTTCTATCTTCTTAGACACTTGCATCCTAATCGAATGCCTATGTCCACACTAGTGTCCTATGCCAAACTAGGTTTCTAGTGCCCTAAAGTCATCAAATTTTCAAATGAAATGTATCCCTATGATCGAACTAAGATATTTTACATGAGATATTTCTAAAAGGGACACACACACACACACACACACACACACACACACACACACACACACACACACACATGTCTACGCTAGTGTCCTGTGCCAAACTAGGTTTCTAGTGCCCTAAAGTCATCAAATTTTCAAATTAAATGTATCCCTATGGTAAAACTAATATATTTTACATGAGATTTTTCTAAAAGGGATATATATATATATATCAACCCTCATTCATTCCTCATGTAGCACAAACCTAAAAACTCACAAGGTAACTTCCCAAATGTATCAAATCAAGCATTCTAATGAACATAACTTCCCTCATTCATTCCTCATGTAGCACAAACCTAACAACTCACAAGGTAACTTACCAAATGTATCTAATCAAGCATTCAAATGAACATAACTTCTTTAGTATCTCATATTTCAATATCAGTTATAGGGAAAACCCATATATAGGTCTAAAGTACTAAAGTAACACTCTATGAGTCAAAAATTTCAAGTTACAATCTATGTCACTCTATGTAATTTCTTATCACATGTATTTTGGTACACACATAAGCCAACATGTAGGGGAAACTACATAAGTTTGAGGCCCTCTTCCTAATATTGGATATGTAGGCAACACCCATTGATAGAAGGGTTTGTTTTCACTTATATTTTCACCCCTTGAGGAGATTACTATCTCTCCTCATCCAAGTGTCACAATGGAAACATATCTCTTACTGTGGGTAATAATTTGTTGAGGTGAATCTATAGAAGGGCTAGTTCCCTTGATGCACTCTTGTAAACACTCTCTTGCCTATCAAATTTGAATGAAAAGGGTTAAGAAGAAAAAATAATAAAAATAAAGGTGATGCAACAATATTTAATTTACTCATATTTATTGAACTTATACTACTTAGAGCTAAACAAAGTTTCTTTCACACAAAACTCATAACTCAAGATGAATTTTCACATCAATGTTTCATATGTTAGGTTCAAGAGGTACTTTGATGTTTAGGAGGGTACTGGATGATTATTTTATGGAATAAAATAATGAACCACTTATAAAACACACATAAAATTAAAAGATAACACTAACAAAGACCTACAATAATAACTCTTATACACATTTGGTGAACAATCAAGGATAACATGCTAGAAAAGATGACCTTCTACTAGACAAGACCATTAAGATTACAATGACACTCAATTGTAAATAATTTAAGTAGAAAAATTCACTTTATTTATTTATTTAAGAGACATTCAAGTACAAAATTATCTAGGGTTTCACCATCAACCAATGGAGGGTACTAAAAAGAGCCAAATGAGTCAATATTATAGCCTTTGAGAGAGGACCAAGAGAAGGGAAGTCAAAATGTCATGTGTACACTTGCCAATATGAGAAAAGGGGTTAAAATTTCATGAAAAATAGGTATGGAATGAACCATGCAATGATAGGATGCCCAAGTGTCCATACAGGTCATGAAACCTATGAAAAGTGTCATATAATTCCCTGTCTTAGCTCAAAAAACCACCTTCATAATTTGGACCTATTTGAAAGTCCCAAAACTGACTAGGGATAGGTTTGATGATTGGGATGAGAGATAAGGATTTCATACATGCTTCTCCATGCATTAGTTCTGGTCTTAATCATCAAGAAACATCTTAAAAGAATCCATCACTACCTGTAGTCTAAAAAACTCCTCTTTTCTATCACCTCTCACACTTGGCCTAAAAAATAGCATCAATTTCCCATGAAAATCCATGAGAGGAAGTGATTGTCACTTTTAAATAACCTCCATGTCTTTATACTACTCAAGTTTAGCTTAAAAGGACATCCATTTGATGTTTTTACCCTTCTCACCCTTGTGTTCACTATGCCAATTTTGACTGGATGAGATGAGAGCTCTAATTTTGGATACTTAGGAGTTTTTTATTGGAATAAAATTTCCATAGTGAGTTATTAAAATTCTTGAGATTTCACCCAAACTTGATTGCATATTTCAAAACCTCTTTTAGCCTACAAAACACATAAAATAGTCAAGAAAACCCTATTTATCACACCATATGTATAGTTCCATATAGTTACAAAGCATGTGAGGGAGAATTATTGAGTCCTCTACAAGTTACAATATCTTTCATGGTCAAAATATGTCATATAAATATCTCTCCAAGCTTGTTTTCTCCATCAGGTCCTGGTTGAGGGTTTAATAGGGTTTTAGGTGGTTTTTAGTCTTAATCTTTGTTAATAAAGATATTATGATATAAATTCAAAAAAATGAAATAAAAATCGTGTTAAGGGGACTTTTTAACCCCTCTAAAATCCTTTGGTTCCCATGCATAATCTTAGAAAAGATATGAGTACTTGAAGACACCCCATCGAGCTTGTTTCTGCCTTTCTTTCATACCTGGATTCTCTCTAATATAGAAGTATATTTCCCATAGGTTTCCTTGTATGATAAAATCTTATATAGGTCTAATTTAATCTCCTTAACATGTTTGAATCATCTAGATACCCAACCAAGAGTTGGAAATGAAGATGGACCCCCAATTGGTTCTAAGTCCCTTGAAGGCCTAGCATGCACCCAAATAGATTTGGCTACTTATACTGATTTTAAATGGTTTGGTTGGTGTATTATGAATTTTAACACCTCATTACATATTTTAAGATCACCACACAACTTCCAAAACACTCTTTTTCTTCCATTTCTCTCATTCACCAACTAGGCCTAGTGAAAGCTTATCTAGTTAGACTATGTGTAGGGGTATTTTGGCCACATTGAGGTGTATGAGCTTGATATATTTCTTATAAAAAATATATTTTACTTCCATACACCTCATTATATGTTTCCTAAGGTTTCCAAAGCTCCATATCAAGCCCTTTGCCCATTTGTACTCACTAGCTTGATTTTTCTAGACTAGTTAACCTCTGAGACAAAATAGTGAGGTATATACCTCATTACCAAGGAAAAGTGAGTATTTTAAGAGTTTTAAAAGGTATTTATGATGATTTTTAACAAATGTTTTATCATGAATACTTGATTTAGGTTCCTAACCAGCTCAAAATGCCCAAAAAAGGCCTCTAAAAAATTTGTTTTCTTGCATTTTCTTCAAATCCTCCTAAGAGTGACCTATCCAAGCTAAAAAAATCATTATAGGTTGTTTAAAAATGTTAATAATTATAAATTAATGATTATTTATCTTTTTATTCATCCAAAAAACTTCTCTTCTATGGATTCTTCATATTCATCTATTGAGCAAACATGGTTTCCTATCCAACAGTATGGATTGTTACCTTTGAGCCAAGTAAGGATGGTAGATGATCACCTTGGAAGAGTATTGGGTTTTTTAAAACATATTGTGACCACACTTGAACCAAATTTCATTTATTTTAACATTCCTCTCTTCCCTAAAGAAGTTCATCTCGTTATCTTACCTTCATGTTCAAGACTGTAATATATTGGTTATAGGTACATATAAGGGTTTAAGGAGCCTGTGTAGGTTTGTTTTCCTCTTGTTTATAGTTTATGAAGTCACCATGACCTTAATTAAGGTGATAAAATTTTATTTCATCAGGTAAAAACTCCTTTAACCCTTACCTGCACCTTTGGCTACACTAGACTGAGTTTTCCCAAGATGACCAAGAAACCCTAAGTTTGACTACTGTAGGTGTGTGTGAATTATTTAGAATTTTGTTATAATGTGAAAATTAATCCTTGAATAAACCTTGAGGTCAAAAAACATGTTTTTGAACTAGTATTTTCCTTTGGAAGCCTTCAAACACCACTTTAGCATCAATTTCTAGGTCACTGGTTAGACTAAAATGCTCTGCCCTTTTACCCCTATAGGTGCATATTATCTCATTTGAAATTTGTTAATGATGTGTGAGGGGGTTAATAAAATTATTAAAACCATAAATAAATCACTTCCAACTCTACCAAATACCTTAAATCTTCCAAACACAAACACCTCAACTAGGCCTTGCTTTTCAACTTGATAGACTGTTGATTGTGTTCCCTATTTAGAAGAAGCACCTATAGGTGCACTTGTATAGTTTGGGTCTCAAAAACCATATTCAAGACATTATTTATATTTGGATCATTTTACTAACCTTTATTTAATTCACATAATTCTTATCTTCTTCATATTCATTTGAGTCTCTTCCTACCTAACTGAGACACTTTTCTATTGATTCTTGTAGGTGTCTTTTTCTTTAAATGAGTTTGTTCATGAGCTTAAAAGACTTCTCTAGAAATATATGGTCAAAAAAATTAATTCTTGAACTTTCACTCAACATAATATTCCTAAAACACCACTTAGGTATCAAAATTAAGACACTGGTCTATACCCTACTGTAAGTGTGAATTTTCTGTACAAGGGACACCTGTAAGCACTCATGAAGCTTGATAATCATGCATCAACTCTACATTGATGGTCTCCATGCCATTTTTCATATAATTTAACCAGTTGAATCATCCTAACCATGTGTTTTTGTCCTATTTTATTTTAGGATGTCAAATATCATTCAGATTTCAAACTGTAGACATTATTGTAGGATTTCAATGTCTTTTAGGGCAACTTTGAGGTATTCAAATTCCACCTTGCATTGACTTTCTGATTCCCGCATTTAGAAGAGATCTTATCTACATTAGAGGCTATAATATTCACCTAATTTTATGCCTTGAATACTTTTTCAAATATATCATAAGGGGTCTATAAAAACCCCCTGGAGCTCTATTTTGATATTTTAGGGACAACTTCCTAGAATACGGTCTTCATCTTCTCAACATGGTTTCACACCTCTTCTTTCCATTTTGACACATTATATGAGTTTTTCATGGCTTAGAGACCTTATCAAGACTTTAAAGAGGTGTCAATTTATTTAAATATCTCCATCTAAATACCTTAGTCCCCTGCTCAACCACCTTTAGGTGGATATCTTGGTGCATAGGCCACTTGCAATATGGACAATATGAAAATTATCCATGACTATGAACCTTGTATGTTTTCCTCAATCATGCCAATACACTTGTATAAATGTTAGTATTTTAGAACCATATAAGGATTTAAACATGTCATCATGATGCCATCAATGGCTCTTGTAGATGTGCATTAAATTGAAAGTGGTTAGTGAGCATGAAATGGAATAATGACATGGAGAAAAGGTCTCATGGGTAGTTCAAACCTATTATAAACCTTCAAAATGCATGATTGAAAACAAAGGAATCCTTATACAAGCTTAAAAAATTCCTTATAATGTGAAAATCACTTGTAAAAACCTTAAACAAGGCAAACATGATATCTCATGATTGTTTTGGCATGGTGATTGAGCTTGTGAACACACTTGTACCTATTCCAAACATCTTAATGAATTATTTAAAAATATTGATGGATTAGACAAATAAAATACCATGATTATCATCCCATGGGAAATTTGAACAAGCTTTAAACATGTGACTACAAATGAAGTTGGGCAAAGAGTTGACAATGGAGAAAGACACGGTTGTAAGCTACCCAAAAGATGACATGGTGAAACTAAAACATGGAAAGAGGTGTTATTATGACCCTAAGACTTGTATAACATCACTATAAAACTACAAGAGGCCCCTATAAGATAACACCACTCTGCTAACAAGAAGAACTTTGACTGAGACTACACATGTGACACTTTCCTACAACATGGATTAATTTGCTCATCAATACATTATGAAACATGAAAATAAGAATTAAGACCATATGAAAAGGTATCCAAAATACCCTAGAGTCAACATCACCAACTAGTTCATATGGATTTGACCAGAATTGAGTAAAACCTATAGGGTGCATGAAACAACTACCAAAAAATAATAATCAGGTTCATGAGGATGGTTCATGAAGCACATGCCACCATTATTCAAAATATTTATATTTAAATTAATGTATTTGAGTGTAATAAAACCTCCCAAAATTATTTATCTTGAAACCTCTTTAACTATCTATATTGAGTAAAAACTTGAAGGTCACTTTTGTATGTCTAGAAAACCAAGAAAAGAGCAGAATGGTTTTGAATTTAAAATGACACTTTTAAAGAAAAAAATGTATAAATGAGTGTTATGAAGTTTAATATGCTTTCCATGATCTTTTCCCATGTGGTACACTTCCCCATGGGTTGTACAAGTGCCATTTTCTCTCCTTTTTAGTGGTTTTTTGAATTTTAGTTAAGAAACCTATAATATTCTAATGTAACTAACATTATTGATAGTTATACTGACCTCTTAGATGTTTTTAAGGAAAATAAGACACTTGGGTACCTTGGGAAGCATGACACTTGCATTTATGACTCTTAAAAGCACACTAAATGACCCAAAATGGTAAATAAGCTAATGAAACTATGACTAAGAATAGAAATACATTAGATAACATCAATTGAACCATAATATATCATATTAAAAATATTTTTACCCCTATAACATCTAAAAAACCAAGTTTTTTATTTATAGGGGTCCAAATTTGACCTAAAAGTCAAATTTGGTCAATAAATTGATAACTCATATGGGTAGTATGCTTGTTATACTAAGGAATAATAGCCTTATCCTATCATGGGCCAAGGGAGTAAATGAGTTATTTAAGACAAATAATAAGGAATTACCTAAAACACACACAAAACAACCACAACACACCAAACAAACACAAGATAAAGCAAGACAACAACAAGACTCACACATGTGTCTAAGCACTTAGGGAAAATAAGGAAAACAACAACTATGTACAAGGAGAGAGGAGAATATTAGTAGCAATGTTTGAGATATATCCCATTGACTAGGATATTAAGATTCTCTCCATCCAACTTTGAGAGTTAGAAAGCATTGTGTTGCTTACATTAGGTGATAACATAAGGGCCACTCCATAAAGCATCAAACTTTGTGTGTTTTCTAGGTTTAGCCCTATCTTCATCCCACATTAGAACAATTCACGCCTCTTGAAATCTTCTTGTCATGGATTTATTAACAAAGTATCTCTTTATTTGATCTTAGTGAGCTCTTATAGTTTGTATATCTTGATCTCTTATATCTTCAAGCTCTATCAATTTACACAACCTAACTTCCATGATTTAATTTTCCATCAAATCTAACTGATAAGTGAGATCCAAGGCTAGTAGCTCAAGTGAAATAGGCAGTCTAACTTCTCTCCCATAAATAGTGTATATGGTGAGTTTCCAATGGCTATTTTTAGGGTGATCCTATCAGCCCAAGGAGTTGTCTTCAACTTGGAATGCCAAGTCCTTTGGTTCTCCTCCATTATCTTGTTTATGATATTGATTAGATTTATAACGGTGAAATTAACTAGTCTATTCCCTTGTGGATAATAGTTTGAGGAAGTACTAAGATAGATGCCATGTTTCAAAGCCCACTCACTTGTTTTCATTCCAAGATAAGCCAATGCATTATTTGAAATTATTGTTGAAGGAGCCCTAAACCTTGTCACTATGCCTTCATAGAAGTCTATAACTAAATTTTCATTTGCTTCCTTGAATGCTATAACCTTGACCCATCTTGTAAATTAATCTTTAGTAGTCAACACCCACTTGTGGCCAGCACTACATGGTGGGTTGATTATGCCTATGAAATCTAGACCCCATTGCATAAATGGTTGGTCTACTTGTATTGGATGAAGAGGAAAGGAAAAAATATTTTATTTACCATCAAAGAGAGCACATTTTTGACACTTCCTTACCCAAGCATGGGTGTCTTTGAATAAACTAGGCGCAAAATATCCAGCTCTCATTATCTTAGTAGTTGTGGTTCTTGGAGAAAAGTGACCACCAACTAGTCCATCACAAAAATCAAACAATATTTTCTCAACCTGATTTGATTTAACACACATTAATAACACAACTGAGAAGTCCTTCCTAAAAAACACTCCATCAACAAGTACATAAGGAATGGATTTTAATATAAAGTACCTTCTTTTATCTTTATCTAGGCCTTGTGGACAATCATTGATTTGAAGAAAATGAATCATATCTTGTGCCCAAATCCTCATGGATGAAGGTGAAATTATCATAGGGTCATCATGAATTTCTAAAACAACCTCTTTTTGTTCCTTAAAATCTGAAGCAAGGTGATCACATAACCCCTTTCCTTTCACTAGCTTGGTTGTCTTGATTTCTACATCATACTCCATCAGTTTTGTAATCCAACTAACCCTTTTTTCATTCAAATCTCTACTCAAAATGAAGCCTTTGACACTAGGATGAGGTATCAATATGTGAATCTTGTTTTTAGATAACAGATTCCTAAACTTCTTTAGACTTCTAACAACTGAAAGTACTCACTTCTCAATATAGGTGTATCTTACCTCATAACCCTCAAATCCTTGACTAAAGAAGGCAATAGGCTACTCCAAGTTTTCTTCATTTGATTGAGGTAGCATGGAAAAAATTAGATCATCATTTTTGAAGGTATACAAGTTGAATTCCTTTGAGAAATTAAGACTTTCAAGAGTTGGAGCTTGGTCAATGGCTTGTTTAATCTCTTTAAAACTCTCCTTCCTTATTCTTGTCTAAGTGAACACTTCATCCTTCCTTAGAATAGTGGTTAGAGGCTTGAATAAATTACAAATATCAAGAATGAATGTCCTTATGAAATGAATTTTCCCAAAGAAACTTTGCAAACCATTTTTGTGTTTGGGCAAAGCCAATGCCAAGATTGCACTCAGCCTTTTAAGATCTATGGATAGGTCTTTCTTTGAGATAATGTGTCCTAAAAGTTTGCCTTCATGGATAGTAAACACAAACTTATTTGAGTTAAGAGATATTAAAAACTCTCTACATATCTCAAAAATCTTCCTAAGGTGATTCAAGTGATCCTTTGCATCCTTAAAAAAACTATGATATCATCAAGACACACCAAAACACTGTTATTTATTAGTCCTTGAACATCCATATCCATTGCACATTAAAATGTAGCTATAAAATTAGACAATCCAAAAGAAATATTTATATAAGCATATGTACCCCATTTAGTAGTGAAGGCTATCTTATATTGATCACTTTATTTCACCAAAATTTGATTATACCCAGAATATCCATCAAGGAGAGAAAACCTTTCACTACCTATTACAACTTACAAAATTTGCTCCATGGAAGGAAGAAGATAATGGTCCTTCAAGGAAAATATATTCAAGTCCCTAAAATAAACACATAACCTAATTTACCCATTCTTCTTCCTAATAGGGACTAAGTTTGCCAACCAAGATGAATGCTTAATAGGAAAAATGATTTTGGACTCAATCAACTGAGTAAGCTCCTTCTTCATGAGAGGTTCAATCTGAGGATTGATTGGCCTTTGTCTTTGCTTGATAGGATTAGCATTCTCATCTAGCTCTATGGTATGTTGAGCTAAGTTTGGATCAAATCCCTTTAAGTCACTATATTTCCATGCAAAGACATAAAAAAACTCCTTGCATAACTCAATGGAAGCATGTTTTTCTTCACTAGTACATACCTTCCCAAGTGCAAGCAACTTATCCTTGAAGATTTATAATTTCTCATAGTTTTATTTCTTAGTAGACATGCTTACCTTTTATTTATTCAACTGATCATCATCATTGAAGATACTCTCAAGTGTGACTAGGCCTTTAGAGAGTTTATTTGACTTCAAATGTACAATCTACCCTCCATATTGTTGTTTTAGTTTGGACTGATTCTTGGAAGAAAACTCAGCCTTCTCTTGTAGAAAAGTGCTATTTTTTGGTCACTATCAAATACTTTTCAATTAGTGACGTTATCAAGTATGGAGGGCCTTACAATCACCTTAAAGTGTGGCTAGTTCTTATCTTCTCTTATCCCTTTTGGAAAATCAAACTGAGCTCCAATTGCTGCCAACCTATCAACATGTTTGTTGTCTTTTCTTGGGATGGATGGGATGTTGAAAGCTTGAAAATAATCCAAAAGATGCCATAATTTATGCTTATAGGACTTAAGTAAAGAGTTCTTAGTTATATTTTAGCCTCTTACTTGATTCACAATCAACTCACTATCACCATACACTTGTAACTCTTTCACACCTCTTTTCCTATCCCACTCAATGCCATGAATGGGAGTATCATATTTTGCCACATTACAAGTACAAGAGAGTGAAATATGAAAGTGAAATAGTACGTTTCCTTAGATGGGAAAACCTGTTGTTCTCAAAATTAGCTGTGCTTATTTTTAGAGCTCCCCTACGAAACTTGTCCGTTTCATCTTTTCGTCTCCCTCAGTTCGTTCTTCGAAATGGTTTTCGAATTCGCTCTCATCTTGGCCTCAGAATGAGAAGTGGTTACCATCTCATTCCGGCCAATTTTTCCCTCCCTTGGACTCCTTCTGGAGTTGGTCTTTTCTTCCATTTCCCCTGTGCAAGGGTAGCAAATTTTGCCACCTCTGCATTTTTATTTTTTTTGTGCAAGGGCGGCAAAATCAGCTGCCCCTGCACTTTTGCCTTCAAGGGTGGCAAATTTTACCGCCCTTACCTGTGTTCTGCATCCCTTTTTTGCCGCCTATGCAGTGGGTGGTAAATTTACCGCCGACTGCTGTGGGCTGTTTGAGCCAATCCTATTGACATCGGCCGATATGTCTGCTGTGGTTGGTAGTTTTGCCAACGTCAGCTGTTTTCTTCTGTCGTGGTCGATAGGATTGCCGATGTCGGTGGTGTTATCTGCCAATGTCAGCCGTGTTTGCCATCTCCGTTCTCCTGCCCATGCAGGGGCGACAATTTTTGCTGCCTTTGCATCTAGAACTCACATTTCTCTAGCTCTAGAGAAATCTTCATTCTTTTCATTTTCCACACCTGCTCCCCTCTTTCTTCCTCTAATTGCACAATCATGGTTCCTGCTGTAGTTTCTGTGAAGGGTCCCTCTTTGCCGGCATCTTTTTAGCAGAAGTTCTTCCAGGTCACTGAAGTTTCCATGAAGCAGTCCAAGACCAAGGAGAAGACTAAAAATAAAGATTGATAGTTTGGAGAAAGATCTCGGCAAATGGAAAGAAATGAAAGATCCCAAGAAGAGCACTTTGATGTCTGTTGGTGCCATCTCCAGTAAGGACTCCTATGTTGAGATCAAGGAGTCACTAATCTTCAAAATCTAGAAGAAATGATCCAGAATTTCAAAGGGATGATCCGGAAAGATTTTGAAGAAGCATCTTTCTCAATGACTTCGGTGGACAGCATTCTAGATGCTCAGTTAACTTTGGAGAATTTGAAATCCAGGTTAACTGGCCACTCTAAAGCCATCACAACATTAAAAGATGCACTGATAAGAGTGAGAGTCATCTTCAAAAATGCAGTTGCACCAGACAACATAAGAATTCAGGCATCGATCGCCATGTACGATGTTCATCTGAAGAAGTCTGGCAGCACGAATTGACACTCTCTCTCCCCCTTCTCTCTTCTTCTATCCTTATGCATTTTTGTTTTGTGCAGAATGCATGAAATTTTGTAATATGTAATTACATGTAGAAATTTTGGAAAATATCTAAAAGTCAAAGATGAGTCATCTTTGACCAAGATATTTTATTATTTTCTATTTTTGAGGATTTTCTCCCTATATATAGTGGAGACCTCATTTGTAAATGATCTTGGAAAATTTAATAGCAAACACTTTGATGAAATTGAAGCAACTTTTGAGACTTTGTGTTCAAATTTATAAATCATATTCTGTTGAATGAATGAGAAGCAGGTTATTTCAGACTTTGTGTTGAGATTGTCTGTGTTATTTAGGAAATAGTTCTTATGTCTTTTTCCTGGTAACATCTTGTTTATCTGATTTAATAAGCAAGTGGGTGTGTTATTATTATCTGAGGGCACTTCTTGAGGGTAGAAAATAGACTTTGTGCTACTTTTACCTTTGAGATTCTTTTATCTTTTGTAGTTTCAGGTGAAGACTTTGTGCTTCACTTTATTCTATGGTTATACTTGTTCCGGATCTGTGGAGAAGCTACGGAAGACTTTGTGCTTGCGTGAGCGTTCTTGTGCCTTTGTTACTTCAGGTGATCTCTTGCTCTTCATTGGACACCATTCCTGAAAGAAGAGGAATGTTGTTAGCATTAGACCAAGATTTTCCCCCTTTTGTTATTTATACATTACTTCTGAAAAAAGAGAAGTAGATGCTGTTATACCACCCCCATGTGTTATTTTTTGCTTAATTATATATATGCTTATAGCACATAAATATTGATAGGGAACCTCCCCTTGATGAGAGGAGAGATTTACCTCATCTAGATCTGGTAAAGCCACACTCCTCGTGGTATAAATCTCCCTTATGCTGTGGCTAATATTCCCATTTTGTCATCAGTTAGTTGACGACAAAATATTCACCCAATAATTTTTGGCGACTCTGCTGGGGACTCGAATGTGCAGTTTGAAACCTCAAGTTTCAGATTGAAGCAGTCCCTACCCTTATCCATTACATAGTCTGGCGACTCCGTTTCATGTCTTACCTATTATCATTATAGCCTTACCAGCTACCTCCATTATATTATCTGGTCTGCAAAACTAGAGCTACTGGGAAGAATGCACATTTTGAAGCCTCAAGCTTCAACTTGAAGTAGTTTTGGTCCCATTTTTGTTTTGAAAACCTGGCAACTCCACGCTACACTAAAAGTTAGAGATCTAAAGGTGTTGTTGACCCTGTGTTTGAGTTGGCACAACAGAGTAATTTTGATCTATTTCCTCCATCAGCTTCTCTTCGACGGTCTAGGAGTTTTCCTTCTAGCCTTGTCAGGTCACCAACACAAGGTAGAACTCCTTTTTTCACTGTCAATCGCTGCCTACCTATAAACACTCCACCAAGGTTTGTTATCCCACCTTTTAATCCTCTTATCATAATGGCTCAAGGCCCATGGGGTAATTCCTTTGGCCCTCTTAATCTAACCCCACCTCTGCATGAACTACCCCGTAGTTCTAGGAAAAAATTTTCTAAGTTTTTTGGTGATGGAAAGGTTCATCCCAACGAGCATATTGCTGCTTTCTCCATAGCATGTGGCGTAATTGGTGTCAAATTTGAAGATGTAGCGGTGAGACTTTTTGTGGAGACTTTGCAAGGTGATGTTGCGGATTGGTTCTATCACTTGCAGGTCGGGTCAGTGACTGACTGGAATACACTAAAGTCCATATTTAAAGCTAGATTTAAACCCGCTGAAGATGCACATGCTTTGTTAGCTCAGCTAACAAAGATGAAAAAATAATCCCAGGAACCCATGAGGGATTTCATATCCAAATTCAACAAATTAAGGAATCGAATTCTAACCGTGGCTCAGCCCACGCCGAAAAATCTCAAGTGCTTTTTCATCAACTCGCAGCTTCCTGAAGTAAGTTTCCTATTAAGGAGAGCTGGCCCTATGGATCTAGCATTGGCTCAAAATTTGGCTACTGAGATTGAGGATGATCTTATCCTGGCAGGTAAGATCAGAAAAGACCCAAGTAAAAATAAATTCCCTTCATTTGTTGAAAGCCCTTCTATAGCTACTACAGATCCTATGGTACAAAAGTTAGCAAATGAAATGCTAGCTCTCAGAAGATAGATGGCCCAAGTTATGTCTACTTCTCTTAATTAGGATATGCCAAGGAGGACATTTCAGAATCAAGCATACCAAGGCAATGCTGCTAGGAATCAAGGGCAGCCAAATCGTCTTCCTCCCCCATAGAGGAACCTCGCCCTTGAAGCCCCTCCAACCAACACAGCGATTGGATATCTGGAAACAGAACGCGCTCCCCCTTTCCAACCTGAGTTGGACCAACAATATGATGCTAATCTATTTGGAGAGAAAGAAGAAGAATTAGCTAGTGACTCCATCATTGGCTACCTAAATTATCAAGAGGAACCCAAAAGTGAGGGGAATGCAACTAAAGGATCATATGCCGTATTCACTCGGTCCCAGAAATAGTCAGCCCGACAAGATGATAAAGAGAAGATAGAGGAGCAACCTCGGCCAACAGTTTCAATTGCCAAGTGGGGAACCGCTCTACCCTTCCAACCGAAGGACCCGTTGCCTATTGAAAAGGTACGTACCCCAATCACCTCTGCCCCCTTTACTTCAACTTCGCAAACCAGCCCTTCCCATCCCAAAAACCAAAAGAGTGAACTCCCATCCTCTGTGCCTAATCTAATACCGACATTTGATATAATTGAGCATGTCAAAAAGACTAAAATTCAAATGTCTGAATTTGAATTTATACAAGCCCATCCTAAACAGTTGGACAGATTGGCAAAATGTGGGAAAGTTATAGCCATCCCTGCAGGACAAGAAATTTTGAGGGTAACCCATGATCCCCCAAAAGATATATCCTCCCAGAACAATCTTGTCATGACTCCTCTAGTTGCTCTTGAGAAAATAGAGAAAATAGAACTTTTCTATGTTTCTCTGTTAATAAACGGTCGCAAGCTGAGCAACTGCATCATCAATTTTGGTGCATCTGACAATGTTATGCCTGCTAGAGTGGTAGAATCTCTTGGTCTCACATTGACTAAAACTTTTGGGAGATGTTTCTCCATGGAGAACAAATAAGTACCACTATTGGGGCAAATCAAAGATGCCCAATTTGCATTTGCAGCATTTCCTGACAAGAGGACTAAGATGACAGTGCTGGTAGCTGACGTCCCAACCTCATATGGCATTATGCTTGGGTGGAAATTTTGCAAGGATGTCAGAGGACAATTGAGCATGGACTTATCCCAGGCAAAGATTCCTGTGAAAGGCGTGATGCAAAAGTTGCTCCCTGAGAGAGAGGCAAAGTACGTGGTCACCCAAACGTCATCTCCTGCAGCTCAGATTTTGTTTGAGTCCTTTGGCAGGGGTATTTATCTTCTGACCATAGGAGACATTCATGAAGAACCTGTTAAAGCCCTTGAGAATGCCAACTAAAAAATTGGTTCAATTGAAATAATGACAAGTGGACCTGATAGTGCCAATCGGTGGCGGGTGTCAAATGAGGACAATCAAATCAGGTGCTGGATAGAACCAGAAGAGCAACCAATTATGGTATCTGACCATGCTGCTACACATCATGATCAGGGAAAAGAAATCTTCACCCAGAAAACAAAGATTCATGGTTTTCAGGTCAAAAGACAAATCTTGCTGTGGGGCAAGAGGAGAAAACTAAAGGGATGGCACAGGAAGTTGGTTTTCTGGTGGAAGTTTCCATTTACACATCGTCAATTTTGGGGGGAAAATGGCCTCTTACTAGTTTATCAAGACAGAGCGTCGTCGCCACTGCCTCTAAAGGGGCAGCATCTGAGGTGCTTCATTTCTTGAAGTGCCAAATAAATTCACCTGTATATTTGTATAGTCTTTAGCTTTGTTTTATTCATTTTGTTTTCATTTTTGGAGCATTTATTTTTGAGTAGCTTGACTCCGTGGCCCAATGGCATGCTTCTAAGGTACTGGAGATTCTAAATTCTACTCCCTTCAATTACTTTTTGTAATAGAAGGCAGTTCCCCAACAGGAGCTAGCTGTTGTTCCCAAAATCAGCTGTGCTTATTTTTAGAGCTCCCCTACAGAACTTGTCTGTTTCATCTTTTCATCTCCCTCAGTTCGTTCTTCAAAATGGTTTTCAAATTCGCTCTCATCTTGGCCTCAGAACGAGAAGTGGTTACCATCTCGTTCCAGCCAATTTTTCCCTCCCCTGGACTCCTTTCAGAGTTGGTCTTTTCTTCCATTTCCCCTGTGCAAGGGCAGCAAATTTTGCCGCCTCTGCATTTTTCTTTGTTTTTTGTGCAAGGGCAGAAAAATCAGCCGCCCCTGCACTTTTGCCTACAAGGGCAGAAAATTTTTCCACCCTTACCTGTGTTCTATGTCCTTTTTTCGCTGCCTATGCAGTGGGCAGTAAATTTACCACCAAATACCGCAAGCTATTTGAGCCAATCCTGCTGACGTCGACCGATATGTCTGTCGTGGTTGGCAGTTTTGTCGATGTTGGCTGTTTTCTTCTGTCATGGTTGACAGGATTATCGACATTGGCGATGTTGTCTGCCAACGTCGGTTGTGTTCATCGTCTCCATTCTCCTGCCCATGCAGGGGCGGCAATTTTTGCCGCCCTTGCATCTGGAACTCACATTTCTCTAGCTCTGGAGAAATCTTCATTCTTTTCATTTTCTATGCCCGCTCCCCTCTTTCTTCCTCTAATTGCACAATCATGGTTCCTGCTGTAGTTTCTGTGAAGGGTCCCTCTTCACCGACGTCTTTTCAGCAGAAGTTCTTCCAGGTCACTGAAGTTTCCCTGAAGCAGTCCAAGACCAAGGAGAAGACTAAAAATAAAGATTGATAGTTTGGAGAAAGATCTCGGCAAATGGAAAGAAATGAAAGATCCCAAGAAGATCACTCTGATGTCTGTTGGTGCCATCTCCAATAAGGACTCCTATGTTGAGATCAAGGAGTCACTGATCTTCAAAATCCAGAAGAAATGATCCAGAATTTCAAAGGGATGATCCGAAAAGATTTTGAAGAAGCATCTTTCTCAATGACTTTGGTGGACAACATTTTGGATGCTCAGTTAACTTTGGAGAATTTGAAATCTAGGTTAACTGGCCACTCTAAAGCCATCACAGCATTGAAAGACGCACTGATTAGAGCGAGAGTCATCTTCAAAAATGTAGTTGCACCAGACAGCATAGGAATTCAGGCATCGATCGCCATGTACGATGCTCATCTAAAGAAGTCTGGCAGCAAGAATTGACACTCTCTCTCCCCCTTCTCTCTTCTTTTATCCTTATGCATTTCTATTTTGTGCAGAATGCATGCAATTTTGTAATATGTAATTACATGTAAATATTTTGGAAAATATCTAAAATTCAAAGATGAGTCATCTTTGACCAAGATATTTTATATTTTATTATTTTCTGTTTTTGAGGATTTTCTCCCTATATATAGTTGGAGACCTCATTTGTAAATGATCTTGGAAAATTTAATAGCAAACACTTTGCTGAAATTGAAGCAACTTTTGAGACTTTGTGCTCAAATTTGTAAATCATATCCTGTTGAATGAATGAGAAGCAGGTTATTTCAGACTTTGTGTTGAGATTGTCTGTGTTATTTTGGAAATAGTTCTTATGTCTTTTTCCTGGTAACATCTTGTTTATTTGATTTAATAAGCAAGTGGGTGTGTTATTATTATCTGAGGGCACTTCTTAAGGGTAGAAAATAGACTTTGTGCTACTTTTACCTTTGAGATTCTTTTATCTTTTATATTTTCAGGTGAAGACTTTGTGCTTCACTTTATTCTATGGTTATACTTGTTCTGGATCTGTGGAGAAGCTACAAAAGACTTTGTGCTTGCGTGAGCATTCTTGTGCCTTTGTTACTTCAGGTGATCTCTTGCTCTTCGTTTGACACCATTCCTAAAAGAAGAGGAATGTTGTTAGCATTAGACCAGGATTTTCTCCCTTTTGTTCTTTATACATTACTTCTGAAAAAAGAGTAGATGCTGTTATACCACCCCCATGTGTTATTTTCCACTTAATTATATATATGCTTATAGCACGTAAATATTGATAGGGAACCTCCCCTTGATGAGAGGAGAGATTTACCTCATCTAGATCTGGTAAAGCCACACTCCTCGTGGTGTAAATCTCCCTTATGCTGTGGCTGATATTCCCATTTTGTCATCAGTTAGTTGACGACAAAATATTCACCCAACAAAACCAACATTACTCCACCACATACCCAATGTTACTTCTTTATCCATCAAAGAAGAGATGCCATAAACCATCCATGTCTTCAGTTGGCTTCATCAAATTTGGCATGAAAGAGTCCTCCTTATGAATGAAATACACTCCAAGACTAGCTTCTTCTATGAATTTGTAAGGGTCATGCTCATAATGTTCATTTTCCCATTCACCTAAATACAAATTAGAAACTCCTTCAAGAGAAGATGTTGGAGATTGGTCTATGTGAAGTTCTTCCTCATAAATAATGGCATAATTGACATTTTCCACTTTAGGCATGTAAGGGTCTAAGTGATTGTGATGGATAGGCTCTGATTCAATCTTCACCTTGGTACCATACTTTGTCCTAAAAATCATATAGGACCAATTGGATGCCAAGTATCCACCTATCTTAGCTATAAATTTGCTTGACAAACAAAGAGCAAAGTATGGAGGTAAATTTACCACAACCATATTATGAGGAATAAAGAAATTAGGACAAGAATTTAAAATCAAGTTCAAATCCTTGACTACTCCCAAGGTCTTTGCTACTGATCCATCGAATTGTAAGACTCCTTTAGCCATTGGTTCATACTTGAGGCCTAGTTTATCTGTCATTGATTTGGGCATAACATAAGTACTAGCCCCACTATCTATGATGCAATTGTGAACTAAGCAATCAGCAATTATCAAGGATAACTAAAAAATAGGAGTCTTATCATTTTTCTTCACTTGTCCATCAATGGGCTAAGTTCCATTCACCAAAACAACATTCTCATTTCTAGCTGTTCTAACTTGCTTACCTAGTCCTTGCAATTCCTTTTGAAGCATATCTTTTGGTCCTAGTATTGTCAATGAATCCCATAAGGAAATATTAATATGTAACTTCTTAATTTGATCCAAAACATTGATACAATGATTTCTCACCCTCAAAGGCTCTTTGGAAGCACTACTACCTTGTGGTGGAGCTTGTGAAGGTGGATATGTAGGAGCAGGCCTTACATTCTAAAACTTTTGATTTTATTGCACCTTAGGGGATAATCAAGGACCTATTTTGACTCCTACATCATCTCCAATGGTGGGTGGGTTACAAAAGTCTTAGGGTAATTATACCACCTCTTTTCATGTTTTGGTTTCACCATGTCATCTTTTGGATAGCTTGCAGCCTTATCTTTATCCATTGTCAACTCTTTTCCTAAATTCACTTGTAGTCACATGTTTAAAGATTGTTTAACTTGTGCATGGGATGATAATTAAGGTATTTTAGTTGTCCAAGCCATCAAGAGTTTAAAAGAGTTCATTGAGATGTTTAGAAGAGGTGTAAGTGTGTTCAAAAGCTCAATCACCATGCCAAAATAGTCATGAGATATCCTGCCTGCCTTGTTCTAAGTGTTTGTAGGTGATTTTCATGTTGGAAGGAATGTTTGAAGCTTGTCTTAGGATTCTCTTATTGTCAATCATGCATTTTTAAGGTTGAAAATAGGTTTGAATTTCCCATGAGGCCTTTTCTCCATGCCATTGTTTTGTTTCATGCTCACTAACCACTTTCAACTCAATGCACATCTACAGTAGCCATTGATGATGTCATGTTGATAGGTGTAAAGCTTGATATGGTTCCAAACTCTTAATATTGATACAAGTGTATTGGCATGATTGAGGCAAACATACAAGGTTCATAGTCATGGATAATTTTCTTATTGCTCATATTTAAAATCACTACCTATGAATCAAGATATCCACCTACAAGTGGATCAGTATGGGACTGAGGTGTTTATATGGAGAGATTGAAAAATATTGACACCTCCTTGAAGTCTTGTTAAGGTCTCTAAGCCATGAAAAACTCATATAAGGTTTCAAAAGGGCAAGAAGAGATGTGAAACCATGTTGAGAAGATGAAGGCTGTATTATGGGAAGTTATCCCTAAAATATCAAAATAGAGCTATAGGGAGTTTTTGTTACCCATTATGACATATTTTCAAAATGCTTCAAGGAATAAAATGAGGTGAATCTTGTAGCCTCTAGTGTAGATTAAAGCTCTATGAAAGGTGGGAATCATAAATCAATGCAATGTGGAATTTGAATATCTCAAATTTGCCCTAAAAGACATTGAAATCCTAAAATAATGTGTACAATTTGAAATCTTGAATGATATTTGACATCTTAAAAAGCAAATAGGACAAAAAATCATGGTTAGGATGGTTCAACTGGTTAAATGCTATGCAAAATGGCATGGAGACCATCAGTGTAGAGTTGATGCATGATTTTAAAGGTTCATGAGTTCCTATAAGTGTCCCTTGTAGGGAAAATTCACACCTATAGTAGGGTATAGGCTAGTGACTTAATTTTGATGCCCAAGTGGCGTTTTAGGACTCTTAAGTTGAGTGAAAGTTCAAGCATGCATTTTTGTGACCAAAGGGCTTTTAAGAGAAGTCTTTTAAGCTCATGAACAAACTCATTTGAAGAAAAAGACACTTATAAGAATCAATAGAAAATTAGGTGTCTCAGTCAGGTAGGAAGAGACTCAATTTTTAGATTTAGATGCATATGAAGAAGATAAACATGATGTGAATGACCTATAGGTTAGTCAAATGATCTAAAGCTCAAGAAGGTCTTGAATATGGTTTTATAAACCTAAACCATACAAGTGCACCTAAAAGTGTCATCAAGGTGTTTGGAAGAGTTGGAAGTGATTTAATTATGGTTTTAATAGTATCATTAACTCCCTCACACATCATGAACAAGGTTCAAATGAGATAATATGCACTTATAGGGGTAAAATGGTAGAGCATCTCAGTTTAACCAGTGACCTAGAAATTGATGCTAAAGTGGTGTTTGAAGGCTTCCAAATGAAAATAATAGTTAAAAAAACATTTTGTGTGACCTAAAGGTGGATAAAAGGATTAATTTTCACATTATAACCTAAGTCTAAATATTTCATAAACACCTACAATAGTCAGACTCAGGGTTTCTCAATCATCTTGAGAAAACTCAGTCTAGTGTAGCCAAAGGTGCAGCTAAGGGTTAAAGAGAGTTTGTACCTGATGAAATAAAATGTGAAAAAATAAATCAAGGTAATGGTGAATTAATTAAATACAAACAAGAGAAAAATAAACCTACATAGGCTCCTTAAACCCCTATATGCACCTACAACCACCTTGTTGTAGTCTTGAACATGAAGGTGAGATAAAGAGATGAACTTGTTTAGGGAAGAGAGGAAGGTTAAAATTATTGAAAAATGATTAAATTATGGTCACAAGATGTTTTAAAAAAAACAAGACTCTTCCAAGGTGATCATCTACCTTCCTCACTTGGCTAAAGGGCAACAGTCCGTACTGTTGGCTAGAAAACCATGTTTGCTCAATAGATGAATATGAAGAATCCATAGAAGATAAGTTTTTTGGATACATACAAAGATCCATAATCATTAATTGAGAATTAGTAACATGTTTAAATAACATATAATCATTGGTTTATCTTTGAGAGATCACTCTTAGGAGGATTTGAAGAAAAAGCAAGAAAATAGGCTTTTCAAAGGCATTTTTTGGGCATTTTGAGTTGGTTAGGCACCTAAATCAAGGATTCCAATTAAAAAATTTGCTAAAAATCATCATCAAGACCTGGTGAAACTCTAAAAATACTCACTTTTCCTTGGGGATGAGGTATATACCTCACTATTTTGTCTCATAGGTCAACTAGTCTAGGAAAATCAAGCTTTAACAAAACAAGCTAGTGAGTACAAATGGGAAAAGGGATTGATATGGAGATTTGGGAACCTTAGGAAACATTTAATGGGGTTTATTGAAGGAAAAAATATGATATATAAGAAATATATCAATATCAGACACCTCAAGGTGGCCAAAATACCCCTGCACATAGTCTAATTAAATAAGCTTTCATTAGGCCTAGTTGGTGAATGAGAGAAATGGAAGAAAATGAGTGCTTTGGAAGTTATGTGGTAATATTAAAAGTTGGAATGAGGTGTGAAAATTAATAATACACAAACATAACTATTAAAAATTATTCCAAGTATCCAAAGCCAGCTAGGTGTATGCTAGGCCTATTATGCCTTCAAGGGACCTAAAACCAATTAGGGGTCCATCTTCATTTCCAACTCTTGGTGGGATATCTAGATGATTAGGAAATGTTAAGGATATGAAAGCAGACCTATATAAGATTTTTACATACAAGGAAACTTATAGGAAAACTACTTCTATCTTAGAGAGAATCCAAGCATGTAACAAAGGCAGAAACAAGCTCGATAGGGTATCTTCAAGTACTCATATCTTTTCTAAGACTATGTATGGGAACCAAAGGAGTTTAGAGGGGTTATCAAGGTCCCTTAACACCATGTTTTTTGATTTTTTGGTAGTTATAACATCATAGCTTTATGAACAAATCTTGAGACTAAAAACTACCTAAAACCCTACTAAACCCTCAACCAAGACCTGATGGAGAAAACAAGCTTGGAGAGCTATCTAGATGATGTATTTTGACCATGAAAGATATTTTAACTTATATAAGACTCACTTAAGATCCCTCACATGCTTTTGAACTATACTAATGGGGTGATAAATAGGGTTTTCTTGTCTATTTTATGTGTTTTTAGGCTATAAGAGGTTTCAAGGGAAACACTCAAGTTTGGGTGGAAGCTCAAGACTTGTAATAACTCCTTATGGACATTTTATTCCAAGGAAAAACTCCTAAGTGTCCAAATCATATCTCTCATCTTAGCCAATCAAATCTAGCATAGTGAACACAAGGGTGAAAACCTTAAGTGGATATCCTTTTAAGGTGCACCTAAGTAGTCTAAGGCCATGGATGGCCTTTCCAAGTGTCATTAACTCCATCTCATTGATTTTAATGGGAAAGTGATGCTATTTTGAGGCCAAGTGTGAGGGGTGATAGAAAAGAGGAGTTTTTTAGACTACAAGTAGCGATGGCTTCTTCTCAGATGTTTTTAAATGATTAGAATTAGAAATAATGAATGGAGAGGCATGTATAAAATCCTTCCCTCTCATACCAATCATTAGACCTATCCCTACTTAATTGTGGGACGTTCAAATAGGTCCAAATTATGAAGGCAATTTTTTAAGCCAAGATAGGGAGTTTTATGACACTTTTCATAGGTTTCATGACTTGTATGGATACTTGGGCATCCTAACATTACATGGTTCATTCCATACCTATTTATCATGCAATTATAACCCATTTTTTCAGATTGACAAGTGTCTAAGTGACCTTTGGGCTTACCCTATCTTGCTCCTCTCAAAGGCTAAAAATATTAACTCATTTGGCTCTTTTTGGCAACCTTCATTGGTTGATGGTGAAACCTTAGCCAATTTTTTACTTGAATGTCTCTTGAAGTAGTAAAATAATTGAATTTGCCTACTTACATGATGTAGAATTGAGTTTTATTAAAATCATATTGGTTTTGTCTAGTAGATGGCCATATTTTCTAGTATGTTATCCTTGATTGTTCAACAAATGTGCAGAAGAGTAATTGTTATAGGTCTTTGTTAGTATTCTCTTTTAAGTGATTATGTGTTTTAGAAGCAGTTCATGATTGTAATCCATAAATTAATCATCCATTACCCTCCTAAACATCAAAATACCTCTTGAAACTAACATATAAAACATTGATGTGACAATCCATCTTGAGTTGTGAGTTTTGTGTGAAAGAAACTTTATTTATCTCTAATTAATATAGTCAATAGAAGGAAATTAAATATTGGTGCATCACCTTTAGTTTTCTTAGTTTGTCTTCTTAACCCTTTTCATGAAAATTTGATAGGTAAGAGAGTGTTTCAAAGAGTGCATCAAGGGAACTAGCCCTTCTAGAGATTCATCTCAAAAAATTATTACCCATAGCAAGAGTGATATTTCCATTATGCCACTTGGATGAGTAGAGATAGACATCTCCTCAAGGGGTCAAAATCTAAGTGACAATAATGTCTCTAGGGTAGCTCAACATTGTGTTCCCATTAACTCATTTTTACCATAGTCACTCCAATGGTGAAAAAGTAAGGGTTTGATCATTTTACAAAGAACATTAGCTTGTGCATGAGATTTGAACACACCAAAGTAAAGGTGATAAAAAACCCAAAAGTTCTAGTGGTTGCACCCAGATCTAATTGATATTTCATATTAGAAACTTATGTCCAAGTTAAATAGTAGTGTTGATGAAATGATCTATATTCCACATGAGCATTTGAGGCCCTAGAATAAAAAATACCAACATTTAATGACTATTCCAAGATCCTGATCTATTTTGGTTCTAGCCTATTTCAGCCTAGATCTACATGTGCACAATAAACCATTTAATTATTTTTGTTCCTAATTTCATAAAATATAAATCAATAGTTTTACTTTCTATTTTTAGTGTATCATAGTATTATAAATTTAGAATATTATTTATTTGAGTTTTTAAATTAATTCATTTTCTATAGATCTATTTATCACCCTTATGATTATTCATTTATATATTCTTAACCCTGTACTATATTAACCCATCTCAATTTAGGGTTAAATAGTAGACTATTCTTCACCTATTCTAGTTTTTTTGATGTTATAACTTTCTTATATGATAGGCTGGTCATTATTTACTTATTATGTGTGGCCACTTGGCATTGTGTATGAAATATTTATTTCTCTTATTTTCAATATTTATATGTCCTTTTCATGTGTCCCTTGACCTTATTTGTTGTGACAAGTTCATGCCCCTTGTATGTGGCCCTTTTACTTATGTGTGATATTGCATGCCATTATGTGTTATTTTTATTGTGCTCTACTAGTGGTGTCATGATTTATATCATGCACTTTTACTACCGTGGATGAGTTTTGAGCTATATATGAATTAAATCTAATTAATTTAAACCACTCAAATCTTAAAACACTAAGTAAAGTCTAAATACATTAAAATGAAGTGCAATTAGATGAACACACTATTTAATCATATAATTATAACTACTTTAAACCAAGATTAAAAAAATGAAAACAAAGAGATTAGGATGATTGATTACCTTGACTCAGATTGTGAACATTATGATGGCATGATGAGGATGCTTGATGATTGATTAAATGAAGGATTGGATTGACATGTATTTTTTATGATTTTGATAGATGGCCTTCCATGGAGGAGATGAATTGTTTAAATATATTTTGGAATGAAGGATCAATGGTGGATATTCAAACTTGGTTTTGGGGAGAACAAGGGTTGAGGATTAATCAAAGAATTTAAAATTCCTTGGAAGCCTCTAGATTTAGAGGCTTCTAGAGAGGAGGGGTAGGAATAGGGAAGGTTATATATTTGGAGGGTTATATAATACTTCTTAGGAGTTAATAGTGATTAGGGGGAGGATTAGATGGGGATTAGGTAGGAATTAGGAACTAGGGATGTAGGAGAGCCTAGGCATAGTCTAGGAGGTGGGCCATTGGAAATTTAAAATTCCCAAATAATAGGTAAATGGGATTAGGATAGGATAATGGAGTGGGATAGGACTAATGTTAATGAAAGATGAAATATTGATGGGAGACATGATATAAATGATTAGGAATGGGAATATATTAGTGGGATAAATTAAATTAAGTAGAATTAGTGTTGATTAATAGGAATATTAGTGAAAATAATATAGGCGAGCAAATTTAGGTGCATATATTTTTTCCCTCTTTGAAAGGGCATTATGAGTGGGTTGAAGTGGAAGGAGTAACACTCTTTCAAAGAAACACCATGTCATGGATGAATGTTAGTAGATTATGTTAGTGGATATGATGCCCCCTCAAAAGGACATGTAGGGAAGAAAGAGACAGATGGCCACTCAAAATAAGAAATGAGGGGTGGGATGCAATGGATAGATGAGGGGATGGGATGCTAATAAAAAAAATTTGACTTGAGTTATGAGATATATAGTTGATAATTCCCTTAGCAAGGACACATGCCTAGGGAGTAAAGATAATGTTGTCATGATTATTGACACATCCTAAGGGGGAATCAATCATAACATGATGATGATAGGATTAAAAGGCCACAAGATTTAGATGTATCTCAATCAAGGATGCATGTAAGGGAGAGATATAGGCTAGGATAAGATGATAATTTGATAATATTTATGATGGGTGTAACTCAAAGATAAATTGATCAATATGATGTAGGTAATGATAGAGAATAATGATAGAGTCAAGTGACCAAAAGAATGCATTGTATCTAATCAATGAGTCATAATGTGATGATGCCCATAATAAGGACACATACAAGGGAGTAATAATTAATTAATGATTTATGGAAGCATAGATGGATGTGGTGATTTTGTTGGGCCCAATTGATAGGTGTAGATGATTGACATAAAATATTAAGGAGATGATGATGGTGATTGATAAATAGATTAAATGATTATAACTCAAGTTTTGTATTGATGCAATACTAGAGGATGATGATGGATGAGAGAGATAGTGGCTAAGTGATCCTTGGGCACTAAAAAGTGTCCAAGTATTGCCTAAACAGTCTAAAAAGGCCTCAAGCCAATGTAGTTCTAACTAGGAGATGCTGCTGCTGCTGCTGCTGCTGATGATGATGATGATGATGATGATGATGATGATGATGATGATGATGATGATGATGATTAGTGATTAGAAAGTGATGCTGATGAGGATGATTAGACTTTTCAATGATTGAAGGATATGATTCAGATGATGAGATGAAGATGATAAGGATAAAAGTTGGGATGTTAGTTGGATGAATCGAGATAATTATATTAGTGATGGGAATAAGGATGATTAGATGAATGATGTAGGTGGAGGTGATCAAGCCATCATAAGTGTCATAAGGCTCATCATAGTGTAAACAATCTATTAAATATAGCACTTGATAGTATGCCCCATGATATAACTATGACTAAGAGGACATTGTGTCAAGGTGCATGGGCAAATAATGAAATCTACATCATCGAGGGAACTTATAAACATTATGATAGATTTTATGACCTCATAACATCCTCATTCATTACTCAAGAGACAAAAAGAGACATGATACAAATAAAATAGGATAAACAAAATATATACATGATGCAAATAAGTCAAATAAAATAGAGCACACACAAGTAACACACACAAATATCTACATCATAACATTTTTTCTAATGATAGGATGAGTGATTGGGTGATAGGGTGGACTATGATGATCAAGATATGATTATGGACTTATGATATACTTTGGATAGACTAATGATGATGACTAGGTTTAGGACTAGTGATTTGGATAAAGGTATGGAATTTGATGAGAGACTAGGATTATGATAAGGACATGGATGAGGATATGGATGTGAAGATGACCAAGGATTATTGGAAGACAAAAACTTGAAAGAGTCCAATCTAGCAAAAGATTAGGAGATTATGGGATCAAATATGTTTCATACTAGAAAAGAGTGATTAGATGGGTACTAGGTAAGGAAAGGCATTGATAGAGAGGTGATGGGATCATATACCTTTCATAATAGTAAATAGGGATTGGATGGGTGCTAGATATGAAGAGGCAATGATAAATAAGTGATGGGTGCTAGACTAAATTCTTAACAAAGTGATGTGTAATAATAATACCTAGGCTAAGGAGAATGAAGATGAAGATATGGATGGGTGACCACTAGGAGTGGGTTCCAAGATGGAATAAGAGCTGGATATTAGATGGTTGTTTGTGATGGTGATAAGGATAATGGAATTTATGGGATGGTTAGTAGATCTAGTTTAAGATGAAAAGGTTAATTTTATGATGTGATGGATATGGACGTGACTAGGGGAAAATCATAAGACAAGACATCATAGACTATTTTTGGCTTTTTAAACTTTTATGATTTTTAGGGTTTTCTGACAAATTTAAAAATTTTAGGGTTTTTTTGGAATATATATGTACACTATAAAAATGGGGTTACTAGAAAAAGGAATACCAAGCCTAGCAACTAGGCTAAGGATGGATGGAATTATGGATGAGTGATGAGAAGATGAGGATGATGTGGAAAAAGGGGATGAGAACCAAGGAAGATGGGACTAGGGATTGTCCATGACCACATTGTGAAAGAACTAGATGTTTGGTTGCCTGAGTATTCATTAGAGGATATTCCAAGATGATTTGAGAACAGTTCTCAAGACACCTTCCTTGTCCTTATGAAAGCCAAGATAAGGAGAAAGGAGGGACATAATAGGATGCATGATATGAGGGTAGAGGGATATGATACAAATGGGATTGACAAGGTATGGGTGGGATGGATTTTTACTTGAAGTGTTGAGGTGCAATGCAACCAATATATTTTTTTACCATGATGCTAAAAACTAGTTTTCATCATGTTACTTGCCCAAGGTTCCAGAAGACTTATTTTCACCATTAGATGAATGATTTTTTAATTTTATTTTCACTTTTTCTCCTTTTTTTTGTTGATATTTTTGACTTTGGATGGCATCTCTATTTATTATATGTGGGTACGAGATGTAAGATGCATACACTTGATGGATCATTTAACCAACACCTGTTCTAGAGAAGTGTGATGTTAGGACCATGTTACAACCATTGGATGTATTAGGGTCAATATGAACTTTGATTATTATTGATTATGACCCCTCTAGATATCTAGACTAATTATTGTCATTGCCCATAGGAGAGATAATGCTACTTGGGAGGGTGATGGGAGGTATGGATGTGATTAGGTCTTGATGGGGATGTATGGAACATGAATGGATGATAAGAATTGATAGGATTATGGGTTTATGATAATATGATGTGATGAGTGATGGAGGATTAGGATTAGTAATCACATACATCATTAGAGATGCTAAATGTTCTTCATTTGATTGGTGCCATGTGATAAAATATTATAGGAGATCTAAGACACTTTGACTTTGTGGTTCATCTCTGATAGAATTATTTGATGGATGATCGGCTGTGATTTTATTAGTATTTTGATTTTTAGACTTGATTTGGCTTTGACTGCTCTCTAGTTCCTAACTTTTGGATTCAATAGGGGATATTGATCTTTGAATTTATATACAATTATTATTTTGACTCTGATAGTCCCTTAGTTCCAAATATTGGGCTTCATTAAGATAAGACATTTTTGGATAAGGATGATGATTTGAATCTTCTTGATTTTTATTTATGGGATCAAATATGAATTTATTATGATTTATGACTTGTGAAATATGGTCTTGGACATTTCTAGTTGCGGCACACACTATATTTCTCAAGGAAGGGTCCAATGATGCATGCTCCTGTTCATCCTTATGGAGGGAAGTGATTAAATGGTCATTGATGGGAAGAAAAGGATCAATGATGGATGGAAATGGTTAAGATTATATAATGTGGTCAATGAGTGGTGATGGGGAAACATAATCTCCATAGGGGTTCATAGGAGACCCAATTTTGACATCAGAGAAAATCTCCTCAAGATCAACAAAAAGATCATGAGGACTATTTTCAGTAGACACATCCAAAGGAAGATCAAATTCACTTTGACAATATTTGATAGATAAAGCTTGTAATAACTCATTTATGACATCATCATCTTGATTAGGATCAAAATATATGCCTAGTGATAGAGTGGAGGTACCTAGATTAGAGGTACCCTTGAAAAGATAGTCATTATCGACATCAATAATGGATAATGTTTCTAATGAGGAATTTGATGTAGATACTAGTGTTGAACATGATCCTAATGAAGATAAGACTTTTGATACTAAATTTTAAGTAGAATATCAATTGTCTATAATTAAACTCTTGTTATGGGGGTTTTGATATGGTGGATGAGTAGAAGAGGATGGAGGAGTGATGAATTTGGCAAAGAAAGGGCCCTAAAAGGATTCATGAGAGATGGGAGGGCTAGGCTCATGGGGAATAGACTCAGTTATGATGGAGGATTTTAATATGGGAGTGGTGTCTTGACCTTGGCTTAGAAGGGAAAGGGCTTGATCATGATTGAGAATGGAATATTGGCATTCCTCTTCTTGTGCATCCAGGGATGGAGACTCATCTGGTTCATCCTCAATTATTATGTCACCATGGTTGATGAGGTCTTGGAGAAAGTCTTAGAAAGGATGACATTGATTAATGGTATGCCCCTAGGCTTAGTGATATGCATAATATTGATTAAATTTATACCAAGAGGGATTAGGCTTAGTGGGATCACGATGTCAGATAAGTAGATAGATCATCATGTTAGTAGTGATGAGTTGTTTAAAAAGGGCTTCCAAGGACATATAAAGGGGAGTATAATTCCCTAATTCTCTTTGTGACTTAGATGTGGAGGTATTGGATTTGTGTTTAGATGATTTTTGATGAGATGGGGTAGAGGGAGTTGAGGTGGCAAAGATTAGATACCCTTTAATAGTATGGGAAGGGGAAGTCAATGGTTTATGACTAGCAGATGGAGGATTGGTGTGGGATTCACATGAAGGGGATTAGATGAGAGGTGTAATGAGTTAAAGGGGGTTAACGCCTTTTGGGAATGGTATACCCATCATAAGGAACTTCAAGAGGATCTCATCCTTATGGGTAGCTATGTATTGGTCAATGAAAGCAGGGTCTAACTCCATAGTGATGGATGATAAAGGATATTAGGCTAAATATTAGGGTGGTTCCATAAACAAAGTGGGTTCAAATGACTGAGCTATTATGATATATGAGGATGGGGATGAGATAGACTAATGGATAAAAGACTATGATCAAATTTTAGATTGATAGTACAATAGGTGCTACCGACCTCTCAATAATGCCTAGTTATCAAGCTAGCAAAATAGATTAAGGATTTGCTGGGTAGTTGGATTAAAACTAGAAAGATGATGATATGATGGGTGTTAGTTATGAATATGCAAGGATAATAGATACTATATTGATGATGAGGGGTTTGCTAGATTGAAACCAATAAAGTGACAAGGTGCTAGTAAGATATTGACTAGGTATGAGATTTGACCAAGGAATGAGTGATAATGGATTAGGATGATAAGATGATGTGGATGATAAAAAAGACTAGATCAAGCCTTAAAAATGATTTTCCCAAGATATAGATTGGATGGGATTATGTGATGAAGGTGATTAAAATAATAGGATAAAGACAAGTATGATAATAGGTGATGATGAAAGGAGAAAAGGGTAAGATGAATGAGGTGGGGATGGTTTTGACCTGTATGTGACCTAAAAATCCAACTAGGATAAGATAGAATGAGGTTAAATTAGATGGGAGATGAAGACAAGGTCAATACAAATGGTGGGTTATGTAATTATGACAAGATATGGATAAGAGATGATGTGATTAAGATATGTAGGTGATGGGAGGATGACCAATGATGGTGGGATACAATGGGACTAAGAAAGGATGACAAATGTACAGTGGGATGATGACAAGGATATACAAGATGAGATGTGGGTGATGGGGATGTGACTAATAATGAGTATTTCTAGTGATAAGAGGGGATAAAAAGATGTATAAAAGAATAAAATATATGTACAAGTGACGAGATAAGAATGTACAAGATAATATGTATGTGATGGGGATGTGGTTTAAGATGAGGGTGGATAATGGGATGATGACAAGGATGACTAGATGATAGAATGATGTGTCAAGGATATTCAAGACAAAGGATTGATTATGGACGTAGGACAAGAGGTGGTTGAGATTAGGATATGTGAATGATGGGGGTTTGAACAATGGGTGGAGATGACTAGACTAGATGGAATGAAAATAAGGTAGGGGATGGGATAGGGATATAAGAAGATGATATATGTAAGAGGATGATGACAAGGGTGGAAAAGATAATAGTGATGAGATGATAGTTTTGACGAGACAAAAATATACACAAGATAAATATATACAAAATGATGGTAGGATGTACAAGATGGGTTGTACAAAGGACCTAGCTAGGTGTATAAGTTTGGGTGAAGGATGACTCAACTCATAAAAAACATGGGTTTATCACAACACACACCCAAGAAAACAATCCATAACCTATGATTAGTAAACTCAAGGGTGTGTAACCTAATGCCCAGATCATCCAATGGCTTCACGGGTGAGGCTGTAGGCCAGTGACCCATTATAGAATCTACCAAACCCTCTCAACCCTAATTACACATAATGGCTACTTCAAAGCTGATATTGACTCCTACAATGAGACACATATTATATCTAAAGGATCTTAATCTAGGTATACACAAAGGTTTCTAAGTGCATCCCCTATATACATAAAAGTATAGTGGGGCCCAATTTTGTATAAGATATTGTTTGACTACTCTGCATATTGGATCTTAACCACCCCTCAATCCACATAACCCTTTATGGGGAATTCTATTTACGTACCTAATGACATCTCTTCTTGATATTCAAAATCCATCGAAACATGAAGTTTGGAAATTCATGGTCACTAGCCCCCTAGAAAAAAAAGATGGAGGGTTTATATGCAGTTTTTTATCCCCCAAGAATCACCACAAGGATGTAAAGGGGAGATCATACACCAAATATAGCCCTCAGGATATAGACAAGAAAACCAAAAGATTAATTAACTAATTTAGATTAAGATGTGTGATATATTTACAAGAATAAGACAAGAATATACAAAATAAAGATATATATATATATATATATATATATAAGACAAGATGATTAAAAATGATATATTTAAGATAAAATGATCAAAATGATTTTCAAAGTGCCATAAAGAGTCTTTGACAGGCGACTTACAAGCACATGATTAGTAGTTTAAGTGGTACTCAAAAGAGGTAACCTAAAAGACAATGATTAGTAGTTTCATCAATAATATTGAGGAGAAACCTGAAAGATAAATGATGTTAGACCAAAATATGACCTACAAAATAAGGTGTTAGATACAACAAAATATCCTCAAGAAATAAGATGTTAGTCCAATATGCCTTAATAAAAACACCTTAAAAAAATCATGATTTGGCTCTATAATTCCTTTGGGGTGAGCGGGTCACAATGTGGGGGTCTGGGGGTGGCAACACCTAGTGGGGTCAAGGGGCAGAGCCCCTTGTAGGGTCTAGGGGTAATGCCTCTAGTGTATTCCCTATTGTGGTATATGGTGGGGTTGAGGGGTAGATCCCCCAATGGTAAAGGCAATTTAGGCCTTGTGAGAAGCCTGAAATGACTCAAAATTCACCAAAAATGACTCTAAAAATGCACTCAAAAGGATGATTTTGAAAGCAAAATTTAATGAAAAATTATAACTACACAATGCAAAACCATAATTAGAGAGTGAAAAATCACAACTGGGGGGTCAAAATCATAGATTGTGAGTTGTAATTTTTTAGAAGTTAGCTAACCATGATGGTTAGCCTGTAAAACCATGATATTCAGACAAAAATGTAATTGAAAGTAGAAAAATCACTATTAGCTATAAAACAAGAGTTGTGGTTTTGTGATAAAATAAAAAACCTACAAATTTAGATATTTGACACAAAAACCTACCTATACAGGTTACAACAAATTGCTTAAGTGTCTAAAAATGCTTATTTATACACAAATAAAAGACCAATTATCAAAATTTTATAAACAATAATTAAGATGTTTGAGATGAACAAAATTTGAATAGCCTAAATATTAGTGAGATTATTTTAGTGAAATTTCTTATGCTAAATCTACCTTATATGATCCAATGATGATAACTGATAGACATAATTATTATAAAATGACAAAATTGCTAACCAAAGTGAAAAATCACTAATGCTCAGGATAAAGTCATGATTTTGAGAATGTCATGATCCATGGTTTTGTTAATGATAAAAAAGTGTTAGGATAGTGTATTTGGTTTTGACTTTGAATGGTCCTCCCTACCTTTGGCCTCTTCTCTTGCTGACCTGTTGACCACACAATAAACTACACAAAGATGAAATATTGTTATGAAGGTTAGTCAAAATTGCATCAAAATAATGTAAACATAATGGAAAATGAGGGCTATATGAGGATTAAATGGTATTTTGTTCCTTGTAAAATAGAATAAAACCAGACTAAAAACTACAAGTCAGAGAGCAAAGGTCAACTAATAATGATTTTTTTGAGAATGATAAAACCACAACTCAATAGGACAAAATTGCTATTTATAGGACAAAACCATGAATTTAAAAGTCATGGTATTGCAATAAACTTATAAGATAGACCATTATCAATTAGATAAAAATGTTACTGATTAGGCAAAACTACAACTCTCAAGGCAAAGTCATGATTCATGAGTTGCGATGTTGTCTAAAGGTAGAAACCTCATGGTTAAGGAAAATGGTTAGTGGTCAAGAAAATTATTAGTGAAAAATCATAATTCTCAGGGATAAAATCATGACTACATAGGAAAAAGTCATGAATACTAGTGAAATATCACAAATTTTACTTGTAAATGCATAATTTCTAAAAATCCTAGATTTTCCTTGTCCAATTGATTATGAAGGCTAACGAAACACTAATAACAAGTAAAAATTATTAATTTCGGAAGGGTTATCCCACTGTGGTCACCAAAATGTAGCCTAAAATTTGAGCTCTATATGGATTTAAAAATGTAAATTCAAACCCAAATATCAAACTACTAGTTGAAGTGATAGAATCATTAATAACTCATGCAATAGATGAATATACAATTCAAAACACGTATTAAAAAATTAAAGATAAGTTTATCCACACCATGATAAAATAGATTAAAACAAAAGGAGATTGGAATATGGATTGATTACCTTGATTCAGATTGTGAACATTATTATGACATGATGAGGATGCTTGATGATTGATTCAATGAAACATTAGATTGACATGGATTTGTTATGATTTTAATATATGGCCTTTCATGGAGGAGAGGATTTTTTAAATAAATTTTGGAGGGAGAGATCAATGGCGTATATTCAAACTTGGTTTTGGGGAGTCAAGGGTTGAGGATTATTCAAGGAATTTAAAATTTCTTGGAAGCCTCTAAATTTAGAGGCTTGTAAAGAGGAGAGGTAGGAATAGGAAAGTTTCTAGATTTGGAGGGTTATAGAATCCTTCTTATGAGTTAATAGTGATTATGGGGAGGATTAGATGGGGGTTAGGTAGTGATTAGGGACTACAAATGTAGGAGATCCTAGTCATAGGCTAGTAGGTGGGCCATTGGGAATTTAAAATTCCTAAATATAAGGTAAATGAGATTAGGATAGGATAATGGGGTGGGATAGGATTAAAGTTAATGAATGATGAAATATTAATGGGGGGCATGCGATAAATGATTTTTAAGGGGAATATATTAGTGGGATAAATTAAATTAAGTAGAATTAGTGTTGACTAATAGGAATATTAGTGATAATAATGTAGGTGAGTGAATTTAGGTGCATACAACTACATAGTCTTATTTAGATATGGTTACTGTACTATATAACTTATAACTATATCTTTCTAGACACTATGATTGTATGATTCACATTACATACATTCCTTGATGACATATACTATATTGTGATATCATACACTCCACATATTGACATGATTCTATATTTATCACATGATCCTATTAACTTTTATTTTGAGATGAGTGACTTACAAGCTACATCTCATATCAAAAGGGGGTATTACAATTGGATTGTCTTATAGATTCAAGCCTCCATGAGAATAAAAAACAAATTTAATGACATAAAACATGTTTCAAAGATTTAAATTAACTCATATATCATATGCATAATATATATTAAAACATTGATACAAATTATGGTGGCATATGACATGCATATGCTCTCACTTTATATAGACTTGAGTATATATTTATACACACTTAGATGCATATGCATGGTTATATGCAAAAAACATTTACATGGAGGATTATTATAGGTTTTCACATACAATTACATTTGATCATATAGATGCATGATATTCTATACCATTTGGCATAGATTTAGGGGGCATGATGTTGGTTCATGCACATATGTGCATGTTTCAAATTCAAAATGCATGATAATAGTTCATGTGCATATGCATTACAATACAATTTACAAGGCAAAATTTTTTTATTACACTTCATTTTTTTGGCACTGTGTTCATGATGGGGACATGAATATTCTTAATTATTTTTTGATCATGTAAACAAAATCTACATCTGTTTGTAGTGTTGTGATTAGTTATATTACATGTAATATAGTTTGAGTCTAGAGACACTCAAATACCTTGGTATTACTTATAGTGAACCCATTGTGTGGCTTCACCTTCTATACTAAGTGATGTACGTTTGAGTCTAGTAAAACTCAATGCCTTTGGCATCTCTTATAGTGAACCTATTGTGGTTACTATATTATTTTGAGTTTATACATTGGGTACTTATACCCATTCATGATATTTTGGGCAAGCATATTTCCAACTCAAGGGATTGATTAGTTATTCAAAATTGGGACTTGATTATTCTCAATTCACCAAGTTTTCAACATGAAGAACCATCTCTCCAGGTGTTTCAACAAGGGGAAAATTTTCTTCAATGATTCAATAGTGAAGCATAATCTTTTATAAGTTATAGGGTAACATGGTTTCATCTCCCTATAAGTGTATTCCATCCTTTCTTTCCTTTCAATTTCAAGTTTCAAACTTTAGATTTTCAAAATTTAAACATGGATATTGACTTCTTCATGTAGGGTTTACTAATTGAGTGTCCTAAATAATTAGAGTTTTTTACCAAAATGCAAAGTGTGTTGTACACTTTTAGGTATATATTTCTCTTTTACTCTAGAAATTTCATTACTAGAATAGAGGGGTAAATATAGATACCTAAATCTGGTCACAGATACTCGACAATGTTATTTCTTGACATATATTAAACCACTTAACTTATGCTCAAATATATGAATCTTATTCACCATTCCTCTAACCATTTATCTATATGCAGGCTTGACCCCTCTATTTTTTTCACTAATACATAGGAATTACCAAGTCATTATTAAAACCACTTTATATCATTCTCATATTGCTCCCGACCTCAAGCCAGTTGTTCATGCTCTTTTAGGACAAATCTACATTTTGCAGACATGTTTGTTACCACAAACCTGTCCATTTAGTATGACCTTGCCCCTACACCATTTAACAACTAGTTTCTAAAATTTTAAATATCCATATGGGTCATCTTACATGTTTCAAAATTAGGCTAAAGGAAATTATTAGATTGGATTCCTATAAATACAAATCAAAGTCCATTCATTACCACTAGATTTACCTAGAGCTTGACACCATCTATTGAGCACTTATACACTACTGTACATTAAGTAAATCTACCATATTCTTCCCCAATTACATATCAATCACTAGGAGCAGTTTAAATCCAAGTCTGAAGCATTTCAAATTAAGTCAAGAGTGAACATTGTCAAGTATCAAAACTAAATTACTAGTTGCATGCATATAATTAAGAATCATAATTTTACAATCATATTAAGGGGGAAAACTATCTATGGCTTCATTCCATCCTTAGAGCATATATATATATATATATATATATATATATATATATATATAGGTAGTAGTCAATCATCAATGGGAGTGACTGGGGAGCTAGCTCAACCCATTACACTTCCCCCATTTTTTTAGGTTTTTAGCTATCACAAGTACACCTATGGTTTTCACGATAAGGAGAAGGAAAATAAAGGTTTATGAATGGTATTAATAAAATAAAAATATCTTATCCCTCTCAAAAAACATAGGGATAAGTGATAAATTAATTATAGTTTTTCACTTCCACAATGGGTAAATTTGCAGGCAATGAACAAGACTATACTACATGGTTGTCTAGGTAGCATGGACTTATCAAGATATAACCACATATTCTATTCTCGGACCTAAGCTATCACAAGCCTATTTTATCATGTTTTCCACTATCAAATAAATTTTATTATTAGGATAATCAATGTAGAAATATCCCTTAAATTTAAATCAAGAGAAGCTATGGAAATAAATAACTTACAAAATAAATCAAACCATGCACAACACATGAGACAATAATATAACATGGTTCACCCAATGGACTACATCCCCCAAATAAATTTATCTAGCCTTTTATTACCTATAAAAATAGGGAGAATAAATAGTGAAAATACCTTGTGACACCTATTTCCTATCTCTCAGATTCCTATCTTTTATGCACATATATTAAGCTTACACCAAGCTTACAACCAAACTTGCATACATAGACTTAACTAGTCTTCACACCTCTTCTTCCAAGAATGCAAGAATATAAAATACAAAGGGGACGGCATGATTTTAAATCATTTAAAAGAAAGAGAGAAGAGGGAGAGAGAATTAAATATGAGAGAGTAAATATGACACCACATTCTAAGTGGGTCTACAAGTGACCCATAAAGTATTATCTACCACTTGTGCAAAATCAACAACATAGTGGAATAACTTTAGACAAAAGACACCACCACCTCCATGTGATAATCTGTCTTTGTCATCCACTCAACCACTAAAGATAAATGATGATAAATCACATCTTATCTTTAGATAAGCACTAATATAGTAAAACCTTCCATAAAATTATGCCCCACACACCCACTTATGTCAATCACACCTACCCACCATCACTAAAGGTAAATCCATGTGCCTTAATGGAGTATTATGCCCCTTATTCTTTCACATTAAATTTATATCATGAAATATCATCCATGGGCCATGCCACATCACCTACATTCCACATCACCAATATGCCACATCAACTACATGCCACATCACCAAGATGTCACATCACCATGAATAGTGTCCATGAATAGTGACTTCACTCCCAACATTCTCCCACTTAAAGTAAATAAACACAAATGTATATTATTTATAGATACTACACTAAAAAAATTACTCAATATTATTTTCATCTATTAAGACCAATTGAAGTTGGATAAAACTTTAGCTTCACTGTTGCAACCACCTTTGTCATCATATCTATAGGATTTTCACATTGCCTTAGAGCTTAATTTAGGACATGTAAGCTCTTATTCAAATTTCACACCAAATTATCCTTACTGATGACTTCATAACCTTATGTCTACTCCATGTAAATATCCTCCTTCAAATCCCCATGAAGGAAAGTAGTAATCACATCCAACTATTCCAAGTGTAGATCTTCAACTACTTCTAAACTCAATACAGTTCTAACTAAAGTCATCTTAATAACTAAAGAAAATATTTCATTAAAATCTATACCTATCTTTTGTGAAAAAAATTTCACCACCATTATAGCTTTGTACTTACTTTTACCTGCATCTTCCTCCTTTATATTGTACACCCACTTGTTTTGTAATGACTTCTTGCCCATGGGAATATCCACCAAATCCCATGTCTAGTTTGTCATTAGAGAGTAATAATCCTTACCCATATCTTGCTCCCACTTATCTTTGGCATAAATATGCACTAATTATTCATAGCTCTCTAGCTCATCACCATTAGTGAGTAACAAATAAATTAAAGAAGGAGAGAACCATTCAAGTAGTCTACTTACTCTAGTAGATCTTATAACAATAGAAGTTTGGGGTTCCTATTGTTGTTGCACATTTTTAACTGGAACCTTTGGGACATGTTATTCTATAAGGTCCTCAAATACCATGTACTCTTTCTTGGATTCTTCTTTCTCATTTTCCTACAATTGATCCTTGTACATGATTTTTTCATTGAAGATAACAACTATACTCCTAATGATTTTCTTATCTTCTAAATCTCACATCCAAAATCCAAAGTCATTAGTGCCATAACCAATAATGTACATTTATTAGACTTAGCATCTAATTCAATCCTATCTTTTTTATCAATATGAGAAAATTCCTCACAACCAAAAACCTTTATAAAGGAATTGTCTACTTTCTTATCAGTCCATGCCTCCTCTAGTATGCCACCCTACACAATAGTCAAAGGTCATTTATTTATAAGTTAAACTATTGTATCTATAAAATCCACCCAAAATTATAAGGGCAACCCTGTATGTAGTCTCATGTTTCTAACACACTCCATGATAGTCCTATTCATCCTTTCTGACACACTATTTTATTATGGTGTTCCTAGAATCATCTTCTATCTATGAATTCCATTTAGTGAATAGTCGTTATAAAAATCCTTATTGTAGTATTCACCACCATTATTTAACCCAAGGCATTTTAGATTTAATCCTATTTCATTCTCAACTAAATCTCTCTATCTCTTGATTGTATTGAAAAACATTAGATTTCTATTTTATACAGTAAACCCAAACCTTCCTAGTTGCATTATCAATAAATGTAACATAATAAAGTGAACCACAAAGTGAAGATACTTGAGCTGGTCCCCATACATCCATATGAACAAGATCCAACTTTTTCTCCTTTTTGGTTGATCTAAACCTAAGAAATATCTCACATTACTATTTCCCATACACTCAGTACTCAAAAAATTCCAAGTCAATTTCTTTTAGACCTAGAAATTTCTCCTTTGAATGTAGGATCTTCATGCCCTTTTCACTCATATGGCCAAGTTTGTAGTGCCATAAAGTTTTTTCTATACCTATAGTAGCTAAAGTATAAGATGAATTAGTAGTAACTATGGATAGATATAAAGTACCCACTTTTTCACCTTTTTCCACCACCAAAGCACCCTTGTTAACCTTCCATGAGTTCCCCATAAATGTGACCATATAACCATCACTACCCAACTATCCTGTAGAGATTAAATTTCTCTTCAAACTTGGAACATGCCTAACATCCTTACATACACAAGTGGTTCTATTCTATAATTTAACCTAAACACTACCTTTTCTAGCAATGCTTCAAGGTTCATCATCACCAAGGTAAACATGCCCATAAGTTACTCAAACATAATATTGAAAGTAATGTCTATGAGGAGTAGCACGAAAAGAAGCACCAAAATATAAAACCCAAGATTTAGACATATTATCTAAAGAAAAAATAAGAGGATCTTGTAATACATCCCTTATCACATTTGTTTATTTGCTACCTTCTTGTTGTTCCTTTGCTGATTTTACACATAGGATCCAAGAGTCTTTCTTTGTGTGTCCTAGCTTCCCACAATGCCAACATTACATCTTGCCTCTGGATTTGGATCTTGAACCCTTATTTGATTTTACATGGTTTCATCTTCCTCTATTCTTCTATCTCCCTCTATTATCCACTGACAGTGCATTCTTTAACATGTATGTTTCACCTGTGCTTTTCCTTCACATTTTCTCACTTAGGATCACACCCACCACATCTTCAAACTTCAATTTAGCATTTTTGGAGATAGAGTTGCTTAATGCCATTACCAAGTTATTCTAATTATTAAGGAACACAAAATTAGAAGAGCCTTGAATTCATAATCAAAGTTATTATTCATATAATTTAACTGACTAGTAACCATGTTAAACTCATTTAAATGATCTAGCATTAGACCATTTTCAACCATTTTCATGTTAAATAATTTATTCATATATTTTCTTATTCAAGGCAGAGGGGTTTTCATATAAATTCTGTAGCATGTTCATAATAATTTACATCATTGTTTCTTAGGATATGTTGAACACTATAGTATATGCAAAGCATAGCTAGATGGTTCCAAGTGCATTCCTATCCAGTAACTCCCACTTTGAATCTAACATTATTGCTAGCTTGTTGGTTGTACCTCCCAAAAATAAGTAGAGGTTCTTCTGAAAGAGGTAATCCTTCATCTAAATATTCAAAAATCTAAAGTTATATCCATTGAGCTTCTATACCTTTTATTTATTATCATCCACCATAGCTCCCACTGAAGCTCAAATCTGGTGCTTCCAACAATTTAAACACTAAAAAAATTTACTCTGATACCACTTGCTATGATAATCAATGAGAAAATATACCCTACATTGTAATCAAGAGAATATATGAAAATATAAATAAACATTTTAAAAAATAAATCAAACTAAACACAACACAAGAGACAACAATACAATGTGGTTAACCTAATGGGATATGTCCCCTAGAGAAATTTGTCTAGCCTTTTATTACTAGCAACAATACAGAGAATAACTAGTGACAACACCCTATCACACCTCTACCCTATCTCTTATCCTCTTGCCTTCTATGGACCAATGTTAAGTTTACACCAAATTTACAACCAAGATTACAACCAAGCTTGCATACAAATACTTAACTAGTCTTCACAACGCTTCTCCCAAGAATGCAAGAATATAAAATACAAAGAAGAAGTCATGATTTTAAAGCATTTATAAGAGAGAGAAGAGGGAGAGAGAAATAAATATGATATAGTACATATGGTTCCACATTCCAAGTTGGTGTATAAGTAATCCATAAAGTATTATCTACCACTTTTGAAAAGTCCAAAACATAGTGGAATAACTTTAGACAAAAAACACTACCACTTCTATGTGATAATTTGTCTTTGTCCTGCACTTAACCACTAAAGAAAAATGATGATAAATCATCTCTTGTATTTATCAAAACAATAATATAGTGGTAGATCATAAAATTTCACCCCACACACCCACTTATGTCAATCACACCTACCCACCATCACTAGAGGAAAATCCACATGCCTTAGTGGAATATTGCACCTCATCTTATTTCACATCAAATTTACAACTTGAAAGACCTTCATGAGCCATGCCACATCATCAAGATGCCACATCACTGAGATGCCACATTACCAAGATGCCACATCACCATGAATAGTGACATGAATAAGTTTGATGCACGAGTTAAGAAGGCATGAAAGGAAACATCGATATGTGGGTTAGAGAAAAAAAATATAAGAAAATAATTCAAGGGTGGAATAAACACATATGATGATAAGCCGACAGATGTAATACATCTAAACAAGGAGAATGTATATGGAAAGAGATCAATTTAGGTTGACAAGACTATATTGATAAAGAATGAACATGTGGCATTGATAAAACAACAAATTATAGAGGTTAAAGGGGCCAAATTTTTTTATAAATAGGGATGTCAACCTCTCATTTGGTACTTTTACAAAATTTTACATGTTTACAGATAAAGAGTCAAAGTTTATGAAGGATGAAAACTAGGATTTGAAATATATCATCAAGAAAATTGTATGATTGAACATCATCCTTATATGGTGATCATTGTAACATGAAATGAGTGTATTATTTATAACATTTTTTGAATGAAATTTAAAATTGATTATTATATGCATAAATATGAATGTGTTATGGAGTGTCAACATACTTATTATTTATATATGTTAAGTTTTTATTAGATTGTGCACATGCATATGTCTTTGTGGTATGATCTTATAAAAAGGTTCTCAATTATCTCTTGTTATACTTTAGGTGAGTGCTCAATTATTCAAATAAGGCTATATGATAGTGTTATGAGAATTCCTATTTGTTGTGTGAGGTCTATTCTATGTAGGACTTAATAAATCACAACATGTATAACCTTTAATACATGACATATTATATGTGTCTACCTTAAAATCATGTTAACACTTCATTAAGAGGTAATTATACAATAAGAGAGTTTATTTCAAGATTATAATATTATTTAAACCCCTTGTATAGTGTGAATATATAATATACTAGTATAATTTTATTTCCCTTACAAGTGTTTTTGTAACCCCTTGAGAACCCTAGTCTAAAATAAGCTCATCAAATTTAACTTGTCTTGAAAGTGTACCCACAAGCCTTTGAGAGAGGGAGACAAGTTTGAAATAATCCAATCAATTTTCGATTATCATACGAACTTGTTTAAAAACCCTAAAGAGGGTAGTCTATAAAGAGCCAACATGATTTAACATAAGAATATAACTTAAAAAAAAACAAGTACACCAAATTTGAGTTTGATATTTCAAACTGCATCACATGGTCCATCATAAGGAATAAAATTATATGATCAGATTGTGGACTATATATATATATAATTACATGATGCCAAGTGGGATCTCCTTAGAGGAAGAAAATAAACTAGCCATTATAAATAATAATTATTTGTAACCTAGAGGAAGATCATTGTACCATGATGATGGACTACTTAAGTGGTATGAAACATCAATGATAAAACTTATACACATGGTTTATACCCAAAAAAACTAATCCTCTCATCATTATGGACCATGGAAAAATCAAATCTCTTATTAATAATATATTAGTTGTAAAACATTAAATTAACATGTTTGTAAAGTAGGATACATTTTTAATTTATAGATAACGAGCCTCCAAAATTGACTTAAACCTAAGCCATTATCTCTTTTTAAATTATATTTATATATATCAATCTCCATAACCTCCCTCATAAAACACTTAAAATAGTGGTCTTGAATTACAAGACCTTTTACATGACTTATGAAAATCCTCAAAATCTCTAAAGAGGTCACCATCAAATACATTTATACACTAACACCTTAATTTTCATATTGCCCCCTTATAACTAGCTAAGGTTATACCTAATTCCAAAAATAGTTATAAGGATGAATCCTACATTGAAATGAAATGAAATGTTTTTAATTACATCTACAAGACCCAATGTTCTAAGGGACTATTATTTTTTATAACTATCTCAATGACCTGAAGATGAAGAAATTAAAGAATGAATTATTAATTCAAGAATTTTTTTCCTTATACTATTGATTTGGCTCACTAACTCCCCCAACATTTTTATTCTCTTCTTTTAAAATAATAATGTAAATTCTACTCTCAATGTCTATATGTAACTTATATATCATTGTATTGTGGGTATTCTACAATGAAACACTTATTTGTAATAAACATGATAAAGAGAAAGCACATGAACACACTTATTTTTAATATACACAATGTCCATCTTCATCATCCATAATCCAAATTTTTATCCATTTAACTTATATAACTTTGATTTATTACCATCCACCATAGATCCGACTCAAGTCAAATTATGTGCTTCCAACAATCTAAACCACAATAAAACTTTGATCTGATATCACTTGTTAGGATAATCAATGCACAAATATCCCCTAAATTGTAATAAAGAAAATCTATAGAAATAGAAATAAATGGCTTACAAAATAAATCAAACCATGCATAATACATGAGACAACAATATAATGTTGTTCACCTAATGGGCTACATCCACCAATTTTTTTAATCTAGCCTTTTATTACCAACAACAATATAGAGAATAATTAGTGACAACACCCTGTCACACGTCTCTCCTATCTCTTATCATATTGTATTATATGCACCTATGTTAATCTTACACAATTATTACAACCAATATTACACACAAATACTTAATTAGTCTTCACACCTCTTCTTCCAAGAATGAAAGAATACAAAAGATAAAGGGGAAGTCATGATTTGAAATCATTAATAAGAGAGAGAGAAGAGGGAGAGAGAATTAAAGATGAGAGAGGAAATATGGTTCCACATTCTAAGTGGGTACACAAGTGATTCATAAATTATTTTCTACCACTTGTGCAAAGTCTAAAACATATCCAAATAAATTTAGACAAAAGACACAACCACTTCCATATGATAATCTGTCTTTGTCCTCCACTCAACCAATAAAGATAGATGATGCTAAATCATATCTTATATTTATCCAAGCACTAAGATAGTGTATCCTACATACAATTTTTCCTCACACACTCACTTATATCAATCACACCTACCCAC